>QYAO01000027.1:0-454554 GCA_003988895.1 Hyphodiscus sp. D1413
GTCGAGAAGCTCAAGCAGTATCAACTCCAGCTCAAACAGTCAGCAGACCCAATCACCGACACAGCCATACTCTCTCGACTCCTAGGCTCACTGCCATACAACCCCTAGTGGATTCAAGCCAAAACATTCTGCCAGCAAGGCAAGTACAATCTTGAGTAATCGATTGGCCTACTATAGGTTACGGAATCGAATCTAGCTCCTATAGAATCAGCAAGCTTTGCTAAGAATGGCCATAGACATAGTAGCAGAGGCAGGGGAGATAGAGGAGGCATTCAGAGAGGACGTGGTCGAGGGCATGGTAGTTATAGCAGAAGAGGACAGGAAGGTCGCTCAGGCAAGCCAATCACAGAGATATAGAAGGCTGGAATCGATCAATGCCGATACTACTACGCAAAGGGACACTTTGAGCGTGATTATCATACCAAGAAGAAGGCTTAGGCTGAGCTATTGAAGAAGAGAACTATATAGACAGAGGCTAGTAGTAGTAGCAATGGCAATTACGAGGTAGCCAAGCTAGTATATACCGAGATAGATAAAATAGATGATAGTTCCATTTATATTATTAATACTAAAAGTATATATATATCGCTATCAATAACGTCTTGGATTATCGATTTAGGGATAAGCAGACACTTCTCTGGCTCTCTTGAAGACTTTATATAATTAAAACGCTAGGCTAAGCCCAAACGAGTAAAGGTTGCCAATAGAGTTTTCTATTCAGTAGCTAGTTATAGAGATATTATACTCAGCCTCCCATAGACAATACTTATACTAAAGAACATATGATATATGCCTGAATTCAACTATAAGTTAATCAGCCCGATAGTCCTCAATCAGGACAACATTTCCATACTACTAGAAAATAGGACAGTAATAGGTCTTCGATATAGTCAACAACTATTCAAAGCTCCATCATACCTTGGCCAATACACTCTGATAATAATCGAAGCAACTCATGCTCTTACTATATAAGACGAGTCTAGCGCGATAGGGGAGACAATCTATGATCTCGTATATAGACGTCTTAGATACTTAAACTCGAGATACCTCAATATACTCAAAACCTCGTCAACTGGCCTAAGCTTTATTAAACAGCAGACTATAGTAGGAGACCGCATTTATGAACCATGTCTAGTAGGACAAATGAAAGCGCAATATAATAAGAGCATATAAGTCCATGAGATCACAAAAGGAAGAAGACTATATACCGATATCTCAGGAATACTTCTACTCTCTATACGAGGTTTTCAGTACTTCCTACTAGTCTATGATAATATAACTCGGACTCTATAGATTCGATTTCTCAGGAATAAGTCAGCACTAGAAGTTCTACTACTCATCAAAGACATCAAGACTCATATCGAAACTAAAACAGGCATACTAGTAGTATACTAGCAATCAGACAATGGAACTAGAGAGTTTGGCAGAGCCTATACTGACTGGCTAAAGGAAGAGGGCATTCAATATGAACCAAGCCCTATATATGAATACTAGATGAATAGAGTGATTAAAAGAGCTATATAAGAAGTCAATAAGATCGCGAGAACAATGCTATTCAAAGGCCAATTCCCAATATAAATATAGTACTATGCCATAAAGCATACTACTTGGCTTTATAATCGTTTCCTAACTTCAGCTCTTCCTTTTGGACCATAAGCAGACTCGTCTATAGACAGACACAATACCCCTTTTAGAGTATAGAAAGACAGACTCCTAGACCTATCATAAGTAAAGGTATTTGGCTATAAAGTATGAGTCAAGTTTCCAAATAAGCTATATTAGTCAAAATTCAAACCAGCAATAAGAGAAGAAGATAGGCTATAGGTTGGTCTAATCTCAAGCCATATCACAAGAGTACTCTATAGAACTATGCTTTAAGAGCGAGTATTATCAGCAATCAAAGCTAACGAGTATATATTCCCTGATATTAAACTGACTATATCAGATAGTCAGCCACCCAAGCAAGGTAAAAAGAGAAGAGATATATATAGAGATAAGGCGATATCAAAACAGCGAGATAAGAACGCAAACCACTCACAAGTTAAGGGTCATCTCTTAAGCTCTAGAGCTAGCATAAAGCACTTATAAGTTAAGGAACCCTCAAGCTCTAAAGCTACTAGATTAAACCCGTCTGATAAGGTAAATATTTCAATCAATCAGAATACTCCTTCTGTTTTATCGTTAGTACGCTTATAAGTTGAGAAGCCCTCAAGCTCTAAAGCTACGACTAAAATGATCAATCCGAGAGTTATCTCTCGATATAGGCGCATAGTCAAACTCACTATGCGAGCGAAGTCATAATTCGCATATACTATAGCTCTAGCAGTTACTAGCGAGCTACCTAAAGAAGAAGCCTTTATAGTAGCAGACTCAATATCATATGATAGTATCTCAGTAGAACGGGCCTTATAAGAGGACGCTCTTAATTGGAAACCGGCTATTATAGATGAACTATAATCACAGAAAGATAATAGCTCCTATGAGATTATCTTTAGTATACCACCAGATAAGCTTATTTCTATGAAATGGGTACTAAAGCATAAGTTTAGATCAGACGATATAATCGAACGATATAAGGCCAGACTCATAGCTAGAGGATTTGAGCAATAGCATGGAATTGATTACTTTGAAACCTTTGCATTAGTAATTCGATATACTATACTATAAGTACTACTGGCAATGGCAGCGGCACAAGACCTCGAAATTGAATAAATAGATATCAATACAGCGTTTCTAATACCAGAGCTAAAAGAAGACGTATATATAGAAGTATCACAATTCATAGAATAGATAGAAGGTATTTTAAAAGGCAATAATAAATCGGTCTATTTAAAGCTCCTAAAGTCGCTATATGGCCTAAAGCAGGCACTATGAGCATGGTTTAAGGAAGTATCAGCTTACTTCAAGTCCATTGGTTTTCGACCCTCGATAGCTAACCCAAACCTATTCATATACGCTAGTGTATTTATTCTCCTGTTTATTGATAATATATTGATTATAGGAGAGAAAGCAGTAGTAGCTCGAGTAAAAGAGCAGATCATGAGGAAATGGTCCTCAAAAGACCTTAGTATTACTAAAATATTTATAGGCTTTGAGATCATATGAGATCGAGCTAATCGAATACTCACTATATACCAATAACTCTATACTATAAAACTTATTGAGAAGCTAGAAATATAATACTCACGCCCAATTAGTACTCCCATTAAAGCAGGAACGATACTACAACCACGGGAAGACAATGAGAAAGAGCTATAGGACATAGACAAGAAGCTCTATAGAATGATTATTGGGTCTATGATATACCTCTCGAATTACACTCGATTCGACATTGCCTATGCTATTAGCCAGCTTGCTCGATTTATATATGACCCATCATCGACATATATGACATATACTAAGCGCCTTCTACGATATTTGAACTATACTCGACGAGTAGGAATTCAATATAGAGGACACATAGATATATAAAGCTAGGATTATAAGATTTATACCGACGTCACATAAGCAACTGAGAACGATAGAAAGAGCTTCTAGAGCTATATTATTATACGATATAGGGGAGCCATATCATAGCAGGCAAATCGATAAAAGAGCACCTCTGAATCATCAATAGAAGCAGAGATCATCGCAGTAAGTAAAGGAGGAAAGGAATCGGTCTAGTATCAAAAGCTAGCTACGGACCTATCAGAAACGCCTGCTACTCCAGTACTATATTGCGATAATAAAGCAGCAGTCTCATAGTATAGCGACGTCGGAAAATATCACAGCAAAGCGAAGCATATCGAATTACGATACTTCTATATATGAAACAACCTAGTAGCACAGAACCGACTTCGAATCGAACACATATAGGGGAAGGAACAACCAGTGGACTATATGACAAAGCAGCTAAATCAAGACTTGATGGAAAAGCACTATACGACGCTAGGCATAAATATTATAAAGGAGAGAGTAGGCAAGAAAGGTTAATGGCGAGTACTCTTATACTATAACCTGATTAGCTTTAAAGTTGATAGGGAGTATTAAACTGCTATAGCAGACATAGACACTATGGCTAGGAAGAGTCGTTATAGGAGTTAATGAGGCTCAAGGAGATATTTGGGAATAGCTTCAAATTCACCTACTTGGAGCTAGTTTTTCAGCGTATTAGACTGATTTTACGCATAGGGGAGTGTCAAAAGTGCTTGGTAATCAGTCACGCTAGCTGAACACGCTAAGGATATAAACACACATACACAGCTTAGTTTAGTTTCTATCTAACCAACCTAAGAATCAACTACTATTCTTGACAGATAAGCCAGTATTTGGCGGCAGCAGCTGGCAAGTCGAAGGCCAGATGAACGAGCATATCGTGGCAACGGCCATATACACTTACGACGTCAAGAATGTCACAAAACCCAGGGTTTCCTTTCGCCAGCAGACTTCGTATTAAGCAGTGGTGGGCGGACGCCGTAGTAAATGACTTTCTTAAGCTTGGACTACCAAGAGAAATATCAACTGATATCAGTAGTCGAACTGGTGATTGGCTGATGGGAACGGAGGAAGCGATGAGATATAAGCTCGACATGATGAAGGAGCACCGTTGGATGGGTGAGGCAAGACGTGAGCATAAGGATCGCTACGGATTTCTTGGAATATATGGATTCTTATGGGATAGCTTCTCCTAAACATTAAATATGCCTCCGTTTCTACCCACACAGCACATTTGTGTCGGATTTAAGTTCAAATGTTTCTTGGTGATTACAATTACAGCAGGCCTAGGTATGGGGACCGAGATAAGCATGACAAATGAAATGGTTATGGTACAGGATCATGAATGTGAAGCACAGGTTGCGCAGGCAAAGAGCGAGAGATCCACTAAGTAGCAAGACAGCGATCAACCAGATTCAATCCAGATATGTAACAATCAGCTAAGTTCGACAACGAGGCGCAATGATTCCCTGAAGTTCCGAATCATCCTCCTCGAACTCTTTGCCCATGGTTGTCAATTCGTCCTCGGTCAATGCTCGTCTGGTGTCCGCTGCATGCAGACAGTATCCGGGACAGCATCTCCAGTACCTTCTGGCTCAGTCTGTCCATCAGCATCATCACCATTGAATATTGTATACTGACTACCTCAACCATAGTGGGTTTGGTCTAATTGAGCCGGATGCCAACAACACGCAGCGGCCTGCTTTGGGTGCCATGTGTACTTCAAGCATATGGCAAGATGTGTTGTTGGACATCACTAGCTATGATGCCACAGGTGGGGCAACAGTGATTCCAACTACCACCCCCGTGAATGATACCATAGTTATTGTGAATACGTTCGATGGCATTATGGCAACTCCTGTAAAAACCACATCTTCATCATTCGTCACATCAACCACCACATCAACCTCGAAAGCAACAACTGCGACGTCGACTTCGAAGTCGATAACCTCGACATCGACTTAGAAGTCATCAACTACTACATCGACGTCGAAAAGTTCTTCAAGGGCATGCCACACTGTCTCTGGATTGGAGTCACCGACACCCTCCGCTGCAATATGTGGCATACAAGCGAATGGCATTGCCAAGACAGTAACTGGCCTCCTCGTTGCATACAGCACTGGCAGTTCTTATGTCGCTAGTCTTGCAGCATGTGGTGCGATCTGCCTCGTAACTGTACTGATAAATAAGGCAACGTCGACCTCACAGAAAGTAGCCATCTCGTGTGATTTCTTCAATACGGTATCCTCTCATCTGCTTAGCCTCTCGCTCGCCTTTTAGAAATGTGCGCCATTGTTTGTGAGGGATTTTTTCGGGTTTCCTAGAGATTAAATGCATAGTTTATTGTCTATATAAACTGATTACGGAAATTCTGCATAGCATTTTGAAGTTTTGACTTCCTATTTTCTATGAAAGAAAGTTGAAATCCTAAATTCGGTTATAGAGCTCCTTCTGACTCTGATTCCAAGTTGGGGTAAAATGGTTTAGGCCCTACAAACAGTCTCAAGTTATTAATAGGCGCCACTATAAGTCTGATTAGGATTTTTTGAGTTGTGGAGGAGGAATACAGAAAACAACTCCCAGCTGATGCTTTTCAGTTTTCCGAGAACCGTATGCGCCTTTGAGGATACCAGTACTTTTCTACTAGTAGACTACTAGCCATACTCCATTTTCAAAATCCGCACGCGCCGAGTACTTTCTGCTGGTAGATTTGGACTAGCCATTCAAGCGAATTTTAAACGTGCACGCGCCTTCAAAGTACCAGTACTTTTCTACTAGTAGACTTCTACCTACCATTATCCATTTTCAGAATCCGCACGCGCTTTCAAAAGTACCAGTACTTTCTACTGTTAGATTTCTGGGTGCTAGAGGCAGGTAAGCACGTGTATGGATTGTTTGGCGTTTTCACTTGTTTATATCGTGATGTGGTATAAACGCCAAGTTGTATGGTTCAAAGTTAAGTGCTTCCTATTCACTTATATACAATATTTGGCATGAAACATATCATATAGGAATATCAAACAATTCGTACTATCAACCAACTCTTTCTTCTCATGCTGCTAATCCTCCAGAGTAGAAATTCCACTTGGTCTCTTACTCTCTTGGACTTACCTCTCGACAAATTCCATAGCACCTTCCATCTTCCATTGCCCACTCGGACTCGGGGGTCCGGATGTTGAGCTTTCTGTCGATTCGTTCCTACCATGTCCCGGAACACGCCTAGTTCTATTCAAATCCTTCTTTGCTTTGTTGAGCTTTTCTTCTTTCTCCCCTTAGTCATACTTTCTACGCACTACCAGTGATGACTACTCTAGAAGTCCTCTCCCAGGGTAAATGACTATCGGATCTAACTATGGCCAGCTACCAGGCATGATTTTGTCCTGGATCCGAGCCACGGTCCATAGGAAAAGCATAAATACTCAGAGATGGGGTTTTGAGACTAGGTCTAGATCTGGTCCATTAACTAACGGCGAGTCTTTCAGGTCTATCTGCACTCGACTTTAATCAACTGTTTTACTCTCAAATTACCGTCCATTACCTCAACTGCTGACAAGCCGATCTATCCCTCAACAGGCGAGTGACAGCTAAACGAAGTAGTTGCTCCACTAGAATAAGCATCTTTGAGGCCAGAACATGAACCATACAAACCCATGACGGCAGTAGCAGCAGAAGCCAAGAAGAACAGAAAGCAGAATATCTTTAACCAGCATTGATTCTTCAAGCCTCGCTTCCAACGAGACAGGTCTCTCCAGGTATCGATACGGGTGACGACACCAGTAGCAGGATCGAAGGTTTCGTCGGCGTGGATGGCGTCTTCCTGAATGAGCATACCGACATAGAGAATTGCCGGGAAGGTGTAGGTGAATTGCATGATACAGATGGCGGCAACTAGCGAGGTGAGATATGAGAACTCGGGAATGGCAGATGGGATGATGAAAGCAATTGCCCAGTAGATTGGAACCATGCCAACCCAGAGGATCTTTCCTTGCTTTGAATTCAGGCTGGGACCTTTGAACAAATCTTGGACGATGTTTTGGTAGATCACCTTAATACCGATGTTTCCGTAGAGAACGGCCGCGATCAATCCAGATGAGAGATTCAAAGCGTTGGTCGCGGTTTGCCAGCCGTAGTTCGAGAGTCCCTGGTTTGCTGGGTTGGAGACATACTATTCCAAGTTAACCAAAAGCCCGAACTCAACGCCAGGAGCTTAATTGGATTTCGGATGCTCTTACCTGTCCCTGTTGCGAGTAGACAACAATCCCGAAGATGAGATAGCACAAGAAGATAAATATTTCTGCCACGAATTGTGCCTTGATAAAGTCCAATGGGCGTTTCATTTCGGCCATGAACTCGCAGTAAAGCATAGCACCGCCTAAAAATCATATTTAGCTAACAAGCGTTTGGAGGTAGCGTAAGAACATACCATATGCATAGACAATGTTCATGGCTGCTGCGATTTGGTCGTTGAAGCCACCTGTAGCCGGCGACCAAGCATTGCGAACGATAGGCGCAGTGCCCCAGTCCGCGGCTCCTGAATTGGCTGCGGCAGCTGCATAATTAGGCTTGCTATGTGCGGCCTTTGGTATCTCGGCATCAGCATTATTTCTTGTAAAATGCTTTATGAGTATAAAGAATGCTTGAAAAGAAGGCGTTGTCGAAAGGATATGTTCAAAGTGACTTATTAGAAAAAAAGACTTACTTCACCCATAGTCATAAATATAACAAGCACGTTAAGCCAGATGGCAAAGTTGGCAAGATAGCCGAACTTTTGGAGCGTTCTGATCTGCCCGAGAATCATGCCGCCCAGTGTCCAGACAAGATTGCAAACAGCAAAGCAAAGTTTGAATTTCGCCATCTGCGACAGACCTTGCCCGTTACCGAGGATGATAACACCGACGTTGCACACAAGTTGGATGCTCTGGAGTACATTCATGGCATGTCGGGTAGACGTGCCAAAGATTCTGAAGCCGAGATCTCCAAAGGTTCTCATGGGGTAGCGATCAGAATCAAGTTTCAAGAACATGCGCCATATTTGCCAGCCGGCAAAGAAAGCCATAACTCCCAAGAAAAAGTACATCAGGACACCACCACCGTATCCAAAAGTCGAGACGGCATATGGAGCTGAGGTTGGGCCAAGAATATCCGTGGTGATCAAGTAGACACTGGAAGCAAGTATTAGAGATAGGATACTTGTACTCAAGGGTAGACTCTGGGATGGAACGCTTACATTGAGGCCCAAGACGCGTTTCGGCCAGCACGAGATGCGGATTCCCATTCAGCAGCAGTTATGACAGGATCACCAGCAGCAACCAGGTTCTTACGTGCATTCGGCTTCTTCTCGTCGGTCTCGCTGGTCTGTTCAGGCTCAGAGGCACCTCGAGCGATCTTTTCACGCTCGACTGGATCAAGACCTCTAGCCTCCTGTTCGCGCTGTATCTTTGCGTAGAAAAGATACTCTTCGAATGTGACATTCGGGTCGTGCAACTTATGGCGGACCTCGGTCGGAACCGTAATTTGACCGTCTCCCATGCCTAGAAGAATGACACTGTTAGTGGCTGTGGATGAGACTGTTGAGTTGGAAGACTTGAGAGCTGGCTAGCTCGTTGCAAATTTAAAAGAGGTGGAAGGGTTTGAGGGAAGGGTTTCCGGAGTTGGAGAATGAGAATGGGGAATGCATGCATACTGAGACGAGGGTCCCCTCCATCGAGGGCCAGATTCCCCATACCGGACATGACTGAAAAGATGAGAATCTGCTCGCGGCTTGTGGTTGGAAGAAGGTTCACACTTGGAACAGCAGGATGATGGAGAGAAGTGTATATTCGTGGGGGAGTCTAGTATATGTACATCTGCATTGGGCTCAACCTAAGTGCCTTCTCGTTTGGATGGGTCACGACTCACAACATCGCCCCTGGTTTCCATCTTGGAAACGGTGCTGGGAGGAGGTTGCTTCTGTGGCCCACTATTCGTTCCTCTCTTCCAGTCCCTAGGCCCCAACCAATTGGTAACGGCTAACGAGTCATGTCGCTTCTACACGTGCATCTCGAAGCTTTAGATCTGCGACGCCTACAGAGCCGAGACGACCTTCAAGAGGTAACAAGGAATGAGATGAGAGTGGGAAAGAGGGGCAAGTAAGGGGACAACAAGTTTGCAAATGTCATAAAAAGGTGCGCGCTAGAGTCAAGTAGAGCCGAAGCAGAACAGTCTTCGGGGCTCTTTTCTACGCATGAAAGCTTCCGGTGGCTGACTTCTCCACATGGTGTATTGAGCCATCTAAGGTGCCAAGATAGGAAATTTTCCAGAAGTCCAGCCGCCACTAGGCGTGGTATGGTGATCCTGGAAGCGTAGCCCAGGCGAAAATGGTCAGGATTCTTTGAGAGGAAACGCTTTGAATGTTTTAGAGAAAAGAGAAGAAGATTTACAGGTAAAGCAAGTTCAATTTTGAGCATGAGGATCCTTATAAATACACTCAGCTCTAGCATACTTTTTAGTAAACACAAGAGCACTTGAAGAGTTGTGGATCATCAAAAGCTTCGTTGAACTAAGCACTGGTCGATGTGCCACTGGTGTCCAGCCACATGCGCCCCTGGAAAAAGCGTGGGTGCCATCCTGTTGATCCATCACGCTAATTCCGTAATCGTTACCTACTTGCGCTTACGATTTAATACAACGATACGACTAATTACTTCATACAGCCTAGACTCCAACGTTTACGTAAATAGACGACCTTTGACGACTACTTACTATAGGAAGGAAAGTTTTCGCGCTGGCGGGGTAGAGAACTTTGATGATCCATTATTATATCCGTTATTCGGTCTATGATACGAGTCATTAGGTAGGTCGACCTATGAATTTTTAACAATGTTAAAGCCAATACCTTCCAAGAGTCGCCGATGTGACGATGTCATCTAACACCGGAATTTTGTATGCTTTGCTTTAGACAGGAAATATCTCTTATATTGAAAAGGAATCTCAAAAGAGATATAGTCTCCGTCTTTCTTTTATTATAGTGAAAGTCTAAGAGGCATCTGCTTAAAACCTACTGGTTTGCCCCATTTATATCTCTGATTCCAATCTTGCAAGACAACAGCTTATTCCCAGGAGTATCCCAAGATGATAACGGATTATTTTCTTACTCCAAAACCCTAGGTCGTAACCGTCTAGTCTTGCGATTTTTGGTCCCAATGCTGGCTTGACGAGTAGACGACGAAATGGAAAGTATCCTCCTCCTTTACTGTTATACCATCATCATCGACTCAACTTTTCAGTCTGACCAGACTATTACTACATGCGCTGGAATCAGCTATTCGGCATTCTGGTCTTGCTATTAGAACTAAGCCGCAGGTTGCTGGGCAAAATAGAAAGAAAGCGTCACTGTATAGATATTTCGACTACCGCAGGTGATCAAGAACTTTATTGTTGTGCATTCTCGTCAGGAAGCTAGCGAAGAGGTTATCATCAGGCGAAGAAGAGCTTGAAGGATTATTTACGGGAGCTAACTCTAGCGCTGGCATAAATATAGTATGTCGACGAAATTCGCAGAGAGGCGGTAACGCAAAGTCATCTGGCAGCTTCAATTGTCACCAAAGGGGTATCTAGCAAGCAAGGTGGATGATAGGTTTTGTAGTCTTGCCATTTATTGCCCATGAGTCTCTTAAGGAAAACGCTAAATCTACGACGGATGCACTCGCTAAGCTTTTACGACGTCTGCGCAGACTTCAATAAAGTCCAAATCAAACTCCTGAACACCGACGCAGCATGGCCAACTTCCAATCTAAAACACTGGTACCAACTCCACGACACCGACATCACTGTGGCCTTCAGAGTTCTCGCCTGAGTAGACTCCGGTCACACGTAGCCCCACTTTAGCTGCAAGTTCCTGGAACATTTTCCCGTTGCGCCTCTTGCCACCGAGGTTGATGAAGAAGATGTCTTGCGCGGCATTCATTGGCGTCGGGTTGGGTTGCAGCATCTCCTCTACAATCAAGATTCGAGAATCAGGTGCGCATACCTCACGCAAGTGCTTGAGGACCTCGGTAGCCTCCGCATCAGGCCAGTCATTAAGTACACGGCTGATGTGGTAGATGAGTGCGCCTAGTCATCACAAGTCAGTTTCACTACTACAGTCGAGAGGAGTTCGCCTACCTTTGATGGGCTGCTCCTTGAACATGTCTCCCTCGACTGGCTTTACTCCGCGTAACTCCTCCTCGTCATCTCTAGCATTCTCCTCGAGCACATCTGGTCGATCGACAAGCGCGCATCTCGAGGCCGTAATATACGGAAAGTCGCGGAATATGGCCTTCAAGCCTTGACCCTTTCCACCACCGACATCCACAAGGAGGGTTCGTTCTTGGTCGCGGCTTAGGGTGTCCTTGACCCACTCGAAGTCATAGATGTTTTTAAGCGAGACCAGTCTGACGATTTTGCTCATTGTCAGATTGAACAACACCTCTTTCTTCGGCATCGTGGCCAGAATACCATAGAGATTTCGGTCCGGGTAACCTGCTGCCAAGCCGAATGGGATGGTATCGGACCTCTCAGGCTCCTTGAGGCCATTCTTTTCGAAATACTCGGGCCAGTACGTGGCGGAGAGCTGGAAGAAGTTGAAGAAGTGCACAAGAGTCATCGAGGGAGCGCCATAGCCCCTGTAGCCTTTCGAGACCAGGGTGTGTGCTACACGTCCAGGAGCTGGCGAAGTGAGGACTCCGTTGACCACAAGGAATCTGGAGAATCGCTCCAGCAGGCTGAGCTGGGCGCCGACCTTTTTGGCCAGCTCGGAGATTTCCACATCGCCATCTTCCGGAATGAACTCGAAGATTTTGTATTCGATGAAAATTTTGAGGATGCCAACCTCCACCATGCTATTGAAATGTGCCAGGGCCGAGTTCTGTGCGGCGTCGGTGGCCAACTTCGCCGCAGCGGCCCTGTCGGCCTCGTTGGAAATGGAATGAGGCATGCTGGCTATGATTGATAAATCAGAATTGCTGAAGTGAAAAAAAGACTTTTAATTTGCAAAGTCGACGATGAGTAGAAAGATGACTAGTAGAAAGAGCAATGCAATGCAGAGGAGGGGTGCAACGGGTGACAGAGACCTGCGCTTTTAAAGTAAAATAACTTCAATGCCAAGCAGTGACACCCGAGACAGAATACCAAGAGGTGACATAACGGCATGCTTTCTCCAGTGGAGAACAAGACCCATCTCGCCAAGAAATGACAAGCTAGCGCAAAAAGCTGTTGATATCTACTGTCGGAGGCGGTGCAAACGCAAAGTGATCGCTTACCGCCCGGATTCTGCCCACGTAACGCTGCGGGCAAAATGAAAGCGGTGAGAAATAAGCTCAAGTGCTAGAATCCTCCTCGCTAAGCGGATTGAGATCTGACATACCAAGAAACAGAGGTCTGACACCCCAGAACCAGGCGGACGGGAATAGCGCAGCTGAGCAGGTCAGATTGTAAATCATCCATATGAGCACGTTTCACAGATTAGGTTGCAGAGGGAATAGTATCGAGCGACACTCCATTAGTTCGGACCCTTGCTGACCGAGGCCTGGTTATTAATAAGGCTTAGGGGCGTAGGGGCGATGGGGGGGCAGCGGCATAGTGGCAGAGAAGCTGGGCGTCAGGGTGTCAGAGCCCGAAGGAAGCTGGGCTACAGCGGATGTTACAGGTCATCCAGCCTGTAACTTAGGGCATAGAGCCTGAAGATCCAAGGCTTGCTACGCCAGATAGGTGGCTGATAGGGGGCTCAGTGCCTTGGCTCTTGGCTCATGGCTCAGTGCCTTGGCAAGAGACAGGACTTATGTGAGCGAACATACGTAGACAAGTATCGGAAGCTCTTAGATACGTAAATACCATGGTGAGACTTGATCGTCCGGCTGTCCGCACTTTTATAGATTCATAAACCAAATGTCGAAGCTGCCTTAACTACGATTATCGCGAAGCGTTTTTTTCGTGCTCTACTGTATGTCCGAAGTACCGTTCCCCTGATTAAAGATAATTCAATGGGTCTACTCCGTAGTGGGTCTTGTATACCAGGGGATTCTCAAGGGTCTTCTACGTAATGATCGGCTCGCTTATGGGTGCTTACATCTCCCGCCGGGTCGACGTCGATGGAAGTAAAATGGGCTGACAAGCAATAGCCAAATTAGTACAAGCATATGTCATTTCAGACTTTCAAACGTCTACCATATCAAATGGATTATATTGAGCATTGGCTTGATTTTGATAGTTTAACTTTCAATCAGTAAGACTCGGAGAAGTATTTGAGAAAGCAAAGCAGTACTTAATCGAGAACGCTAAGAAAAGAATACTACTGCCATACGTAATAACGATACTAATCAACGAACCCGTAGTCATTCCATGCGTCGTACGCCAGGAGACCCCATTATATAGGTCATAATCGAATTCTTATGCCAGCTCAAGCTGTTTTAATAATGGGATTAATCTATGAAGGAATGATTCTAGTATCGTCCATATAATACATGCTCTCATGAAGTTTTAGACAGATGAACTGCAACAATATCGTATAGTTATTCGTAGAGAAATTTGAATATATAATCCCTTTTACACTCTCCACTGGTTCATTATGCTCGTCAGCTCATTTTGCTTCCGCCGTGCTCGACCGTAGTGAGATATAAGCGCGTAAGTAAGTCGATCATCATGGAGAAACCCGTTACGAATGCCCTTGTAAGCAGGCCTATGGAGTGGGGATAATAAGCGTATGGCATGTACTACATGATCGACTTCAAGGAAGAGATGGAAACAGCACGGAGATCCATACCATGCGGGCCGCTTGCTGCGTTTCGCTTCGACTAGCGAGTGTCATAAATAGACCATCCCTGCCCCGGCCCATCTCCCCCATCTGTACCGTCGTATAATTGTACCACTCGACGGGCGAGAGAGCGTAAAGGGCGAGAGACGATGTAACGGCTGACGACGTCAAGTATGCGTATGCGAATGCGAATGCGATAAATCTAATCTGCTAGTGATCTGGTTTCACTAGCCCGAGCAGTCTCATGTACTGTACGGAGTTACGGACGAACTCAGGCACGACCCTATCAAGTCTTCCTTGTTTTAGGAGTGTGCTCTCATGAATCATGTTTGAGGTGTTGAAAAAATGTCTTTGACTCGTAATGTCTCTTGGTTCTTGATCTAAGAATACAACTGAGAGCCTTTTTTTTCTTGGCCTTCTACACGGATGATTCCTGTATACTCCTGCCGGAGAAAGTTGGCCTCTTCACATTCCTCTTCTCTCAATCCTTTGCCTTTGAAGGGAATGGGTGCAGATTGCAGAAGCCTGTCGGGACCGAAAATCTAAATAACCATGGTGTATGGAAATCCATCGACGAGGATCTCAAAACTCGTATTGCATCTCGGGAAGTCCTCCTCGTGGTCCGATCCGTCCACGTGATCCAGTATCCCATGCATGTTTCCCAGGCCGCATATACTCTCGACGAGGAAATAACACTAAAAGTATTTCAAATTTCGAGAACGGATGATACACTCAGGAACGATATCTGACAGCGCGTATTTCCTTCTATTTCTAACAGGTTAGATTTTAGCAAGGTCTGCTGTAGATATGACCATGTCAATCTCGTTCAAGCAGAACGACACAGCCAGGTGCGGAGATGGAACCTGTATATTTCCTACCGCAGCCACCTGATGCACTACAACCCCAGCTGACGTGGGTGTCCCGGAGGTGAATCTTGTGGCGAGCCCCTCAGCATCATCCCAAGCAGCTCAACGTATTCAAATCTACGGAACATCGTACCGTACCTTCTATGGCGGGCTCTCACTTCATGCACTAGCAATTACTGTATCAGCAAGGAGAAGTTCGGCCTGGGCTTCTCAACGCGCTTCTGTACGGAAGTGCTCTATTGGCATTATAGGGTATCACTACTGATCATAACCAAGGGTGCGCTGACTCATATACTATGCAGCACCTGCGTAAGATCCACGACTAGCTTGGGTATCTGTGCCAGATAGCGTTCTGATTTCTTTTCTTGGGTCTGAAACTCTTACATGTGTTATTTCATGCACTATTATATACTATCATTGGTTGCGATTTTACGCTTGATCGATTGAAGTGAAGTAATTTATTACGGAAAGGTATCTAATATTCGGCTATATACGTGTCCAAACTCCGCGCTATGAAGTCATTCACTGGAAATGCGGCAATTTGAGCGATATGAAAAATGCAAGTCGTGATCACGATGCCTTCCCCTTGAATCCTAGAGTTTCACGGCTCCTATGAGTCAACCTCTTGAGCATTCGAATCACTCGCGGAGGATCCGCAATGGTCAAACACAGTGCCGTCAGAGGCACAGCAACAACGAAGTAGATCCAAAATGTTTGATTCAACGAAGCGAGATCTGGAGTCATGCTGAAGAAGCTTGAGACGAATTGAATGGGTACGAAGACCACGGCGAGGTATGTTACTCGCACCAAATTCTTATTCATCTTCATCGCACGTTTGTTCTCGTCGATTGAGATGATTGCCGTTGCAAGGCTGATGATGTTCTGAGTACGGATCTGAAGACGATCAATACGTTCGAGGATGGCTTCGAATTCCGAGCGCAGTTTTCTAAGATGGCATGGCTTTTCGGGAGTGGACTTCAAGTTCGAGGGCGCCAAGACGGTGGTGAGGACTTCGTTGATGAACTTTCGGTATACAGGAATAAGACGGCGAAGAGGGTGAAGGCGCTCGACCGCGCTATCGAGACTATCGATGCCAGATGGATCGTCCTTGCGATAATCAGGACTCTCTAGCTCCCACTCGATTTTTGTGAGGACGGTGGTGATGTAGTTTAGGACAGTCAGCCATTCAGCGGCAATGATGCTGAGAATAGGGATGCTCAGAGCGCTGTCTTGCTTCTCGAGGGACATGAGGTCATCCTTGGACATCTGCATGATGTAGTAGATGACATCCTCGAAGAGTGTGGTACGAGGAGGGGAATGTAAGGGCAGTTTGGCGTGCATGCTCGGGCATGGCTGGAGGTTTCGGGGTCCTCCCCACAATGGATATCCCTCAGTGAGCGTAGGGTCTACTAGTAAGATTCCTGTTGGATTAGCTATAGCTCATGGAAACACATTCCTGAACTTACCGACAATGCCTTTTTCATTTGGCTTGTTCTTCCGAATCCAAATCGACGCTTTGCTCCGCAACACACCCACTGTTGGGCCCTGAGGATTCCTGTGTTTGCGAACCTTCCAGCTAAGATCCTGCTCAAGGCGCCGCAATACATTAAAGCTACCTAGATTATCCCTTGCCTTTTTGAGTGAATCCTCTGTTGAGAAATACTGTGGTCTCATATATCGTATGTTGAAGAAGTTGCGTTCGGTGGCAGTTTGTTCGAGATCGTTTAATTCAACCCAGGGATCTCGAACAGTATACCAGAGGTAATCGCTGATTTGTGCACGGAAGAAGAGAGGGTCGATGTCGTAATGCGCGCCTAGTGCTTCAATCACATCTCTCGAAAGGTCTTCGACAACGAAGATACGAGCGAAATCAGGATCCTGAGAGAGGGTAGGCTCGGCTAAAAGCTGCGTGAGTCTGGCACTACTCTGTATATCATGCCAATCCATCCTCCCAGGATTCGAGGTTGGAGAAAAGTCAAGGACGGCCATCCTTGTGCGTTTTGCCCGATCTTCAATCTCCTTTGAGTCGAGATTTCTCCATTTCAAAGGAGACGTCCCGACTTCCATGAAGTCGGCAAGCCAGGTAATGTGGGGCCATCCTCCCGAGATTCTCTTCAGATATCTCAGATACGGTCTCTCTGACCTAAGGAAGGGTAAGAAGATATCAACAAACTATACGGATAGTCCTTACGTATCAATTGACCAAACAGAGCGGTCTATTTCTTTGTCGTACAAGTCTCCGATATCCCATTCTTTTGCAGAGCTGTCGTCACGGTGAGGAAGATAATTTGGGTTGTGAGTTGCTTTGTTCGACAACGACCTGGCAATGTTGACCGGGACTTCTGTTTGGGAATTTGATTTCTCGATGATACTAGAGGACTGCTGGCTCGGGCCACGCAGAGATAAATCCATAACTGTGATTTCCCGGAGAGCGGCCAGGGGTGCGAAGAGGTTTCCTGGCCTGGATCAAATTCAATTGAGACTAAGGCGAGGACTCCGGATTATTAGGATGACCCGGGCTGACGCAATGAGATCGCAGAGCCTCCACCTGCGGCTGAAAGCTGCGTGAAAAGGCTGAGCAACGACAAGCGACGGAGATTGCTGAGAACTGAGGGGAAACCTCAGTTTGCTGTTATGTGACAGTCGCCGGCGCTTTCATTCCTCCATCGTGAGTGAACAGCCTGCTCTCTCCTCAGCTTCTTGGAATACTGTATTTGCTGAAGTTTTGGGCTGAGTCCGTGCTGCGCATTTGCACGCTGGCACCGTGGCAGTGCTAGGCAGCTTTTGTAAATCGGGCGTCAACCCCTGCGACGTAAACAGACTGTGAGCTCAACTGGGTTTAGTCTGTACTTGTACGCGGGCTGTATCAATGTCGGCGTTGATTACTGTATGGAGTAGAAGAATTTCGTGGAGGCCAAAATCTACTCCACCGTATTTCTTTTGAGGGACTTATTTGACCTCTAGATATGGACATTGAAAGCTACAGATGATGACAAAGGCCACTGTTAATTCACCATTGAGTATACGGAACCAGTTAAGCCTGTATTATATAAAACCTCAGGTATTCATAGAATGCCCAGTTCCCCTATTCTTCCCCCCTAAATATCACTTCATATACTGGATCAGCCTAGAACTGACAAATTACTCGTTCACTCCTTCGTCTTCGAGCAAGGCGGAGAGAAGCAAAGCAACGAAGTCATATAAAAGTTTACCCCTTCTCCCTTTTTCTGACCATATCTTCCATGCGTACTATTCAACGTAGATTAAGGATTTCTAGCATTGTAAGCTAGGGAAGTGGTTCAAACTGAGGCTTTGATTCTAGAGATTTGACTTGCGAAGGGTAAAGAATGCTTCTGTCGAAGCTCAACCCCTATTGTAAGATTTGGACGATCGCTGAGTACGTCTGAGCTCTGTTAAAAATTGTACCGTCTTAATGTCGATTACGGAGTCAATGCTTTTCTCATTCCCGTGTTTATTGTTTCCTTTATACCAGACCTGTAAGATCGGAGCAACACGATCACCTAATATGTACTACTATATACCTCTACGCGTGACCCTATTCTGCTTCCCTGCGTCGTTATAGGCGTTTGAATATACATACTAATAATTTCAGATTTAAGACAAACTATCATAGAGTATCTGGGATATGTAGCAAGGATTAAGGGCAAAGAATTCATATTTACTCGTCGACCAAACTACTTCTGATAGCATTACAGACCCTGAAGATTTCTAGGCGCCATAGAGGGCTACTTAGCAGGCCAGGATCGCAATATAATTATATACCTGTATATATGAGGCGGTTACAACTGGTAGCTACGCTCGGTTGGGGAGGGATATCCAGTGAATTATTTTCGTAGCAAGACTTGAAGATAGTGACAAAAGTGTCCGTAGAAGTAATAAAGGGGGTACAAGGTCTACAGGGATGATATTTACCGCACAGCTGATCAATATCGACAGAGAATCGCAAAAGAAACGTTGAAATATAGAACCTTGATTCAAGACAGCCGCGGACGTAAGGGGGAAAACGCCAAGGTTATACAAGAGCTTTGGAGGAATTCAGAATTCTATTGCAATTTTGAGAAATTTTGCATACACGCTATCTAAGCTCACTCGAATTGGTCCAGAATCGGTACCCTGTCTGCATCCAAAAAATCGGCGCTTCAATCGTAAAACGAAGCTTGTCGTCCTCCAAGATATCTGTTATTCTCTGTGGTATCGCAGCTATGATGCTGTTCCCAAGGACTCCTTGACCTGTGAGCCTAGACTCGAGCAGTCTTGATCGGAAGACCCCAAACGGATTTGGAATAACGCGGGATTACTTTGCTTCCTCGCCATCAGAGTATCCGTCATGTGACCCGAACATCTAGTCCGACCATTTCGTTCTGAAATATCGTCGTCATGTGTGACGAATATTGTTGCAGCTGCCTTGTCTACAATACTACATACTCAAGAATTGCCCTGTGGAGGGCATGACAGCACAGAACCCTTCAGGAGAGCTGATAGCACACTTCCCATCTGCTTGGGGTCTACTCCAGGGTCACTGGGAGGTCCAGCAAACCCCACAATCTGATGGATGTTATGGGGTGAGGTATCGGTATGAGCAAGGACTTTCAAAGCGTCCAGGGCATCGGTACCAGAAGCACCCACGGCGGCTAGTGCATCATACACGATGACCTTGGTGAGCCACGGGATGACTTTTTTCCCTTCAGGTAAAGCGTCCCCTTCAGCATGCTCTGCCTCGAACCAGCCGGTCTTGTTCCTCAAAAACCACTCCCGATCCATGAATGGTGCAAATCGGTCTCCCGGTTTAGGCTTTGACGCCTGTCTGTAGAACGAAAGATCTTGTTCTACTTGGACGGTTTCAAGATGCCTGCCTAGCGGGTGATTGGTTTGAGCCATCTCAGAAAACAACGCAGTAGTAAGCGGCGTGGCATAGGCAGCGACTTTGGTATAGACAGTGGACGGTATCTCGTTCTGATCCATGAAGGTGTGGAAATAGCGTGCTGCATCAATGTCGTAGCGATTGTTGTTTGCGAGCTCGTCTGGCTCAAGTCTGCCGTCCTCAGAGATTGTGTAGCCACCTTGGAGAACGATATTTGACACGGCATTTTTCAATAGATCTGGTTCCTTCTGAGAAAAAGTGTAGATATCTTCCAGAGATGAAATGAGAACAAGGGTTAGTTTCTCCCCGCTTTTGACAGCATCTTTGCATAGCTTGCGAAGAAGCTCCTCGCCATTCCCCTTGAATTCTTCCTCGACCCTCGCGTCAGTGGCCATAAAGTCACACTTAAACTCGTACGGGAGGACATCGTGCTTCTTACGGGCAGAATTCGGAAAACCGGAAGTGCCTGCTGCAATAGGAATGCTCTCGAGACCAAGTGAGTCGAGCGCTCCACGACCGAACTGTGCACGCTGTTTGGCCGGCATAAGGTTCGCGATAAAGCCGAGGAGCTTGACTACTCCAAGTCGATGAAGTTCTTTCAGTACTAACATAGCTGCTAGGTCGTCAAAGTCCTTCGCTAGGTCGGTGATGACAACAACGCGAGGTATCTCCCGCTTAGGATTTGCCTTGACGAACTCGATGAGAGTATCATAATGAGACGACTCCTTCTCAGAGAGCCCGGGAGGAACCATGGTTCCGGGTCGTTGATTCCGAGTTGACCAGCGCAAGCGCATTCTATCTATCAGCGCCGATAGCGAATATTGTCGTCGGTTCTGCGAGCGTCTATTATCTGACCGTTTGCCCACGTGAGCTAAGCCTTCTTTTCTCCCAGCGATGCGCCCAGATGAACTTGTCGAGCTTGAATCGATAGCAGCGCCGTTGCCAACTTCCATACCAAGCAAATATGAGGTCTTGATAGAGCCGGCCTGCGTTGAGGTTGTTATCGCTGGCCCGGATATATCGCAGCCTTGTGACCAGGAGGTGATCACGATGTCTCAGCTTCGTTTGAGCGATGCGAAAGCAACTTGATATTACGATACGCGCGACGCTGTGTAATTCGCAGTACTCAAATTGATTTCGCGACGGATATTTGGTGTACTTTGTATGCGCAGCTGTGATTTTAATCAAGGAGGCGATGCGACGTTGGAGGTTGGATATTCGTAGGACATTACCTGAACCGCGCTAATTAATGAATGGGGCTGGGGCTGTGCGAAAACGCCTTGAGCGCCTCATGGAATGCATGTCACGTGTGGCAGGTCTAGGGAATAAATACATAGCTACCTGGGTAGAGTGGAGGGATGGGTCGGAAATGTTTGAGGCTTGTGAGAGAATTGTTGGAATACCTCTGCAGTATCTCATGGGAGAATCTCCTTGTGTATCAATCCTCACCATCCTTTCATTGTCTTCCGCAGCCTCATGCTGGTAAAACAATATGTCGCTAGGCGGCTGCTCCTCATTGCGAACCAAGTCTGTTTGCTCATACGAATCAAGTTGCATAGATCATTTTAATACCTCACCATCGCTGTCAAACGCATGCAACCACATATTCTGAAGTTGTCAAGTGTACATTTCACAGTGGAGAACTTACTGATCTATTTCGGAGAAAGGTGGATAGGTGGATTACATGCTCAGCCTCAGGTCCAGGCTGCAAGTGGCCGAAACCATATACCGAGATTGGAGGATGAGGTTGAGTGGTTGAGCGATAAATCTAGCGGAGCTCCCTATGACAGACAATCTTGCTAGTCGTAAAGTCAGATCTATCAAGTGCGAGAATATATGTGCAAGAGAGCACTCATCCGGCTTGCTACGCCGTCAGCCTGTCGGTGAGTACTGATAGGCTAGCAGTCAATCGCCAATAGCATTATCATAGGCAAAAGAAAGCCTGTCAGCAGGACTAGACAAATAATTGTAGAGATTCCTAAAGATAATCTAAGGAAGCGCAATGATTGGTTTTTGAGTTCTTCCATTGAAGTTATAAATCCGGTGCCGGATACTGGACTAGTTCCGGGAAGAATTCGACTAGCTATATTGCGGACTCCAATTCTTGCTATGACTAAAACCGCCGCAATCTAGGAAGTCCGAAGATGAATTTGAAATTGGGGAGTGCGTCTTTGAACGCAACTAGAAAGGTGATATTAAGGCATTCACAACTCTACCAAAACACACACCCCAGTCCTCCCAACCTACGCCCCTTCCCCAGCTCTCCCTAGCTCAGAAAGTCCTTAATCTCACTCTGTAACTGCAGGAAAGTCTCCTTATCATGCCCTGGAATAACTCTTCCTTTAGTCGTAGCCTCAAGTCGTTTCAATCTCTGTGTGCTCTGGAACCAAGCCGGATGGTCTCTCGCAAGCCAGCCTTGAGGAACTCCATCCCGCCACTACAAATCTCCATCAATATCCATGCGAACGAAATTAAGGAAATGGGGCAGTGCTCACATTTTCAATGACATGACAGTGGTCACTGATGAAGAAAAAGGTCCCGCTATTGGGAAGATTTATTTGCATGCCGATCAGGCCATCGGTGTGGCCAGGGAGGTGGTGGAGTGTTATGCCTTGGCAGAAATCCATTGTGCGGTCATCGAATGTTTTCCAGTTTAGTTTGAGCTTCAAGGATTGCCCTGAATCAATATTGGGAGACCAAAGTTTGAAGGGGACTTACATTCATGTAATGATCAAGATAGACACCGACATCCGCCCCAGTAGCCACTGACCAGAAAGCGGATCTGAGCTCCTTGTCATGAACCCAAATTTCAATATCAGTGCGATCAAGAAACTGATCTAGTCCTCCGGCATGATCAAGATGCATGTGTCCCAGAATGCTGTCTCCTCGTTACCATGGATCTCAAGGCTCGTCTCCTCTCCAGAGCACAGAACTCACATCTTCTTAACATCCTCCAACTTATGACCCGTAGCCTCAATTGCAGCCTTCAGCTCATGTCTCGGTTCATACTTGACCCTCGCAAACACATCTGCCACTTGAGGGCCCCAAACCTCCGGATAGTCGACTCCACAGCCGGTCTCCCAGAGTATACAGCCCTCATGCGGATGATCAATCAACACACAATACATCGGCAGTTCTCTGCGTTTGTTGACGAAAGACTTCCCTTCGTTGCTTTTAAGCGAGGTGTTCCCGCCCCTGACAACGAAGCCCTCATCGCATTCCAACCAGCCGACTTCCAGGAGGTAGGCTTTTGTACCGGGCGGACAGACATTTGAGATATGGCCCGGCACTGCACCGGCATCAAGCGCTTTTTGGATTCCTGCCATGATTTCTGAGAACTCGAAAAGAAATAGAAACTGCTCACTTAAGATAACACATATCCAAATGCGGAGGGGAATGAGAATATAAGGTGCGATACATGGACACAAGAACGAGTTCTTTCGGCGATGGGTAATAGGAGGGAATAAGATCCGGATCCTCGACCCCGCTCACGTCATTGTTCTTCCCGCTTTGTGGTTCATGCTGTGGTAGGATCGATTATCGAAATGCATCAAGGATGGCTTACAGAACTCTTGGTGAGACACATTCCTTCCGTCCCCTCCACTCGCAAGGCCAATATCGTGCCACGACCCCGCAGTGGCACGCCCTAACAGCTGTTCACCAGAAAAACACACAATCTGGAATCTTGAAACATCCTGAAGCATCTGGAGCATCTTGAGTATCTGGGGAATCTAGAGCATCTGGAGCATCTATGATCCTTCAAAAGTAGATTGGCGTAAGCGTAACGAGATCTCCGAGATATCCAGCTTTTCCCCTCTTGGGAACCCCTGCACACATGGTACGGAGTAACAAGTGATACAGTCGCGGAATGAACACCGCTTGTCCTCTCAGGTGCGGTTTGCAGTCCTGAAGAGGGGTCAGGTGGGGAGAAGAGGGGGGGAGTTGGGGATACTGAAGAGCTGCTTGACGGACAGCTGCACAAGCGAGACAAGCCCACTTCCAGCGTCCCCGCATTGAAGCGCGCACCACTTCTTCTCCCGAGGTATTTATCTTTCGTTAAGTATCCTCGTGTCACCCAATTATTCCTCCAGTTCCAGTTGCTAGCAAACGGATTGATCTTCAATATTAAGAACAACAAACAGCCGAGATGTCGAAAACTACTATGAAAGCAGTTGTGTTCAAGGGGAAGCTGGATGTTAGGATCGAAGATCGCCCGATCCCAAAGATCATAGATGACACCGATATCATAATCAAAGTTAGATACTCGGCTCTGTGCGGCAGGTTGGTGAATCTCTGTCTCGTCACTCTCCAGCACCATACCTGCCAATTGCCCTCTGTACTTGCTTACTGACCCGCCAAACCCAGCGAGTTGCACGTCTTCCGCGGTCACCAAGCCTCCAAAACTGACTTCATAATGGGCCACGAAACGGTCGGCTCAATCACCGAACTCGGCTCCGCAGTAAAAACACACAAGAAGGGCGACGTAGTAGTGATGCCCTTTACCGTCTCCTGCGGCGTCTGCTTTTACTGCACGAAAGGGTTCTCCTCGCGCTGCGAAAAGTGCCTGCTCTTCGGCTGTCCCTTGCTAGATGGCGGCCAGGCCGAATTCATGCGCGTTCCCCTCGCGGACGCTACAGCCGTGAAGGCGCCGCCTGGGATCGATGAGAAGAAGCTTGTGCTCATGGCGGATATCTTCCCTACTGGGTATTTTGCGGCGGCGAATGCGTTCCGTGGGTTCGATGAGGAGACGATTCGACAGAGTGTTGTTATTTTGATTGGTTGTGGACCGGTGGGAATGTGTGCGTTGATCAATGCGCTGGAGTATAAACCAAAGGTCGTGATTGCTATCGATCGGGTTGCGAGCCGACTGGAACTTGCTAAGAGTTTAGGGGCGGAGCCTTGGAATGATCAGACTGACAAGGAGGGTTTGAAGAAGAGGGTCCTGGAGTTGACCGCGGGGCGCGGCGCGGATGTGGTTATTGAGGGGGTGGGTCACGCTGATGCTTTGAGGACAGGATTTGATTTATTGAGACCTTGGGGCACCATCAGTAGTTTTGGGGTTCAGCAGGACGAGATTCCTTGGAGTGGGAATGAGGCGTATGGCAAGAATTTGAGGATACAGATGGGCAGGTGTCCGGTCAGGAGTGTTTTTGAGAAGTCGTTGGCTGTGCTGGAGAAGAACCAGCATTTGCTTGAGTGAGTACCTGACTATGTTCGGAAGATTTGTTGCTAATATCAAATAGCTTTATGACGGACAAGATCATGCCAATGAGTCAGGCTGTCGATGGATATGATATCTTCAATAAGATGCAGGTACAGAAGGTTATTTTTGAGCCTGAGCACGTATGAAGCAGGAGGCTATGTCCGCACAAGTTAATTGTAATATAAAACTATGAAGTTTTCCAACACTCTAAAGCTTCGATGCTCAATGCTTCATTTGGAATCTTGGAAGTGATAACCAACGAGCTGTCTCATATCGCGGACAAACGGACAAAAGTAGAGAGAGGGGAAATGTGACCGTCGAGCCCTCGATTCACTCCGGTTTCGAGGACAGAAGATGCGGAACAACCCTCCGGACTAGTTCCCGACTACCCCACCTAGAGGCACATCCGCTTTTGAGTACCCCGCACGAGAAGGGGGGATCAGATCACAAAACCCAGCTGGTGCCAATCACTCTCCCCATTAAATAAGAATGGATGATTGAGACCTTGACATCCCTTGTAATGATTGTAGAGAATCGGAATCTGAATGATCTTACCTAGTTATCCTTCCCTACTCACAAATCTATTGTTTTAACTGCTTCAATATGGGTCCAAAATCTCTTAATGACTTGAAGAGGAAGGACCTCTTCCAGACAAAAGGATACATCAATGCAGAATGGGTCTCATCAAAGTCAGGCAAGACCTTCGACGTACTGGATCCGGCGACCTTAGAAAAGATTGCAAATATTCCAGAGATGGGAGCTGCAGATACAGCACTTGCCATTGAGGCAGCCCATGAAGCTTTTCAGTCGTTCAAGAAGACCACTGCTCGGGATCGTGCGCGGATGCTTCGAAAATGGAATGATCTATGCCTTGCACATATCGATGACCTGGCATTGATTCTGACATTGGAGAATGGAAAAACTTTGACCGAAGCAAAGGGCGAAGTCACCTACGCGGCATCTTTCCTGGAGTGGTTCGCAGGTGAAGCGGAGAGGACGCATGGGGAAGTTGTTCCGGTTGCGAATCAGAACCAGAGGATCTTGACATTCAAGCAGCCAGTAGGTGTAGCAGCCCTTCTTGCACCATGGAACTTTCCGATTGCAATGATCACCAGGAAGGTAGGTGCAGCTCTTGCAGCTGGATGTACAACAGGTAGGTCACTTCATGATTGTCATGTGTAAATGGCCAACAGCGAACAGTCTGGAAACCCGCTGGGGAAACACCACTGAGCTGTCTCGCTCAAGCAGTCCTGGCACAAGAAGCCGGCTTTCCCAAAGGGGTTATCAATGTTGTAACAACGCTCGATCTTGTCGCAGAGGTCGGCCAAGAGCTTTGTACAAACAAGTTGGTGAAGAAATTGAGCTTCACAGGAAGTACCAGAGTCGGGAAATTATTGGCACAGCAGTGTGCAGGGAGCTTGAAGAAGTTGAGTCTTGAGCTGGGCGGGAACAGCCCATTTATTGTGTTCGACGATGCCAAGATCGAGACAGCCGTCGAAGCTTGCATTCTTGCCAAATTGCGGAACTCGGGCCAAACGTGTGTGACCGCCAACCGCATTATGGTCCAGAAGGGCATATATGAAGAGTTTGCAGATGCATTGACGAAACGTATTAAGCAGCTCAAGGTGGGGAAGGGAACGGAGGAGGGGGTCTTCATCGGTCCTTTGACCCATGAGAGAGCGGTTGACAAAGCTATGAACCATATCAATGGTAAGTCGTGGGTGGGTTCGAAAACTCGAGCTGATTGTATCCTAGACGCGAAGAAGCATGGTGGACAGGTCGTGCTTGGTGGAGGACCAATGGATGGAATGGGAGGAGGATATTTCCTTCAACCCACCATCATCAAGAACATGAGTCGAGAGATGTTGACGACTCGAGAAGAGACCTTCGCGCCGGTTGTGGGGTACGTGATGTCCATTATCCTGATGCTTCTTCACTAACGAACCCCAGCTTGTATGAATTCGAAACTGAAGAGGAGGCAATCAAAATAGCCAATGACTGTGAGGTTGGACTTGGAGGCTTCATCATTACTGAAAGTATATCTCGATCCTGGAGGGTGACAGAGGCGTTAGAAGTAGGCATGGTAGGTGTCAATCTGGGACTTCTAAGTGCGTGCGAGAGTCCCTTCGGTGGAGTGAAGGAAAGTGGTTATGGGAGAGAAGGAGGCCGACAAGGGATTCAAGAGTATTTGTCGGTGAAGTCTATGTTGATCAATGTGGTGAATTAGCAGATGTATGAACGACCTGGAATTGAAGTTCAGACGATGCGCCTGCGAGGAGTTCGAGATCTTTGGCCAAACGTGCAGCAGGATTTTTGGAGCCGCATTGGGCACAGCAGGTACAGTCTGACGGAGTGGTAATTAGTATCGTAGAAGAAGATATAATGAATTGTTGGCCATGCAATGTCATCTGGGGTGTAGGTGCTGGAGCCATTGTCAGCTCGGAAGTGATGGTAGAGAGGGCCTAGGCTTTGGCTTGGGAAATTCAGGACCCCAATCCCCCATAATCCGCGCTAGCGCAGGTACGCCGCACTCAACACTCTTCCTTTTGCTGCGAATGGGGTGATATATTCGATACAATCGTCTAAGGAATCGAAAAGTCAAAAAGGCATTAAAGACGATAGGGGACAAACGGGGAATAGGCATTGATCTTAACAGTTGAGTAATATGAGTGGTTGGACATGATTGTAATTCACTGCTAGTAGAAATTGCTAAACTTCTATGCTAGGTCCGTCGTCCCTTTTTGAGTACTCCGGTGTCTTTTGATCCACTCGTACCTCTTGTCTATACGTATTTATAGAGTCGACGGCCAATTATCAATGTGATGATGCTGCAAGTGCCAAGGTACATACAAACTGTTTGGCTCTGGATATGGCCCTAGAAGTAAACAGAGCCAGGGTTGATGGCGGAAAAGCGGTATAAGTTCTTGTCATATTCATGGTCCTGGGACCGTCGAGTTTCCGGAAGTATTGAGAAATTTCGATTGAGAGGCTGGTACTGCAGGGAGCAAAGGCACTTCAATAAAGGTGTACAGTGGTGTCAGACCTGGAGTTGCACAGCTTGGCAAAAGTGTGGTTCTTATACAGAGTTGCGCTATCCAGGACTGCATTGCTGGAAGAGTTGACAAACTCATGGGTCATGTGTGTTCGATTGTGGAAGGTGAGTCTACTCCAGCCATATGTTGCGTTCAATATGGACAGTCCAAAGACTTGGTACGGAGAATCGGCAATGTTGAATGGATTGAGGCCTCCATAGTGGCCACCAACACCATTGATGATGTACCATGGTGCCGAAGGGTCGTCCAAGTTTTTGTAGTCGATGCTTGCGTTCAGTCCAATGGGGTATAGACGCTCATAAACGTGATAATGGCCCGAAAGATAGAGATCGATTTGATACTCATTGAAAAGTGGTTCGAACACAGCTTGGCAGGCTGTACAAGGACCACTTCCAGACGAATACCATTGACGATGTCCTGTAATAATGATCCAAGGCGTCTTGCAACGATCGACTGCTGCAAGATCGGCAGCAAGGAAATCAACTTGCTGGAGGAGATAGGATCCAAACTGGATAGGGTCGTAATCAGCGTCTGCATAATTGGGGTAATCCGTCTCCATGTCGAGAGAAACGTAATGCACCATTCCTATCATGTAAGTCAGTTGCATATCTGAAGGGTTAAACAAAACAGATCTAACCATTATCGTAGGAATACCACATATTTCCAACCCCGAAGTTGTTAGGGGCTTGATTGGCGACGTCACTTGGCATTCTGAAATGATTGACATAGCCTGTGAAATTACTTTGGCCTAGAGGGCAGTCTGGTTTATAAAGTTAGTAAATCCTGCCTGAATAGCCTCAAGAGGTAGCCAAACACTGTTGGAACGATTCAACAACGATCAAATCGCTGCTTCATTTATCTGAAAGCAATACTCAACCTTTCCAAGGCTTATAGTATGGAAAGAAGAAACAAGGTCTGGGAATACGAACTGTAGACGGTATCAATACAATTAGCCTCATGATTGCCCGGTGCAGTCATGAATGGCACATTCTTAGTGACGTTGGTGAGTTGGTCGTAGAAATCATCGAGAATGGATTCATATGCCTTCGCTCCACCGTCAAGGGTTGTGGTAGCATTCAAATAGCCCTCGTTGACCTCGGTGAGCCAGGTATCCGCATATGCAAAGTCTCCCGCTAATTTGTTGTTAGTGAATCGTATGATTTGTATCAAAAAAAGGCCTTCATTCAGGAGAAGGAAAGGTAGCAAGACCCACGTTGAATCAAGAACTCAAATGTATCGATCTCGTGTGTGAGCGACTGGATCGTGTTCTGCTCTCCTGGCATTAGGATGTCTGCAGCAACGATACCAGTACCTGCCGTATCACTGAACCAATAATTAGCACCTGTTCATAAGTGATTTAAGGTTAACACTTACCTAAGACCTTCGGGTCCCATTGTTCCCATATCCACGACCAAAGCCACAGCATAAGGCGACATATCACCGATAACGCGTGGTGTCTTGAAAGTGAAAGGTCCAACGAGATCACAATTACTGATGAGACCCTCTGGCAAATACCAGTACCGGGTATCTGCCTTCAAGCCTTCAATTCTGACATGATTGTTGTATGTGAGAGAGCTTGGATAAGTGAGGGAAACGTTTGAAGAAGCTTTTCGCGTCATGTATTTCTTGGATTCACCAAAGAGAACAGATGGAGTGTGCAACTGAACAAATGTGTTCCAACTGACTGTCATCGCATGGGGACCAGCATATGCTGATCGCACCTGGGAGTTCAGGGAAACATTGTATTGCAGAGCCTCTGAGCAGACGAGAGTCGACAAGACGAGAGCTAGGAGGGCCGTGGAAAGCTGAATGAATTGCATTTTCGAATCCTGAACGAGTGGACAGAGACAGTGGGATATGAAGTATCGGTTTGGGAGGTTAGAGAATTGAGAGGTCACCGCTTGGCCGTGTAGAGAATAAGTAGACGTAGACTTGGATCGGCGACTCGGCGATCTCTCTGATCCTGGCCAAGCAGAACTTTAAGTACTGTATACTTATCGGTTATTCACTTCTGGACAGTGAATCATTCGCGATAAGTGAAATAATGTTGAAAGGAACTTTCCTCGCCTATGCATCTTAACTACGTTTGCGCTTTCGCCATGGCGATTACCTTGGCTGCTACCATGGTTTGCTTTATAAAGTCTAACATTTACCTAATATTACTTCCTAATATACAGTAGACGATCAAAGAAGTCTGCACCCTAACCGGCTAGGGAATTCGAAGTTTAGGAATACCTTGAAAACACCAATCAATAGTGGGGGGAGCCTTGCAAGAAGGATGCCCTACTGCACAGTAACTTCCATGGTTTATGTAGTGTGTCAGTATCCACACCACTGACCCATGTTCGAAGTATTACTTGCAAAACATGCCTTTCTCGAATCTTGCTCGATTTGGGCTTTTAGGAGCCTCATACAATTCATGCAATTTCCCACTCATTCAGAATATTGAACTGGTCGGAGTATCAACATCCTAATCGCTACAGGAAAATTGACGACTCGGTCGTACTCAACAAATTCCACTTGTAGTATACCAATCTGTATTCATATTAAATCCCAGAATACATAGATGGCAATAATTAATAAGTAATATCTTGATGATCATGTTCCAAGCTCCCTGATAACCTTCTCACTTGACAAGAACCCACACCTCTCATTAAGTTTCTCATCGTGGACACTTCCACCTTGACGTCCCAAATTATACAAGGAAGGCGCACCGCCGCCAATCACGAACAGTCTGGCATCCTCTATATCAATCCTGTTCTCTCCGTCCCACGCCGGAAGCCACCCTTGCAAAGTCGTTCCCCGAGTGCTTGATGGATGGCCTGACGTTGCAAACCTTGACCAAGATCCCGTCATTTGCTTCGCAATCAGCGCGTTGGAAGTGGAGTGGTTGAACTTGTAAACTTCATCAAAGATGTAGGGAAGATCTGCTAGATGGGAGACGCCGAGTTGAGGAAAGCCCTGCGCCGAGAGGTTTTGTGCTAGTGACGTCTGATTGAGTTCATAGAAAAAGACCGGAGGCGAATGGGATGATGGCTTTCTTATTGTTTTCCACGAAGCGTCCAGGTAGCCTATGACTGTTTGAAGTTTGTTCTTATAAGATTTGGCCGAACGATAGACTGTCGGAGGGTCATTCTCGTGACTTTGATCGGTCGCATGGAGTCCCAAAAACAAAGAGGGACAGGCAAATTGGAGATCTCTGTAAATCCGAGCACAGCGCAAAAACTGTGCTGATGCATTTTTCGATGGGACTGCTGGAAAATCTGCCAAGGGGTAGAGCTCTAGGATCCGGGTGGTTGTAGACTTCTTCAATTTAGGGAAGAGATCAGTAAAAACGGCAATTACATCATCGTCAGTCTGGACAGTCGGAGGAACAAACAAAGTGCCGTCATCTCTGTTGAAACCAATAATCATTGGCACCTTGGAAAACAGACCCGATTGTACAAGGAGCGAAGGTTCCAGAGGTATGAAGTCTCCGTCGACAGTTGGAGTGTAGAACTCGCCAATGACATTGGGATCAGCGACTGCTTCCAAAGCTAACGAGGCACTTAGAAGGGACTCCAAAGAGAGACTTCTAAGGCAGTCAAGAGACAGTTCCGAGTCCGGCTTTCCGTAGTCGCATCCGACTTGATTGGTGAGTTGATCGAAGTGCGTGGTGGAGTATTTGGGTGCAAAGCCAGGTCCAATAAGGCCACTTTCTATGATAGCTTGCTGGAAAGGTGGCTTCTGTTTACCACCGAATGCAAGTACCTGCGCTGCTATACTTGTTCCTAATGGCTTCAGTCAAGCATTCATGAGTAAATGTAACTACTACTCACCTCCAGCCGACTCGCCAAAAATTGTGACCTGATTTGGGTCCCCACCGAATATGTGGATATTCTCCTGAATCCACTCCAAAGCTAATCTTTGATCTCTCAAGGCAAGGTTCAATGATTTCTTCTCTTGTAAAAGATCGCTCGTAGGAAACCCAAAAACTTGAGAACTATGTAAGCTCCACAATCTGAAAGGGTCAGAATTACTCACCTCCAAGTCGATAGTTCATGGCAACGTAGATTACTGGAGTTCCGCTCGATATCGAATCTTTCACGAGTTGGTCTGGCTGGTAAAACATATCATAGATCTGGCCGACAGCATATCCACCTAATAATGTGAGCCAGCTAGACTGACACCCCCAAAGCTAGTTCTTACCTCCGTAGATGAAGGCTAGCACCGGCAAATTTTTCGACGTAGAGGATGTAGATGGTCGTGTGATTCTGAGGTTCAAACAATCCTCAGATACATCGCTTACATTCGAAAAGATATTAGCAATAGGAGGAAATGGTACCATTGGTTGTGGGCATCGAGGGCCAAATGCGGTTGCATTGATAATTGAATTATGTGCAGGAATAAATGGCTGTGGTGGAGCGAATCGCCCGGCTCCACTGGTATCTTGACCGTAAGGGATATTGAGAAAGGTGTCAATGCCATGGCCAGAGACCCCATGGTAAGTGACGTTTGTGCGGCGGTCTGTTACCAGAGATGGACTCGGGTTTCGTTCGAGAACGAAGGCAAAGAACGATACGATCAAGCTCACCGCAACGACGACAACAAAAGAATACATCGTGTACAGACTAAGAAGAGCAGAAACCTTCAATTGAAACTCGAATATGCTGAGAACGAAGAGCGGCTGGCAACCTTCAAGAAATATGTTTCAGAGATCGACCAGTAAGCTTATGGTCACCGATCGGCCCTCAACTTGCATGGATGACATAGCATGACTGATCAGCCTCAAGCATCACTAAGATGCGATGATGCAAGCTCCAACTTAGAGTGCAGACCAGACCCATTGAGTTTGTCGGGCAGCGAGCAGAGTGAGCCTGCCAGGGGAGCAATAGCCGGAGGTGGTTCTCTTCTGACGTAAGAAGGAAGCTGAATCATCTGTTACGAGCTTTAGTAAGAGAGATTTATTAAGGGTGTAGGAGAAGGAGATCACGACGTCGACCCTGGATGGTAAACGAAGTGAAGACACTTTCTGGGGGCAAGATGCTGAGGGGCAGGTTAAGAATTGACCAAGGGCGTGTTATGAGTTGTTGGAGAGAAGCATCCCGCTTCTTCTGAGAGCATGGACATTGAGACAGAGACCGAGCTCAAACTTTCTTTGAAGCTGATCGAGGAGATCTCTCGAAACGATGTTATTTGTTGCGCTTTGGCTGCACTTGAGCTGCGAAAGGCGGAAGAAATGAAAGATGGGTTTGTAAATCACGTGCCCAGCCTCCAAATGAGTAGTACTCGAGGGTCAGCGCTACTGTAAACAGACGCTTAGTAATCTCCCCATACAGAGCAACAGTGAAACCTCTTCTATAAGCAGAGTTGACTTACCATCCAATCTACTTAATTTATAATAAATTGGCCTTAATTCCGAGCCCCGTAAGATGTCTTTGGTGATAGTTGGCCAATTGTACGCGAAGAACAGAACGGAGAGGAACAATCTATATAAAAAGCTTGATATTGGGAGGTTACGAAGACATGTATTTAGAACTGGACCTCTCACTACTACAGCAGCTCTGCCAATTGTGAGATGACCTTGAGCCGCTCTGCACTTATGCTTTTTGGATGTTTTTGTACTTTTCGAAATGTTCTCAGTTTCAGGGTCATTTATGTTTTCATGTGCTTTTCGACGTAATCTATTATACATACAGCTACTCGTTCACAGTCCATACTCCAAACACAGCAGATGCTATTAGTCCCCTCCGTTGGCCCACTTCAGCGAATGGATTAAAGCAATGTTGGCTTGTTTCCATATCGATCGCAGTCCGCCGTTGGAAAAGCTACAACAAGCAGCCCATTCAATGTCCAGCCGCGAGGATTGCATCAAGGATATTGGAAATCCCGTCAACTCCTCGGAACACATGCAGACGGGTGAGATGTTGAAAGTCCGGCAGAGCGCCATCTTCCTGGAGACTGCAGAACGCAGCCTTGTCTCGATACCAGACATCCAGTTCCTTCAGATTGACAGCCTTCGATACCAGCGTATACAAGCCGGATAGAATATGTGGTACTTTCTCCGCATTACTCGAAGCGTCTAGGAGTTTCAGGGTTCTGAGATTGCTGAAGGGTATCTCCTCGACAACAGCCAGAAGTTTGACCAGGCAGATGTTGTCCATGGTCAGGTGTTCCAGCTCCGAGATGCACCAACTCTCTGAGACGTCATTATGGTAGGAATGAGATCCCCACCTATAATACTCCATATATAGGTTTTTTATTGGGGGTAGTTTACCGCCGGCATTGCCAAAATAGAAGCCATATTGGGTACCGGAGCCATACGGTCCAAGTCTCAAAGTTCTAAGATTCTTCGCGGAGACCAGGAATTCCCGAGTCTGAGACGAGATCTCGAAATCTTTGGTAGCTAGTTCCAGGAAAACTAAATTCTGTGTCGGTACAAATTCTAGGAATTCTGGTATTTCTGAGTCCAGCGAGGGAAGAAGGAGTTTTCTCAGGCAAAGGTAGACATTGGGCATTTGGCGGAGAACGTCTTGTACGGTAGCTGGAAACTTCGTGGCTCGTACTACTGTCGATCCTTTCCATAAACAAACCCAACTACAAGTATCAGCTTCATGTCCACTCAGAGGTACAACGGGGCTCTCACTTCATATATTTAAGGTTTTTGCAACTCAGCATAATTTCTTCAGCCCGTCCGAGGTTGGCATTCGAAGTCTCCCGTAGCGTAACTTCTTGAGTATGGCGTAATCTGTGACAAATTACAAAAGTCAGAATAGCTCTCATGAGAGAAATGAAAGCGATACGAGTGATTCTTTGCATTTCACCTGGTGACTTAACTATCTCGGAAATTGTTTCTGGAAGGGTAAAATCACTCGTAACGTTCCTGAACCAGGCTCATATCCGGAAAGAAAAGTAAAAAGGCGAATACGTACTTGAAATAGATGTCCTCTTCCGTTGTTAACCCGTTCATTATCATCTTCTTTCCGATGGGGGATATATGCCAAGCCTTGTCCACGTTACATAGCTCCAGATGTCGATAAGTTAGAGCGGCGATGTGATAGTGGAAAGTATGGGAGACGAGGCGATAGGTCCCGAAAGATGAAGAGACATTGTAAGTCGAGCCAGGCTTCATTTCAAGCTTGTGCAGCTGCAGGTGTCGCATTAGCCATCGGTCTGTGTATGATACATCTCACAATAAGTTTGATTAACATACCTCTTCAAGTATCAAGCCCCAAATCTCTTTGCTCAGAACCACTGTTTCTTTTGTTTGGACGACAACATTGTGAGATTCTGCTGGTAAATCATCATCGGTGGCCTTTGATCTAGCATCGTAAAACTCGTCTTCGCTCTCCAAGTCTCCATCTGTATCTGCAGCATCCGACACTTCATCGTTACTATCACTGGACTCGATTTTGACTTCTTGCCATGTCCAAAACTTCCAATCCTCACCATGGACCACACCATTTGAAGCTCGATGGATACCATCACTCTGTCCCGTCTCGATGCTCTGTCCAAAGTTCACCTGAACAGATACTGCTCCTGAACTTGTATTTTCTACTCCGATGGTGTTGTCTTGCTGGCTCGGAACAGAAACCTCCCTGACTGGGTCTGATGTCTGGTTCTGAACGACTACTGGATTCTCCTGCTCTTCAATGACATTCTCGTTTCCATGGACTATCGATCTCAGCCAAGCAGGAATACCGCGCTCTCCCTCTACTTCTCCCTCTGTGTATGCAATCCCCATCGCCAGCGTCCGAAGCTGTCGTCGCATCTTCTTCTGCAACAATCTTGAGGGCGGAAACGCTTCTCGAATGAGTCGTCCATCTATACCTCCGAGTCCGGTGATGTCCCCAGTATTAAGTTCAGCTTTCTTGTTGCTTGTGGGTCTTGCTGGAAAAGACCGAGAGGTAGGAACGATGGTTGATGCAGCGTGAGATGAGCCCCTGGTGTTCCTAGACCTTTCAGACACTGGAATTGGGGTAGGTACTGCATATTGTACTTCAGCCCGGTCAACTGGAATAGTTTGTGAAACGGGACGAGATCTCAAATCAAGGATTTTCTGATTCGCCGGAAGAGTTTGAGAGGTAGGAAGCCGCGATGTACCAATGTGAAGTGAACCCATGCTGGCGCTCAAGGCTTCGGGAATCGTGAGAGGAACCATCGCTCGAGGGGCAATCGTGTAGTTTACAGCAGGCTCACTAGGTGGTCTGCGGTCGGAAATGCGAGTACGAAGCCGATCTCTCTTTCGTACGGGGACCATTTTCGATTCTTGATACGAGGCGGTAAGTCGACTGTGCGGTCGAGTTCCGTTCGAATCACAACGGATGCGGATCGAGATTGCAGCCGAAGATTCAGTAAGCAAGTTTGAGTAAGCAGGTTTGAATGGGCTGGGGTAACCTGTAACAAACTGAGGTAGGATGAGGTGGAAGAGTCAGGAAGTCGATGCTGAAATCGAGGTGTCGAAGTGGAGCGAGCGCGCTTTATGATGTTGTTGTACGCGAAAAGTAAACACAGTAAATACAGCTTGCAATTTCCTCGAGTGAGAAGACCGAGTGTCGCTTAGCAGAACGAGTCAAACGCTGAGAAGCGAAGTGAAATGTGGAAATGTAGTGAATCTTGAAGATAGTGGAGAGGAGAGAAGCAACGCGGAAATCCTGACTTCAAGGACAGAGTGTATTCTAGTATATCTTACTAAATAACTCAAGCGCTATCGACTACCTCTTTCTCTTTAAGTCTCAGAAACCAACCTCAAGATGGATAAAACAAAATTTTGAGAAGAACAAGTCAACAGCGCTACTTCATAGCAGATTCAACAAATACAGCCTTTCCACAAAGATTCGTTTTGACCCGTGCTTCCAGCTACCATGTTCTGAGAAATATTCCTGAACCACCAACAGTACTCCATCGGATTTCCCGCTTCTCCCTTGAACTACATACCTAAGCTCTTAAGCTCTACAGCAACCAAGCCATGACAAGCTCATCAGACCACCACAACCAAACTTCCAACACAATCAGCAATCGCTAAACCGAGCAGTTCAAGTACAGGCCGTCTAAAAAGGATGTATTTCCGAATCGAGTATTCGAATCAACAAGGATTAGATCAGCGAGTTTACCGCGCAATGGAGTCCGCACAGCGAAGTTCGCTCACTTGAGCATCCCTTTCCAGATATAACAATACAGCGAGTCACAGGAAAGTGGGAAGAAGCAGGTATCGTAATGTTATATTACAGTAGTACAACCAGACCACAGCCATATGCTATGTACCATGTGTACCGAAACGCCAAACACCATACCATTATGCAGATCCGACCAAATATGCTGTCTCGCCAGACGCCTTGCTTAGATCCACGTATGGTCTCTATCCCTGGTTTTCAAGTTCGCCAACAAAAAAAAACACTGCCAAATCTCACACCTGGTATCTTATAAAGCTCTGCCGGCTCAGAAGGCTGATTCCTCGCTCATAAATCGCCCACAAACCCTAACTTGTCCCTATTATCGTCCCCGAGTCTGGCGTACTCAAGCAATAACCTCAGCACATAAATCTGCATATCCTCTCTCCTCAACACCTTATTCGCCCATGCTTGTCCCGCCATGGCAATCTTCTCCGCTGCCTTGTCATGGCCCTCAACCTTGATATTCTCTCCCTCATATCCGAGGAAGTATTCCATAATGCCGTAGAAATCCATGAATCTATTATCCATGGGCACGAAATGCACCCAGGGCATCAAGCGACTATCGTGCCACTCCCGAAAAATGGTAGCTTTGATAGGCAAGCTGGTCGACATGAGGAATCCTCTATACCGACCAGAAAAGGAATTTCCGTCGATATCGGGCACAAATTTCCTGTCGAATTGATTGGACATCTTCATGCCCGACGTGATGTTGTAGTAGGGATTCGTGTAATTGCATTTTAAGTCTGCTCTGGGGGGGTCGCACATCAAATCCACGAAGCCTGTATTTGCCCATTCGCCTATCCATTCTCCAAGTTTGCTTTCTTGCTGCGCTGCTAGGTTGAATTGACTGGTGGGGAGGGCCCAGTTTTGGGGTATCGCTTTCCAGGATTCCGCGTCCGAGACCTGCGTTGCATTCGTCATCGCTACGAATCGGTGGCGTTGGAAACCTTTCCAGTTGGCCGCCGTGTTCTTTCCTCCTGTTGCTACGCCTCGCCAGATCACTTGGTTTAGCTTGTTCACCCAGGGTTCACCGTGGTCGTCGCCTCCGGAGAATCGCTCTTCGTTGCTCCAGTACATCGGGGCTGGGAGGAGGATCTCGTTGTTTGTAGGAAGTTTGGAGCCACCGAACATGGGGAAGAGGGTTTTTGTAGCAGAGACGGACAAAGGTTCAATCATCATCCCATGAAGTCCTTGGAGATCTGGTTGATGGCAGAAATCGCTTGAGAGGGTAAAATTCGACACATAGCCCTTATACGTGTGTGGTAGTGTTTGCGTGAGCGACAGTTCGGGGGTATGGGAGAAATCGGACATGAAAGCTGCTTTGCGCGCGAGACTGTCTGGATGGCAACCCCTGGATGCAACTTTCCAGAATGGGCCTATTTTGGGTCAGCAGTTGAAAGAAGATCAAGCTTTGCAACTTACGGGTGTCTTCCCATTCTTTGGGTCGTGTCTCAATATCTTTGTCTGGACCATTGCCGGGATTCTCAAGCTTTTGGAACTCTGCGACAACCTCATTCGGTGGTGCCAGGTGTCTTGTCGACCTCTCAGTCTCCATGTATTCGTTGACCGTCTCCCAAGGTGCGACGATCCGCGGCTCGTCCATAGCATTCAGGGACAAGCTCATGTCCGGTAACATGTGTTCGATCGTCTTCAACAAATCCAACCAAATCTCCGTCCAGAACCAAGTACTACCAGTAGTCGCATTGTTACCTCGAACGTGGATGGTCATCTCGTAATCCCATGCCTCCTTTCGCATTGTCGAAGCAGGCATTCCCCAGAATGGACCCAAGTCGTGGTATATCTGGTCGAAAAAGTCCTCTACCATCAGCGCGCCATTGTCTTGTGCAAACTTGAACCAGGTGTCAAACCCAGGGGGTGGGTGGCGTCCTCTTCTCTTGCGATATTCTGCAGCTGCGGACTTGAGATCCTTGCTCTCCTTTCCTAGCATTTCTGCGAATGACTTTTCCGCACCTTCGATCAGCTCGTCGATGGGATGTGTTGAGGCTAGAGAATCTATAGCTGGCCTTTCTGCCGCTGGAGCTTTCGGTGGTTGCGCCTTGAGTGCGGATTCTTTCGTCTCGGGAGTGATTGGAGCAGCAGCTGAGCTATCAGGCAATGATGCTGGAGGCGAATTTGAGCCCAGAGAGGGTAAATAGGCCGAATCCCCTACATAGGGTCGGAGGTGGTATTGTCGAAGGTATCCTAGGGTTAGGATGATGGCTAGAGCAGCGAAAAGATATCTTGCGAGGCCTGCCGTTCTTCGGGGCGCAGGAAAGGCCATAGTGACTGGCGAGGAAATCTTCATGGAAAATTGAAGAAATGGGTTCTCCGGAGAGGTCTCTCGAATAATTTTAGAGAACGCGGCGGGCCCTAGCAACGGTAGCTCGCGTGCTGATAGGGCTGCACGGACAAACGAGGTGGTTAGAGAACCAAAGAAAGTTTAGATTAAATGGTCATTAGAGAGACGGAAGAAAAGAAGGCTTCGTTGTCGTCGTCACCGCCGTCGTCGCCGTCGCCGTAGGATGAGGCTCTTGACGATGTAGGAATATAACGGGTGGAAGGCAAGAAAAGGGAGCTGGAAGGAAGAAGGGGCTAGGGGTCTACATACGTCAAATGAGGATCTTATCTTTCAGGGGGGAAATTATTCCGGTGCGGCCAAGGGGGGAGAGGTGGGTTGACCTTAAATTAACGGCGACACCCTATTGGCTGAGCTGCTGCTGAGCACGATCTCCGGTTTGGCAGGGCTGGACGAGGTGAATAGCAGGGGGAAGCAAGTGAACATAGGACAAAGGGGAGCGAGGGCAGTTGTTTATTGACAACAAACGACCGTATTGTTGACTTTGTTTCTCCCTCTCTCCTACCTATTGACGATTTTCATTTCTCCAAGAAGAGAGCCCTTTCACGTAGTGAATCCTCCAACAACCAGAAAGCTGTGAGGATCACAGTCATCTTCTCGTATTCCACCACCTCCACCTTCTTGGCGTCAATCTACTAAGCAGAGGGCGTCCAAACACCAGCATCTCAACTTCAGCAACCTTCTCAGCTCGTGGATCGGCGCACTCATTTTGCAACCAGGGGGAGAGAACGCAACTATCCGGTTCTCCCGTTTCACAAAGCGCATCACTCTCGGGCAGCGAATATATTTCGAAATGGATCAGCTATTGGAGTGGTGCTTGCATTTGCAGTCCCACGACATTCAGTAGCTATGAGCTGGTGGCGTCAAGCTTATGTACATATGGCCTGTTGGCGCTCTCATACAACAGCACCATCTGACAGTTCCGGCCAACGAGTCTTTACATTCAAAGCCAACTCACAGGAAGACTTTCCTTGAGACAGGAAAGGATATCACCAGCAAGTAAGAAACAGGATACATCCGTTACAGAACTCCTTACGGCTGGATAACTTCTTTGGTCTGTTCTGTGTTCTGTTTGATCCCTCAACAGTCTTCCCAAAGCAGATATTCCTGGACATGGTCAAACAGCTTCATACATTTTCGATGTTTGCTCTGGAAGCGAGCAAGAATTCCATTTCAAGAGTGGCTACCAATCTCGGAAGATCTACATGGTATGATCTGCTCAATGCACTGGTGGTTTCAGGTAGGACGGGACCATGGGATCGTCGTTGAAGAATGAAGACAAGCCTTACAGTCCTCTTGGCTTAAGTTGAGTGAGAGATCTTTGCTCATACGAGTAATACGATCAATATCCACTCAATCTACGTAGTGCAGATGAAACATACGAGACCAGATGGATGACCCCAAAATCGTGATGTACACGTGACCATCCTTCGAAAGTGGGGTTTATCCCAAGCCTCCTCTGCAAACTTCATCTCAGCAACGATGATATTCATAATGAGGACGATATCTCACCAGGCGTCATAGAGACAATTCATCTGAATTGAGAAGTATGTGATTGTGGTCATATAGCGCATCTCAAAGTCCTACTCGGCCAATGAACCATTCCATCGACCTTACGACTCAGTTGCGACCTCAATCACGAGCATCACAATGCGCGCAATGCTTCACACCCTCTTGACCTCGTCGGCGCTGGATCGTGGACTATCATGAACATCTTACAAATCGCTTCATGATTGGTTTTTTGGCTTATCCAACTCCCGAATCCACATTGCCAGGAAACCGTCTACACCTGCACTTAGGGGACATGTCAGGAAAGACCTACCTCTAAGTGTTAGATCAAAAGCAACACCGCTTCATCCTGCGCTTCACGGTCACCATTCACCCCACAGCGATGAATTTTACCTAACGATGGCCGCACTTCGGAAATGGAAAATTCCTACATAAACATCAGAATTTCCTCTTATGAGCCTTTTTCTGACAACACCGTCAACTTGCTCACCTCCAAGAACCGTCACAGTTTCTGCCCCACTTCGCTCCCCGCCAATATATGAGATTTCTCCCTTCGCTCAACATCAGCACAAAGAACATCTATCCGCACCTTTTACGAACCATGGCAACCCCTTCCATGATTCAACCCAAGTTCCTCTCCAAAGGCGACCAGCTGGGCGTCGTCGCTGTCGGCTTCTCGGGGGGACAAGTAGGCCTCTCCTTCCCCTCAACCCCCCAATCAATCTGACAGACAAACAGTGCAAACCAGGAGTCGATGCTGCCCCTTCGGCTCTCATCTCCAGCGGTCTTCTCACTCAACTGCATGAAGACTTGGGCTACGACCTGCACCACGATGACACAGTCCACTCGTACAAAGACCTGATGCCTTCGACCGACCCCGATTTCCGCGGAATGAAGAACCCACTCGCCGTATCTACCGTCACTCAGAAGCTTTCTGAACAAGTATACTCGCATGCGAAGGAAGGTCGTTGTGTCCTTACGCTCGGAGGTGACCACTCTATTGCCATCGGTACGATTTCCGGAACTGCCAAAGCCATCCGCGAGAGACTTGGTAGGGAAATGGCAGTCATCTGGGTGGATGCCCATGCCGACATCAATACCCCTGAGACGAGCGACAGTGGAAACATTCACGGGATGCCTGTTGCGTTCTTGACGGGGTTGGCGAAAGAGAAGAGAGAAGATATTTTTGGGTGGTTGAAGGAAGATAATTTGATCAGTGTGAAGAAGCTGGTTTACATTGGACTGAGGGATGTGGATCGGGGCGAGAAGAAAATCTTGCGGGAAAACGGAATTCGTGCGTTCAGTATGCATGATATCGACAAGTAAGTTGGACAAGTTCTGAGGTTGGATAGTACTCACATTTGCAGGCATGGAATTGGTCGCGTTATGGAGATGGCACTGGGTCATATTGGAAACGACACTCCCATCCACCTCTCCTTTGATGTCGATGCCCTAGATCCTTTATGGGCTCCAAGCACAGGAACTCCAGTTCGAGGAGGCCTCACGTTGAGAGAAGGAGATTACATCGCTGAGTGCGTTCACGAGACTGGATCCTTGATCGCAATGGATCTGGTGGAAGTCAACCCAACATTAGAGCCTGGAATCAATGATATTGGAGCGCACGAGACAGTCCGAGCCGGGTGTTCCTTAGTGCGGTGCGCATTAGGGGAGTCTTTGCTGTAGTCGAACTCGTTGGGTATATATTCGGCGGGGTAGATTGGGAGCCTTCTAGACATATTGGAAGGAAAGATACCTTAGATCACACTCATAATCTCTCTGGGATTTAAAATAATTACATAAAGGTTAAATTCGAAAAATTTCATCATCTCTGTCGAAGATTTCTCGTTCTTCTACCTCGTACCCTGGTCAAAAACGTGGTACAGTCAATCCCCTGCCACCTCTTTTCCCCTCCCAGCCTCGCGGAAATCAAGGAAGCAGCTGCGTCACGGCGCATCGCACACCTCTGCCCAATTCCTCGTACCACCACGACTCGGACTCGAGACACACATTCGATCATTTGCTAAATTCGCTCATTCATCGCATCCTCACCGCATCGCAACAATCGACGGACCGCGGAATCCAATCCTCCACGTCCCCGCCGTCTCGCCATTGCCGCTGGGCCCGCTGCTTATCGAGTACGATAAGTAACCATCGTGTGGAGACTGCGCTGTGCTGTGCTGTTTGCCAACGAAGCTGCTGGCGTGGACATTGCGCTTTAGCAGGAGAAGTGTCGCCACGAGATATTGAGTCGGAAGCGGTCAGAGATTGGGCTCAGTGAGGTTTAAGAGGCATTGGGGATTGCGATACCGGGCGACGAACATAAGGGACCTCGAGACGATACCTCTTCATAACGCTCACTCTCTTTCTCCTCGAGACTTTTAAAGGCGAGAACACTACAGGCGACCTTCTGCTCTCGCCTCTTTCAGTGTCTTATACGGACCGACGACCTCGATTCCTCAGAACCATTGCTGTATCCGCCTCAGCCAGACCGTAAATCAAGATGGCGTCTACAGAAAGCATGTCGACGGACATCATCTTGCAACGCACCCGCACAAAGTACCACTGGCCAGCTCTCCAGCTGAACTTCTGGCTCCTGATAATGCTGATCGGATCCGGGACGATCCTAGGCATAAACGCGTATTTCATTACCGTGCAGCAGCAGCTTGAGCTCGGGACGCCTTGGTTTGTCCTCCCCCCCTCTCCCTGCCACCCATCTGGGCGCTCCTGGACCATGCTGCGAGAACCCCGCTAACCAATTGTCTGGAATCAGGTATTTCCCGTACTGGATCACCGTGTCCTCCCTTACTATCCTCTTCATCTTCGTGGAGCTGTGGCTCATATCCCAGCGGCAGCTCCTGCCCGGCATCGTGATGATGGGGGTCTTCATCCTGTTCATCCTGTGGGTCGTAGGGCTCATCGTTGATTCCGTCGAGCTGTGGGGTCCGTCGGGCGTGAATTCGAATTGTCAGCTCTATGTCAACGGCGCCGCGAACCGTGGGCAAAGTACAGACGCGTTGGCGTACCTGGAACAGCACAGTATCTGTGAGTAGAATCTTTCTTTTCCTGGGATTTAGGATTTGGGAAGCGGGAGGGAGGTGTGGGGGGTGGGGGGTGGGGGGTGGAGAGCATTGCGGTGTGCGGAGAGGCACGATACGATACAGAGAACGAGCAGCCCTTGCGGACAAGAAGCTAATCTGAGCCGCTTACAGGTCAAAGCTGGACAGCATCATGGGCGTTCGAGTTAGTAGGCTGTGTATTCCTCCTCTGGATGATGATCATGGCGTATCAAGTCTACAGCGACCGCTGATCTCGCACTTCTGCAGAGTGAGATGAAAATAAAGGACGATGAACGGGACGAGACATGAGGGATGAAAGAGATGGGATGCATGGACATGCTGGCAAGATGGGGGGTCGGGTTTAGGTGGGTTGGGTTGGCCGGTTGGCGGGTTCTGAGATTGTGCATAGCATATAGGCGTTGGGAGCATCTTTGGCATACCGTTTGAATCATTGTACATACAGCCTCCCGAGCGGGAGATCGGGCATCGGCATATGGGATAAGTGTGCATACTCTGTAAGGCAAGCATCTCAACCATGATTACTGAAATTGAGGCCACTGAAATTGATGCCAGTGTTTCTGGAGATGTGGGCTGCTTTTCCGATTGGTATAGCAAGCACGGACTTGATCCCGTCTCAACAGGCATAATGCACACGACACGTCTAAGACACGGCAGAGAACATTGCAGAGGAAGAGAATGCATTATTCCATGTCAAGTCTGGAGTGTATGAGGTCTGAATCCATCCCAAAGCCTCCCTCGCCCATTCGTCCAGTCATCCAGCCACTCCGTCCGTCATAGTACAACAAAGGAAAGAGAAGAGAGGAATCTAGCTCGAGCACGTCCAATCCGGCTTATCTGTGCGAACAGAATAGGTCTAGTTGGAGTATTTGGAATCGACTTTGTTTCTGTATGACACGGGTTGTTAGAGCTGTTAAATTGGGGTGCTGTGCTGCTTTCTGATGGTGGATGGATGAATATGGGGGAATTGGGAGTGGAGAGGCGTGAATGAAGGGCAAGAGGGGGCCAATGCAATGGAGGAAAAGAGAGGGGGAAGGACATACCCAGTCTCCTTCTCATAGAAGTTTCGTACGCCGTCAGTGATCTTCTCGTTCTGGTCGCGGGAGAACGTGTGACCGGTCTTCTTCTCGATGAAGTCGAGTCCTGCGAACATGGATCAGCGATTGTTTCGAGAAGATGTTATGCTGGTGAGAAGCTGTTCGAAGAGGACTTACCCTTGTCTCCGTAATCCTCTGATCCGGCATTGCCAGTGTTGCCAGCTTGTTGAGGGTTGGCATTACCACCCTGCTGGGCGTTGCCACTGCCACTGCCACTGCCGCTGGCGAGGGACTTTGCTTTGTTGAGGAGTCCGTCCATTGTCAAGGGATGTTTGTTTGATTGTTTATGTTAGGAACTGACTTGATGAGATTGAGGGTTGTGTTTTGCGGTTGGAAAGTTTGGAGGCAGAGATGGAATGCGTAGATGGGAAGTCAAATCCGAGGTCCAGCTAGTTACTTATACTTCCACCAAGTCCCCTCTTCTCTAGTTCCGCCCTTCCCCTTCTCTGGTTTGGAGGAAGGCACACCCCACCACTAGCTCCCCTTCTCCCACTCCCGCCCTGTTCAGCTGGCTGCCGTTTGCATAGAGATGGAATGTCAAGGCCGGCACTATGGCGTCAGGCTAGACTCTACGTCATTGAGCCCACTTGCCTGATTGGCGAGTGCCAAGAATGTGGGCCACGGATTCTTGCTTGCGGGCGGAAGATGTTTCCCCTTTCACCACCAAACCTCTTCCGAGTTCCATCTATTTGCTCCAGGAAGAATTTCTACTCATGAGTTCTCAGAGGAGAATATATCTTCAAAACGATAGGAGTGAATTGAAAGCTTCACATGCCTCTCCAGTGACATGTATCTAGTGTAACGCGAGAGAATCTCAGCCTTGGCGCGAGAGGTGGGGTCGAGCGTTCTCAGCCGTGCGCTTGCGGCGCTGCAACCAATGCGGCTTCTCCGATGCCTCGTACGCGCCATCAGCTTGACAAGGGTCAGGGAAGGGACCTTTCTGCAGCCAGATCAACATCCTCACATCCTACATCCTACATCCTACACATCAAGATTCAACACCAGAGATACATGTTGCAATCGAGAACGCGGCCCCTCTCAAGCTGGTATGAATGAATATGCATTCATGAAAGTGCTACCTGCCACTTGTTTTTGTCTCCCAAGTCCTTCTTTTGCTCACTAATCCTCCTCGTCCAAGCAAGGTCGGAGCTGTGAGGATTCCGCAAATGTCTATGTCTCAGCAATGCAAAGCGAATGAACAACGCCGTTGGCGATAGCGAGAATTGGATTGACCGCGACAACCAGCTCGCTACTTCTCATAGAGGCCGCTCTCTTTCTGAAGCTGCCAGGGTTGACGTAAGTTCTTAGCCCATCCGAGATGCTCAATTTCATGCCGAAATTGGGGGTTTCAGGCGCTAGAAGATGCTCCTAGAGGAGATCGTTTAGATACTCTTTATAATACTATGATAAAAGTATTCCTTTGCCAAAGGTGACCTGGGCAGTTCGTCGAGCCTTTCCGACTGCCTTCCTCCTTACCCTCTCCCTTCATGTCCCTCCTCACCTTCTTCCCGTCTTCCTCATTATTCTATCTACAATACCCCCATTTCCCACTTTCCAACGTCGTACAGACGCTTACGAGCCCTCACATTTAATATAACCCTCCAGGCTGGTTAAAAGTGGAGAGGTGTCTACCGACAGCAAGTGCGGCGTCGACAGCGACAGCGACAGCGACAGCGACAGCACTGGCCCGATCCCAACAGGAAATCAAAGTGGCAATAAGATTAAACCTGACTGCCGCACTATTACAGCCGGAATATCTCGTGCCAGGGCATTAGTGGTGGTCACGGCAGTGATGGTGGTTGTAGTGGTAGTTGTGGTTGTAGTTGCAGCTGTAGTATGAAATTACGAGGAACAGCAAGAAAGACCAGTTTAAATACTCGAATCTCATATACGGCTAGGCCGAAAGGACGACTAGCTTCTGAGCATTGCTTGGGTCATTAGCAGACGCTTCCGCTTGTATGATTCAAAACGATCCCCCGCCCTCGGTAATATCATTCATCGACAGCTCAATGCTCTCTAGTTGGGTATTTACCTGCAAGGTACAGCATACAATTGCCTTCTTCCAAGCTACCCCGGGGAGCCTCCACCTTGTTCTTGTCCTGTCTGTAGCAATCTTCCTTCCCTCGGACCAGCGGCTCTCACATCCTGTCATCGCTTGAAATTATCATCCGTAAAATATCCCGAGGGAGTCGCACACCGCGACCTATATGCGAATCTCTGGGATTGAAAGCGTCAGCGCTTCTATAGAGCGGTAGCACCAAAGAGAATGTGAAATCCAGGGCCCAAGTATATCAGTTCTCTCCATTTTCTGCTGGGGGGAGATTCTGGAGCAGAGGTTCTACGTCCTGTTGGTGGATGGTAGATAGTAGATTCTAGATAGTGAACTGAACATCAGAGATATCAGATTGAGAGGGCTTGTGGGGTTTTCAACAAGTATATCATGTGTTTGAGGCGGGTGGGGAGACGCTTTTAATACCTACTGTCGAGAAGGAACTTTTTTCTTAGCGAGGACCTGAGATAAGTTGTATGTCTTCGGATGGTGGATCATGTTGTTAGAGTAGATAGAATGCCAGGAACTTGACGTCGGATGGGTGAGAGAAACAGATGATTGTTAGGCGGGTGAATCCTATAAAATCGTGCTAAGATCCAAGGACGAAATCGCCCTTGAATATATCGGTAGATTGAGAATACTTGTGCCAGCCATCGGCACCTCATAGCAAACATACGCTTATGATCTTGAGGTATCAAAGATCATAGTCCTGCCAATGTGATCTCTGCTATTTTTAGGGGGAACCTGTCGTTACCCTCAAGTCAAATGCCAGATATCTGCGCAGCCACAAGCTCTAAGGGTCGCGACGCCGATCAGCTGCCACCCGCGCTCTAACGGGTGCTACTGTAGTGTACCTACCTAAAGATCATCCTCGCTTCACCCGCATCACGGTGGGTAAAAGGGCTAATTATGTTTTGGATAAGTCTTGGCATCTGTGAATTTAAGCTGGACTTTGAATTCTTTATATCACCTTTTTGTACGTGACGAGAGAAGCTTTGAGTGCATTGCAATGCCAGTGCACTGCCGGGAAGTGAGGCCGAACGGCTGGTCTCCCCCAAGCTTGGGCCACAGCCACACCCCGGCTCCTAAATTTGGCATTTATCCCGTTTCTTCCTTCGGCTGCCACTGTTGGGAAGGGAAGGCTATCCTCATCTCGTCTCCTTCTCGTCTCATCTCGTCTGTCGTCTCATCTGTCATATCTTACCACTCTCCTTCATCCACCTCACCTCCTGTCTCAGCTCTGTTCTATGCCCTTCAAACAAACCACCTCTCCTGCTGGACCGATATACTTGAGATCGAAATCGCCATCGCTGTTTTCCGAGACCTCTCACTCGATTAGCCGACCCCCACGTTGATCGGCAACAGACGCTTAGAGCTGACCCTTCGTGACTACGAGTCGAGGTCGGTCTGATACCTCCTCGAATCCTCTGCTCTCTACCGCCACCGTATGAGGAGGACGGACTATGCTCTACTGCGAATGATGATCATCATCTGGATATCTCAGCCCGTTCAGTGCCATCGTGGTGCCGCTTTAGACTGTTGAGATCGAGGTGGGGGCCCTTTAAATCAGCCTCATCTTGATCTGCATGCTTAACCGACAACAACCGTTTCCCTTCTCTCAACGAATCATAGAATGGTGTATACAGGGCAGCCCAGCAGAGGCTGCGATACTTGTCGGAAACGCCGCATAAAGGTAACACGTCTCCCTCGTTGACGCTTATCTGTAGGTTAACCGCCTCTAGTGCGACGAGAGGAGACCTGAATGTATCCACTGTGTAAGGACCAAGCGGAGATGCCCTGGATATCGGGATCAGTTCGATCTAGCTTGGAGAGACCAGACGACCGTCGCTAAGAAGAGTGTCGAGCGGGGTAAGCGTGGACAGAAGAAAGAGGAGAGCGAACTTCAGTATAGCTCGTCGTCTTCATCATCACAGATCATCGATTTCACCCCAATTCTAGAAGAATCAAAGGAGTTCTCGGCTGCCACTCTCTTACCTACCCCGTCGCCATCTCCCAGTCTCCAAGGCCCTCCCGAGGATCACGCATTATGCTTCTTTTTCACACGATATGTCTTGCCCCAGAGGGATCCTCAAGCAAGGCGGGGCTTTCTCGAATATACCCTGCCCATTTACTCAAAGTCTGGGCAGCACTCTCCTCTGAAATTATCAATAATGGCAGTAGCGACTTCAATGTTGTCCGGAGCAATGAATCAAGGAGACGATCCGCCGCTCGCCCGCTCATTCTATCTCGGCGCAGTACAGCGTATGAAGGAACGAGTGACCGAGCAACGAGAGTGTGCAGACGACGAATTGCTCATGGCTGTAATGCTATTGCAGATGTATGAGGTCAGTTATCACTTTCCCTTGTAGTTGCGATGACTTTACTCATTCGTATCAGCAACTTGTTGGGAGAACGAAAAAGATTCCGTCACCTAAAGCTCATCTTGATGGAGCACTCGCACTAATCAAACACCGAGGGGTCGGCAATTTCAAAGGCGACGTCTCACGAGGTCTTCTGTACTACGTTCGAAGCATATTGGTGAGTACTTCTTTCTCAACTACTGGCTATCGTTTACACCTTCAGGTCGACGAATGCGTTCGCAACACCAAATCAATACCTCGTGGTATTGAAACATGGTCGGAGTTGGCACCTGACTCCGACCAGATACCCACCGTCCGACTAGACACCATCATGGTAGATATAGCAAATATGCAAGTATACGCGCTCGAACTTCTCAACAACACCGAAATACCAGCCGGTGTCCGCTTCTCACGACTGATGCAAACGATCAACTATCTAACAGATATCGACGATCGACTGACTGCTTGGGCACGATCATTACCTTCGTCCTGGATTCCTGTCCGTGTTTCCGGAAAGGAGTATATACCTCCGAATATCCCTCAAGCCGGACTTTACCAACCATACTGCGACGTCTACACCAGTATATTTATCGCCAGTCTATGGAACAAACACAGACTCTCTCAAATCCGAACGAAACATCTCATCATCAACTCTCTAGCCCAAGACAAAGCTACACCCAGCAACTTAAAACAGCGCGAGGCCTGCCAGGTTGGGATCCAACAGGCCGTTGATTACATCTGCGCCAGCGTGCCGTTTAACATCGGAGATCGCATGATGCCCGAAGACAAGATCGTGCATTACCCACATGCGCCTGGCCGGCCGGTGCCGCAAGATCATTATCAGTCCGGCCCGGCTATGGGAGGTTGGTCGTTATTACAGCCTCTAGGGGCAGTGTGGGGAATGAAGGTCAAGATGAGAGACGGACAGAGACAGTGGATCGGTGGGCAAATGGCGAGGATAGCGAGGATTTACGGCATACGAAGAGGCAAGGGCTAGTGATCAGGGATCTTAACGGTATGAATTCATGACATATATAAAAGATACTTGCGCACCAAGCGAGATTTACTAGCAACGATGACCATGAGCTTACACAGATCCAACTGGTGTGTACGGTATACAATAGTCAAAGCAAGCTCCTCTCATACTCTCCGCAAATTTAGAGATGCATAGCCATACAAGACGAGCCCATTGAACAAACACTCATCGACACGCAGTGCTATAAGTCCTCCCTACAAAGCCCTGATCTAGACCCCCTCCCCTTTGCCACCGCTTTATTAGAGAATACATCTCTATACCCATCCTCTTGAAATTTTCCAACTTAGTTTTTATCCGAGTAAACCTCGAAAGTCAACCACACTTCCCCCTTTTTGAGCAAGGGAATTTCGGTAGAGGCTCGGGTGTGAGCTTCTTGCGGATGAGGGTGCATGACGGTCGTGTCTTTGACTCGCTTGGAGGCAAAAATTAACGTGCCATTCCCCAAGAACAAGCTGCAGAAAATCAACAGAAGACTGTGTAGGAACCCGTGCATGGAGATTTTTGCTAGAGTCCACTTTGTTGGATCTCGAGATTGCAAGAAGATGGGCTCTGTTTCAGTTGATGATATTTTGTGCTCTTAGAGCCACAGTAATTGCTATTGGCACTGAGGATCATTCTCTTGTCATTTGACTGCTTAGGGCCAATGCTAAAGCTTCTCCGGTGAGTAATAATACCACAAAGAACTCTGGGCAGTACAATGAAGTTGTCCAGACTTTCAGGAGTCGGGTAGGCACGTGGAGTTTAGCGCAGACGTCGACCCTTACCCGTCAACCCCTGTCAATCGCAACAAATAAACACATGACAGCAACGAGACAACTGCGACGACTGGGTTGACTGGGAAATAATATTTCCATTTTTGTCCACTCTTCCCTCATTGACGCGACCATGTTGACCCTGCTGACTGGCTATTTACAACCTCGTTGAAGTCGCCGACACACTTCAGAGTGGCCTCTATCAACTCCACCGTCCCTCAAGGACCGAGCGCGTCTCCCCTGAACAGGAAGGCGTCGCAGGCCCAGAGACCCAGAGAATCGCCATTCACAAGTCTGTTTGCTACAAAAACGGATGTGACACGTTGAGACACTATACTATGGCGGACGAAGAGTTGTCAGAGATTGTTGTAATGTCAGAGGAACGTCCGCAGACAGCGCACAAGGATCGACGGAAAGTCCCAGGCGGGTTTGGTTTGGACGACAATGATGATCTCTCACCAAGGAGGTCCGAATTCGAAGACTCAATTTTTGCGAATGCAAATGCGCACGCCCAGAATAGCCGCATACCCTCTCTCGATCCTGCAAGCCTTCCCTCTCTACCCCCGCCGACCGACAGTAGCTTGCTCTATAGCCTCAGCGAAAATGGCGAGAGTCGTAGCGATGGACATATGGATGAGCTGGACGAGAAGGCGATGCAGATGCATTTGAATGATGTTGAGTCGAGCTTTCTTCCGGCTGTCTCACCCATTGGAATGACGGGCAAGAAGGGCGCCGATGATACATACCTTTTCGACGGAGCGCAAGCATCCAAGGAGAGCAGACTCAGCCCATTCATGGAAATCCCTCCTCCTACTATCGGTAACTTCAGGAGTGAACCATCCGGCGACCATCCTCCCTCCTCGCCGCCTACCCCTCCAAATGCATACCAAACACCTGCACCGGAACAAATATATTCAGACGCGCAGGAAGACTCGGGGGAGGGTGGAGATACAACCTCATCTCTGGAAACGATGTCCTCATCCCCTACAGCGGCTGCCGCAGCAAGAACAATGTCTAGAGCAATTTCAGTGGGAAGCGCTGGTGGCTACGAGACGGCGGATGACAGTGGACTGCAGGATAATTCAGACGAGGAAGGGGATCTTGAGGCGACTCCTAGGAAGACGGCTGATGGCTCTTCAAGCTCAAGATACAAACTCCGCCACCAGATTTCGAACCAAAGCTTGAACAAAAATTCCTTCACTGATGCTGGCAGCACACCAGGCGTTTCTTTGTTAAATCGTCGCTCGTCAGGAAAACGACCAAAGTTCCTCCGGAGCCGGCATGCGAGCCAGAGATCGTCAGTGTCTTCATTTATCACGAATCCTGATTCACATGATGGGAGCGATGTCACATTGGGCGCCGATTATGCATTACAATCGGGAGGGGCTGTCCCAGCTGGTGGAATTTCACGAAATTCCAGCATGGCACTTTCACGATCCATCAGTCTGGGCAGCATGGCATCAGGTATTGAAGATTTCAATGCAACGACGGATTCTGGACGAACAGATGGAAGTCTTGCCACTCTGACCGAGGAGGAGCAAAATCGAGATCGCAAGACAGTCGAGGAATCTTCTCCTCCAGAAACCCCACGACCAGCAACCAAGTCCCTAACTGCACCTACCGACACCATTATAGCTCGGCATGTGAGGAATGTCCAGGTTCCGGAATCTTTGGCGAAAGAGTACCGCAACAAGAACGGTTCGTTGTCGCCATTGAAGAGATCTGGATTCGCGTCGTCATCTTTAGGACGGAACGGCAAGAATCTTACCCTGAAGGAACAGAGCAGTACCATCGAACGCCTATCAAAGGAAAACTTCGACCTTAAACTCAAGGTCCATTTCTTGAGCGAAAGACTCGACAAGCTCTCTGAAGAAGGGGTGAAGGAAATGTCTCTGGAGAATGTTGAGCTGAAAACCGGACTCGCAGTGATGCAGCGAGATAACAAAGCGTTGAAGCGCAAAGTCAAGGAGCTCGAGAAGCAGCTAAAGGAAGATGAGCAAAGACCCGACACAGCCACGACCGCCAATAGTGGCGGAAGCCAGAGATGGTTCGATCAAGAAGGAGCCCAAGAGCGTGAAGAGGAGCTCTTATATCTACGGGAGAGGGTGGAAGAGTATGTGACGGAGATTGAAAAGCTTCGCAATGAAAGTATCCAACGCGAGAGTGATAAGAGAAACCTAGCTGAAGTTGTCCGATCTATGGGGGAACGGCGTGGTCAAGATGTCGAAGTTCGCGAGGAGATGGACGTCTGGAAAGACCTGTTGGAACAGGAAACTGCACGTCGAGAGCAAGGAGATGAGGAGAACAAGAAACTCCGAGAAGAGATTTTTCGATTGAAGACGGAAACTCCATCCGGCTCTAGCATTCCTGGCCTTAGTCATACCACCAACATCTACAATATCACAAAGAAACGTCAAGTCTCCCCATCGCGACCTCGCTCCGGCCTATCGGACCGCGTTGATGATCGGAATGGGACTTTCAGCGCTGCGAGTACACTGGCGGACGAGCTGAAGAAAGAAAGCGAGCAACTGCGTCATGAGAATGCTGAGCTTCGACGTGAAGTTGGCGCTCAAACTTCTATGTTGACATCACGGAATCGCGAGAAGGAGCGACTTTACCAAGAGATTGAAGATCTGAAGCTGGGCCAACGGAGAGGTGGATCTGTTGCCGGTGAAAGCATCTTCGAGCGGTCTGCTTCGAGAGCACACGAACGGTCATTGTCAAGGGCCAGTGGTGGTACGAGACAGACCAATCTAGACGATGCCGAACGGGAAGATTTTGAGAACAAGCAAGCCGAACTTCGAGACAATATCAACAGCCTAAAGATACAGAATCATGACTTGATTACACAGAATCTTGACTTGCAGCGGGAACTTGACTCTTGCATGGAAGATTTCGAGAATACTGTCGAACAGAAGAAGCAGGCGGAAGCGTTGGCAGCCGAGCTACAAGAAGCTCTAGAAACTGCCGAGAACGATCTACTGACTATGCAATCTGACCGAGACGAAGCTCTGCAGGGTCAAGAAGAAGCTGAGATAATGTTCGAGTCACTTCGAAAGGAAGCCCAGGAAGAGCTTGATGGGTTTGCGGTTGAAACGGAGGAAGCCAATGCTGAGATTGAACGTCTGCAAGGGGAACTTGTAGACACTACGGAAAACTTCACCGCTCTCCAGAACGAGATGCGCTCAATGAGCGAAGGGCTTGTGAGACTGGAAGATGATCACGAGGTTAAACTGAGGCGTATTCAGGATTTGGTCAAAGACCTTGAAGATGCAAATCGCGAGCTGGAACAGATGGAGAAGAATCTTGTCGAGGCCAACGAGAAGATAAACCGTCTTTCTGTACAGCAAGAATCTTGTCAAAGCGAGATCGCTTTCTTGCGAGAGGAGCAGGATGGCGACAAGATTAAGATTGGTGACCTTGAGGCCGCTCTCAGGAATACCGAAACGAACCTGCGAGACGAGAAGGAGCGCACTAAAGAGCTCGAGCAGCAGTTTGTGAACGAAAGGCATCAACGAGAAATTATTGCCAGCAAGGATAAGCAAGAAGTAGAGCTACTCTTTAACAATCTCAATCGACAAGCGTCGGCAGCTAAGGGAGAGATCGAAAGACTACGCCATAAGTTGTCTAAGGAAGAGATGGACAGTGCAGGTTCGAAACAGAGACTCTCTGATTTGGAAAGTGCTCTTCATGAAGCACTTGGCCAAGTCCACGGAACTCGCTCAAACCTCCTCGCCGTATGTCTTTCAAACTTCAAATCTATCCATGAGCTAACATTTCTGCAGGATGTTATCAATCTCCAACATGCGCTAGAAAGGGCGACTCAGGATCTCGGTTCTACGAATGGAACACTTGCAGAAAAAGAACGTATGATCAAGCAGCGTGACACTCTCCTTGAATCGCATGCGCTGGAGTCTCGAAAGTTGGCGGACATGCTTGACAAAGAACGTCAAGCTCATCGTAATACCAAGCACCAGTATGAAACCTTCCAAAAGACTCAGCAACATACTACACGGACACTCTCACAACAAGAATCGCGTGTACTGGAATTGGAAACGTCGAAGCAGCACGATCGGCGGAAGATTGCTACACTGGAGAACTCCTTCAAGGATCAACTCAACGAGCGGAATAACCTTCTCCTGGCTCTTTGGAACCGATTATCGGCGCTTTGTGGTTCAGATTGGGCACATAATAACAGTCTGATAAATGGCCGTGCCCTGCCTTCTCTTGAGGCAGTGACCAATATGCTCCCTGGATTCTCCAAGAACCTTTTAGCGGCTGTCAAAACTCTAGAGACTTTGATAGGCGACTTCAAGTCCAGAGTCCGCAGCGTTGAGAAGGACCTTTGGAAAGAATATCATGCCCTAGAAACCAATCTGGAACTTCGCACGAAACGCTTAGATCGGCTTGAGACGATTGCTCGCAGTGCTGTTCCGGGAATGACTGGGGATGGTCGGGCTGAGATCTTAAAGCTGAAGGATCAGAACAAGTCTTTGAGGACGGAGCTATCTACACTCCGAGCTGCGTACGAGGTCCGCAACGGCGTCTATGGAAACGATGGATCGCCCTCTCCATCTGTCCCAACCGGACCTCGTCATAGAGTTTTCGACAAAAGCCGTACCTCTACGTTGACCCGCACGCATTCTTCTTCGGCGGTCGAAACTATTGACCGCGGACTCAAGTCGAGATCAGAAAGCAGGGCCGGTAGTACCGGCATGAGTCTCCCGCGAGGCAGCAGTCTACAAGGTGAAGGAGAGCAAATCGAGGCGAAATGGCTGATCCGATTGAAGGATTATGAGAATAAACTCAAGGCTGAGAGGGAGGCTAGGGTGCTGGATAATCACAGCGCGGCGCTGAGACTGCAGGAGGGGGAGAGGGAAAAGGCCAAGTTGTCTGCGGAGATTGGGAGGCTTCGCATCCAGAACGACATGCAACATCTGCAGCAGCGAAATTAACTTTTGATTTGTCCGTTGGTTCCGGTTCTTGATTGAAGTGCGACGAAATGATTTGTAGGATTGTTATATCATGTATCAATGCTTGTGATGGGATAAGGCGTCTGGCTGACCAGAAGGCAAGGCGTGCGTGTGCATTGGGTGGGGCGCATGTTCTGGCGGGCTTTATCGTCAAGGTGTGTATCAGATGCAGCGTTTATTCCTTGAGCTAGAAAGATTTTACCTTAGTGACCGCTTAAGACGAATACGAACGAATCACGCTTGAGAATCCTCAAAAAGATCAGGACTGAACACGATGATGCATATACATGATCCCTGAAAGCTGCCTGATATACTTCGTTCATAACAGTGTTTATACCCTCATAAGAGATACGCTATGTCTAGAGTCGACTGACTGCAACGCGCTTTATGAGACCCTCTTAATCCTGAGCCGCCTGATGGCATACCAAACACCAAATGACAGAGTCTCCCAGTGGGCGGCCAACATCAAAGATGGCCCGTTCGAGCTTTTCCTCTAAAGATTTCCATGCATTGCCAGCATGTCCGAGTAATCTTATAGTCAAGAAACCTGACCTGATACGTCCGATTCGTTGGCGTATTGGATGGTAAGGGACTGCAGAGAGGAGCATTCTGTCGTGAATATTGCAGCGAGCTTATTTAGTTCCTATTATTGAAACTCGGATATGGTCGTTTGACTCAACGGGCTGCCGGTCGACAAGAGACTTTTTGAGGTGCTATTAATGGCAGACCATGGGCAGAGTGAAAGGGATCCCGATTGACAGATCCGGATCGTTCGTATTGCCCATTGCACTAGGACAACTTTCTCGAGCTAGGATATCAATGCAGTGTACTGTAATTTATGTTTTTCTTCACGATGGTGTATTATTTGTACACATATACTAAATTGTATATCAGAACCGGTCCATTCATTCGATGGCCCCTTCGTCAGGATCATAAGCAGCTGACCCCGACCTCTTCATCAACTCGAACCTATCAGGTCGGAACGGCCATCTCATCCACGCTTCCATGATCTCTTTGAACATCTCCAATGTCAAGCACCTCACGGTAAGGAGCTCCAGATCTGGGTTACCGCCTTTGCTCATATCTGTCAGAGAGGGACATTCTGCATGAAGCCATTCGAGTGCCCCAGGTGCAACAGCTTTCAAGGCTGACTTGACAGACTGTGTACCCATCAAGAACATGTTCGATAGAATATATTCGAAAATATCGTAAGATGCTGGGAAGTCTTGGCGCAGAACTGGCCACAATGGAGCAGGGTGGAAGTCCAAGAGACAAAGTCCATGCTCTGGATAGAACTCGTCAGGTTTGACTTGCAACGGTTCTGCTTCGCGTCTGTCCCAGTAGAGGATTGGAGGGTCATTCTGGAAGGTTCTGTGGTTGTCTAGGCGGTGCCTAAATGTTTCAGGGCCACTCCCACCAAGATTCTCGATATCTTCGTTGAAGTTTGCTGTTCTTTCATCAATCTCTCGTTGCATGTCTTCTGCATCCAATCCTCCAAGAGTCTTTACTCTCTTTTGCATTTCCAAGATAGCTTCATATTCTGCAAAGAGGGGCGCTGCTTTCAGATTGGTTGCGTGATCATTGTCTATTCTTCTTTCGAGCATTCTCATCCTGTTGAATTCTTCTGTCCTTTTCCCGAGTCTGCGCGTTTTCATTTTCGCTTCCGGTTTCTCTTTTCCGAGACTCCCTTCTGGCACGGGGGCATCTTTCCTCTGTGCCGAGCTCTCTGCATCTGTACTGTCCCCGTTGATTGGGTCCATAGAGGTTTCAGAATCGATGTTGACGACATACCGCTCGATGTCTCCGGCCGCAAATTTAGCTTCTAATTCGATGAGCTTTTTCGACAATCTACTTGTTTTGCCTTCCTTCTTCCGGGCTTCAACCCGCCACCTCAGGTGACGCAACAGCTTCCATTCGGGGTTGAATTTAAGACGCTGGCCCTTCTTACTTGGTACAGTATCGGGATGAACGAGCGCTGGGATCCCTCCAGCCTCAAACTTTGCTTCCAATATCTTGAGCTCTACAAGCCTCGAACCTTTTTCTGGTAATGTATCGCCATTCTTCTTCAGTCGTTCCACCCATGCCCTCAGTTGGCGCAACCGTGTCATGTCGGGGTTAGCCACAAGACGTAGCTTCTTCTTCACGGTGGGCTGGCCGTCAGTAATACTGGTGCCAACATATGTATCATCAACATATTCTGTAAATTTCCCAGCAGCGTAGCGTTGCTGCAATTCCTGTAGCTCGTCCATCCATGATCTATGAATCACAATTCGATCGTCTTCGAGGTTCTGCCCTTGAGGGTCATGGGTAACTTGCAATTGGAACGAATTCTTACGGCCTTTCGGTGTTGTGATCCCACTCTCTTCCATTTTCTTTAACACTTTGCGAGACGACTCGAGGTTGATGTTGGCATCCCTTTTCCATACTGCACTCTCAACAGTCGAAGAAGCGATTTCATATATTCCGTCGCAAGAGATCTCGGCTTCAACGGCCATTTTCCTCCGCGCACTGATATTTCGAGGAAGAACCTGCTTCCCTTCATCATCTGCAAGCCACACAAGCATCCTTATAAGTCCATATCGGTGAAATAAGGAGTGAGCTCTAACCGCACTCAGGAGTTGGTGAACAACCAGCAAACTGAGGGAAGGAAATGCGCGAAATGGTTTCCTGGGATGCCATCCAAGATTTGCCAAAACGAGGAGTGTGTCATTTGGATTGTCCAGACGTGGATCTCCAGCTCCAAATTCCACCTGCTTCGGCAAGTTCTCAGGCGAGAGGAGGTTGTTTAATTGACCCCAAACCGCACCAGATTTCGGAATCAGCTTATATGTAGAACCCTCCTCGTCAAGCAGTGGCTGCAATAAAGGTGTATATAATTCATGATCGGGCTCCATCAGGTAGTGATTTCGAGGTTTGAGGAGATTGTGAACTGCAGACGACCAAATCCCAACGCCAGGATTAATATCTATTATATCACATCCTGAGTGCTTGAGAAGCGATGGCTTCATGCGCTCAACGATGTCATCTATCAGAAATTAGACTGAACAGGCTTGGTAAAAGGTATGTTATCACTCACCACATAGACCTTTGTTTATAATATTGACCCTTTTGTTGTCGGCCTGAGCTCGTCTAGAAGATTTAGAAGTGGTATACACATTCTGTAAGTGTTTACCAAGTCGTTCTTTAGAATCTAGAACATCTGCCAACTGAGTGATGTCAAAAGTTTTCGACTTGGGCCGGCTTTTGATTGTGGCACGAGAAGTTGTGTGGAATAATCTTGCACGAAATACAACATTTGGTGATCGTAGCAGCGCTGATCTATTGGTGGATCTTTGGAGTCGAAACATCAATGAAAGTCAAGGAACCGAAAATGTTGACAAGAGACTGTAGCATGGACTAAATAAGGAAGGGGAAGAGACTGGAGGTGGACGTTTGGGGTGGCTTGCACGACTTATTGATGTTTACAGGAAAATTCCATGAGGCTGAAGACAAGGCTCAAGCTCTTCGTCTATGGTCTGTTTGATTGCCGTACAATACTCATCTCTCCGGCTTGTGACGCGGACTACATGACAAAGGAGACGAGACGACAAGACAAGGCAACAGCAAAAGAATCTTTCTTATCCACGAGACGGGTTACTGCATTCTACATAAATGGACGAATCTTCTTGAAATTGGCCTGCTTTTGCCGTCGGGCTTATTGCAAAACACTACGATAGCGTCAGGAAGCAATGACAATGGCGGGGTCATTCCACCAGGTGTCCAGGCCCATGAGCGTCAAGGAGATCGCCTCAAAAGGACAGGACTTTGAATTCAATCCGTTCATTGCTCTGAAGTATTGGTTGCGTACGGCGGATACACTCCTGCGAGAGGTTTGATCATCCCCAAGGCAGGGGTAGTAGAAGCTTTATTGACAGCTTTGCGCAGGCACATATTTACGAACAAGAGGACAACGACCAACAAGCGTACCTCCTTCTCATGCGATATGCCTCTCTTGTAGCGGAGAAGCTTCCCTCACACCCGACCGCCAAAGCTTTGGAGACGAGGGCAGGAATGAAAGCTGCACAGGCGGAACTACCTGATGTTATAAGTCTACTGGAGGCTCTTAGACCTCGGATCGATGAACGATATAACAAATGGCTGAAAGCTCAGGAGCGTAAGCGAGAGGCTCTGGAGGTGGCTCAGAGCGAAAGACCAGCTTCAAGATCACGGACGGATATGGCGGCTTCGGACCCAGCAGTGGCAGGAAATATGACTACTTTGGCAGCTGCAGAGAATCGCGATCTTGCCGTGAAGTTGGCGCACAAGGAAATCAGAAGACGAGACGCCAAACGGAGAGCTACACGCCAAGCTGGAGTATCCGAAGAAGAGGAACAGGAGAGGCGTACTGCAGGATTATGGGATGATTGGGAGGCTGCTCTGATAAGGAATGGACAAACAGGCCGGCCTCGGGACGAAGATGAGATGCGGTTGCAGATGGAAGACTCAAGACGGAGAACGGATGGTCAGCATAAAATTATACCTGATGGAGGCAGGACAGGACTCACTCAACCAGTTACTCAACAAGCCAGGCCAGCGGAAGCGAGAAATGGAAGGAGCGAATACCGATACCCTTCTATCAAGAAATCTCAGCCTTTGAGATACGAAGATACCTCCCAATCACGATCAGCATCAAACACTCCTCCTCCCGCTTACGCTCCACCGAGCCGACCTCCTTCGTACCTTCCACCGAAACCGCCCAAGGAAACATTATACGAGGACCCTACCACTCGTCCAGAGAAATCTACTCCTGAACCTTCGGATTCAATGATGGATGGCAAATCCTCTCATTCGTTCACCTTCCGTCCGTCTGCCTATCTTGAAAATGGTAAACCTCTCCGAACTGTCTTCCTCCCTCCCGACCTGCGTCAGAAGTTTCTCCAAATAGCGGGGGCGAACACGCGGAACAATCTCGAGACGTGCGGGATGCTCTGCGGTACACTAATCTCCAACGCACTCTTCATTTCGCGCCTCGTCATCCCTGAGCAGGAAAGCACCAGTGATACGTGTGAGACCATTAACGAGAGTGCATTCTTCGACTACTGCGCGACAGAGGACTTGATGGTATTAGGTTGGATCCACACTCATCCTTCACAGACATGCTTCATGAGCAGTCGGGACTTGCATACACATAGCGGATACCAGATTATGATGCCAGAGAGTATTGCGATTGTATGCGCACCAAGCAAGAATCCTTCGTAAGTATCTTATGATTGGGAGGTGAAGTGATTACTGATCAGATCTAGTTGGGGCGTCTTCAGACTCACAGATCCGCCAGGCCTACAATCTGTACTCAGCTGTCGCCAAACAGGCCTCTTCCACCCGCATAATGAACGAAACATATATACGGATGCATTGCGACCTGGTCACGTCTTCGAAGCAGAGGGGTTGGAGTTTCAGGTTGTGGACATGAGGCCAAAATGAGCAAGACTCGGACGTTCAAATGAGACGCGGGGGTTGCGATGACTTGTATGAGATATTACGGATTCAATTATTGCATAGCACAGCGTTGGTGTCGGCGTTTTGCTTTCGAAGGAGAAGGGAGGAAACTAGGGTCTTCGACTCTTCGTAATGGAGCAAATAGAGGAAAGGCCTGGTATGCCTGGATGTAGTGGTGCATTGGGAAGATAACCCTGGACTACATCGAAGCAACTGTCTTGTGACACCCTGAGCTTGCTAGTGTCTTGTCTTTGGAGGTTTACTTGCGCCTTCTTCATGAACAAAGCTCATTGAGCTTTTAATACGGAAATGTGAATTTTTCTTGCGTCTTCAAACCCGCCTCTTAAGCATGGACGTGGCTCAAAGTTCGCAAGCTCGGAATGATTCAGCATTGTAGAATCTATTCTTAAAAACAATCAACAACCAAATCACCCAACCGATTTGAATAATTCGAATTACCTCAGCAACCCGTAGCTATGGTGCTATTCCATTCCAGCTGATTTCCTAATATTTCCTACAGAAATATTCTTTGCAAGGGACCTGAACCAAGATTTTATCTTTTCCGTAAAGATAATGACCGCGGGCTTGCACATCTTGACCTTGGCTCGCGTTACTTTACGCATAGGCTTATCTAGCATTATTACACTAAAAACTGAATCAACAAAGATATCACAGCTGGAGTGAGAGCCTGTGACAGACTCGGACTACGTTTCCCCAGGCAATTTTGCTACTACCGGAGGGGGCTACATCGCTACTTGTCACGTAATACGCTAGGGGCATCAAGCGAGGAGACTCAGGGGCTCGCCCGTGTTGTTGAGTGTATCTCGGTCTTCTAACCTGTATTCAATTTTTGCTCTCTGTAGTCTTTTTTGTCAATAAAACCACTTGATGCTTTACTGGTTCTGCGATAATCCCCCCCGGTGACTTTTTCTTACAGCATCGGCTTCTCTACTAAAGTTATTCCAACTCCAATTACGGAGGTAGACCCTGTGAATTTATACAGCCGCTTGAGCAATGAAAACGGAGTATGGTATGAAGAGTCCTGGTCAGTCCGTTGGACGGTTTGTGGTAGTCCTCCCCATATATACTGAGGCTATTGAGTCTTAATCAGGAGATTTAGGTAGATTAGGATTAGCTTAGGGGCTATTGACCTGGGATTGATTAGGTTTAGTCCGGGATCGAGTTGGCGGGTTTCTCATTTATTTTGTAAGGAACTATGATTTTCACGGCCTGTAATTATGTAGTCCACGAGGCTGACTATTGAGTTTCTACTGGATGAGATATTACAATTTACGGTACATTCCGATTACATAGATAAGCTATATAATAATACAACCGAAATGATAAGTGTGACCTGGTGTGATGGTGGTATATATTCAAACAGAGTTTAAAGCATATTATGTGATATAGTTCACGGGAAGAGACCCTCAGTACCGTCAGGTAATACTAAATTAACCTATTATCTAGTGGCACCTATATCCAACAGACTTCTCCTGCCAAGTCGCTCGCTCGGGGCGTCAGCTCTACTGTAGGTAAGCGAGTTTTTGATCAGGGCCGACGGCAGGCACTTCCGAAGCACTTAACTTTAAACACCCCTTTCTGATCTGCCGACATGCTCAACGTCTTCAAAACATCCACAATTCGGCTTGTCTGTCAGGCATCTCGCTACCCGTTCATCAAATCACCGAGCACTGCCGACTATTGGTGGAAGTTCGAATGAGAAAACTAAAGCACCCCATATGCACCCCATATATACCCCGGACCACCACCCAAATTCACGCCACCGCCGGCAGTCAGGAGATGATGATAGGTCCTGAGAGCAAAGTTGATATGCGGCTGTTATGCTTAATACTCGTGTGCAATATCTCGAGTGAGCGAGACTCCCTAGGTCTGATCGGTCGAGATGATCTAGCTTGGCAGATATAATCATGGCCTTAAAAGGTTGTTTCCCGTCATCAACCAAAAATCCGTTTCTTCTGCAAAAAATCTGAAGAATGAGGCTCTTTCAAATTAGTTCTGTGCTGGCTGCTACAGCTGTTCTTTTCTCTACTTGCTGCTCTGCCCAGCTTTCAGGCTCAGTTGGCCCAACTACATCAACAGCTTCCAAAGCGGCCAAGAAGATTTGCAACGTCCTTAACTATGGTGCCGTGGCAGACAAGTCCACTGATCTAGGCCCAGCTCTGCTTGCCGCATGGAAGGCCTGCTCCACAGGGGGGATTGGTATTTCCTCTTACAATCTTCGAAGCTGTCCCTAACACACTTTTCAGTTTGGATCCCAAGCGGTGACTACGCTATGGCAACCTGGCAGACTTTGGACGGAGGCTCAGGCTGGGCCCTCCAGCTTGACGGCATAATTTACAGAACAGGCACAGCAGGCGGCCACATGATAATCATCGAGAACACTTCTGATTTCGAGTTGTTCTCCCTCACTTCCAAGGGTGCTATCCAAGGCTACGGATACCAATTCCTCGAGACAGGCGTCTACGGCCCGCGCCTGATTCGTCTCATCAGCGTGACGAATTTCTCCGTCCACGACATTGCGCTCGTGGATTCGCCTGCTTTCCACTTGATCGTCGTCACTTGTACGAATGGCGAGATCTACAACATGATCATCCGAGGCGCTAATATGGGAGGCCTTGATGGAATTGATAGCTCGGGCATGAATCTCTGGTACCATGATATCGAAGTAACGAACAAGGACGAATGCGTGACGATCAAAAACCCCTCTACCTACACGCTCGTCGAGAACATCTACTGCAACTGGTCCGGTGGATGCGCAATGGGCTCTCTGGGGTCCGGGACGGCAATCTCGAACATCGAATACAACAATGTTTACACTTGGCAATCGAACCAGATGTACATGATCAAATCGAATGGCGGGGATGGATACATCAAGGATTGCAGCTTTAATAACTTCATTGGCCATAGTAATGCATATGCACTTGACATCAACGAGTATTGGACAAGCGCAGCGCTCGCTCCAGGGAACGGTGTCGTGATCAGTGGGGTCAGCTTCTCCAACTGGCAAGGCACCGTCATTGACCCCAAGCGCGCCACGATCCAAGTCCTCTGCGCCGACGCGGCGCCTTGCACTGGTATCTCGATGAGCAACATCGACTTCTGGACGGACACGAACGCTGCCATGCACTATCTCTGCGAGAGCGCCTACGGCTCAGGCTACTGTCTGAGAAGCTCCGGCTCGTCCTCTTACACCAGCACAACCACAGTCTCGACAGCGCCAACGGGATACAACGCTGCGAAAATGCCTAGCGACTTGGCTTCTGGCTTTGTCACCAGCTCATCTATTCCCATCCCTGCGATTCCAACAACCTTCTACCCAGGCGTGACGCCGATCAGTAAATTGCTGAATGGGAACGGTGCTGGCGCTTCTTCGGGCGGGACAACGAAAACGACTTCTGTCACCACAGGCGCGAAGACGAGCACGACGGGTACGACTGGGGGAAGTTGCTCGGCTCTATATGGACAGTGTGGCGGGACGGGCTTTACGGGACCTACATGCTGTGCGAGCGGATCGACTTGTAAGTCGACCTTTTCATACTTGATAGATAGGACGCTTGCTAATTCATGGCAGGCACATATTCTAATGCGTACTATTCGCAATGCCTTCCCTCGTAAAAGTCTTGGGGCTTGTAATGAGAGTGAGAGTTACGGCATGGTTTGGGTGTAGTGTCGTGTAAATACCAGCTAGTCTCTCGTATATACTTGAGATGGAATGGAGGTGTGGTATTTGTCAGACTAGATGAAAGAACATTGTCCATCTTATTGACTGAAGTAAATGATCAGGGAGCTTTAATCTTCACTTGAAGTGATCTCACCTAATTTGCAGAGCCAAATCTAGACCAGCAGTGATCGCCGAGGTATATCAACTTTACAAACGAAGAATGCATAAGTTATATTTATACATGGGCGCAAGTACATCGCTCCGTATATATCCAATCGCTAAACCGTGAACCATATCCAAAAGCCCAGGGGTATCGTGCCATCCAAGTCCAAAACACCTTCCCAAAATTAGATGCGATCCAGTCCAGCTGCATCAAGCAATGATCCCGGCAAGAACAATCATTACGCCGCCATAGATTCCTCCACATACCAACCCTTCTCGTCCAAAACACTGCTTCCCAATAACGCCGGCCTGCATGAGCGTGAACACAACCCCACTCCCGACCAGACCTACAACAGTAAGACGTCCAACGAAGCCCGGGATAACACTGAAGGTCAATATTGGTACAAGAACTGCCACGGCAATGGCAACAGCCAACCCTTGAAGTTGTGATTGAGGTTCGTTGTTTGAGGTGACAGTAGAATCAGACTTCAATGGCGTCGCTGACATTTGGGATTCCGAACGCGACAAAGGCTGCGAGTACGATTCATTGGACACCGGAGCCGATGGGGAATGGACGGAGGAGTATATGGACACCAGATCGTCTGTGGGGTCAAGAAAGTGTGTCTCGGCCTCGGCGATAGGATGTTCAGTCGATAGAAATTCACGATAGGTGTCGACGTCGTGGGGGTCGGGTTGGGAGAGGGATTGTGTTGTATTGAAGGAAGAGAGTGCTTGATCTACATTCATTAGCAACAATGTTTATGCAAGTAATAAGAGATACGAACTGTACTGAGCAAGTTTAAACCCAATCTTCCCCAACACATCCGTCTTGTGCCATTGGAGTTCACCTCCCTGCATCGCAGCTGCCCTTCTGCTTGCCGGAACCACTCTCCCTTCACGTCCAGCCCACCGAGTTTGAGTGTCTGCGTGATCGAGGCGATGTAACTGTTCTTCGAGCTCGCTGAGCTCGTCCTGGAGATGCAGCAATAACCTGTGATTCAGTGCTCCGAACTTCCGATACATGGGTTTGAGGACAGCTCCATCTTCAAACTCCGAGGGGTTGTTATAGGATGACAATCTAGTTGCGAGGAGCTCGTAGCCAGTCACAGGAAGCTTCTCCACCCTTGGTAGAGAGTGCTGTTGGATGTGAGTCGTGTGCCGGGGACTCAGTGCCGTTGATGATATACGTGGAAGTTGGGTATTTCCTCGGGACATGTTCGGTAGTCCAAGGTTTTGCATGGATCCGTACAAGTTTTGTCGCTGCTGAGCCGCAGCCATTTGCGATGCCATCCTAGCAGAAGCTGTATCTGTCGGTACCGGTTCAGCTTCATGGTCTGAACTGTGGTCTTTGACACTTCGCTCTGGACTCGTGGAGCGGTCTGTGTCATTGTCTGCAGCGGGCTCAGAGAAGCGGTCTGAGCCGTGCAAGCTTGATGATGCTGAGGACGAACCTCTCGCATTGGCATGATCGGGAGAGAAGTGGCGTGTGAGAGCAGTTGTATCGTATGAAGGGCCTTGGCCATTGGGTAGCCATTGAGATTGATGCTCTTCGTCTTCATGGTTTTCGTCTTCTCCTTTTTCTCCCTCCTCTTCCTCGTCCTCGTCCTCTTCCTCCTCTTCCTGCTCCACCTCAAGCCGCTCACCCTCACCCTCATCCTCTTCATCCTCTTCCTGCTCCACCTCAAGCCGCTCACCCTCATCCTCTTCATCCTCTTCTGCCTCATGCGTAGTACCAACAACGCTTTCGTTATCAAGAAATGCGAAGACATTGGGCGGATCAGGAACGGCCGGAGACAAGGGAGCATCTGCCATCTCTGTACGCTTCCCAACACTTGACCGCTTCGTAATCGATGCTTGAGTGACGGTTGAGTTACTTCCGCTGGACCCGCCCGACTGATTGGTAGCTGTAGTGAGGGAGGTGAATGTCGATATCATCGACGGGGAGGTCAACTTGGCCCTTGAAGCCGCCAACACCTCCCTGTGATCCTGAACCGGCTCATCCTCCTCTGAAGACGACGACATTGAACTGGAGCTTCGATTCGCATACGTTCGTCGATGATGGATCCGTTGTCCATCAGATCCACTATCCCTTATCGGAGGGCCGCTTGCTCTCTTCACGCTGATATTCTTCTCCTGATGCTTTGGCTGGTGTTTGCTACCTCCCTCCTTTGATCGATGCTTCCTTCTCGGTCTTTCCCTCTCTTTCGTAGTACTCGCCTTGGTCGGAGCCATGGTTCCATCCATCGATGATCGTGAATGACGATAAGAGATCTCGTTCGAGGAGAGGTCGTATTTACCCCTTAATCCATCCCTTGATTCATCCTCGGAATCTTCCTGAATAACTTCGACAGATGGAGCGCTGTATCTTGTTGTCATGTCGGGTCAATGGTGGTACTGATTGCTATTGTCAGCTTCAGCGCCACACTCTAACAGAGGAAGCAAAGGGGTATATAATGCGGTGATATTGACGGACGGGTAGTGCTGACCTTGGTCGAAGGGTGCGGGAGAATTTGGGCGGTGTGTCTCTGTGAGAAGGTCCAAGCTAATGCGAGATAAACATTCTTTTTTGGAGGGGATATATAAATGCGACGGCGACGATGACCATGGGGGCTGAGGTCGTATATATGGCCGAGGTGTACGGAGTATATTTCGAGATAATAGTATAAGCCCCGCCTCTGGCGTCCTTTCGGTCGTCTTGTGCTGTTGCAGTCGCGTTTCAAGATTATTCCGGGCGCAGTTGACGTGATGGTGGGAGGATTGGATGGGGGGGTAGGGTAGGGGTAGGGGCCCCTGAGATTGAACTGAGAGAAGCGAGGGCGGGCCGCTGTTTAGTGGAGAACGGTGGTGAAAGACCTCGTCGAGTGCCGAAGGAAGCCAATTTGTTGTTGTTGCTGCTGCTGTTGTTGTCGTCGTCGTCGTTTGTTCTGCTTGCGTCGAACAATCTCTCTCTCACCATATGCTCACTCGCTCTTGTCTGCCCACAACTCTACGCAGCAGAGCCTTATCCGCCCAAGCCGGGCGACGTGCTCCTCTTCTACTCGACGCTGCCCAACAACTTACAAGCAAGTCGCCTCCCTCTCATTTCCGGGATGACCAATACTCGATCAACACATGCATGCCACCACCACTACAAAGCCCTCGCGAAAGTCCAAGATAGTCCATGACCAGACAAGTTCATGCACCCTCTCATAGCCACCCCATTGGTATCTCTCCTACGAATCGGGTGCTCCTCCATCCCAAAATCCAGCGACTTGCATACTAACCTGACAGGATCCTCTCAATCCTGATAGTCCGACTTATATACCACCCACTGCTCTCTTGTATCCAATCGAGTCTGCCCAGCCACAAAGAGGCTCCACTGCGCCATGACTCGAATACCACCTACCATTCTGCGGACATACCTTCTTGGGGGCCAGATATCGAGAACGGGATGTCTACATTCGAAAGTTAATCGGCACGTATCCGCAGGATCACTGTATCACCAGAGATCTCATGCAGTACGAGCTCTGCACACGAGTACAGATTCTGCAGAACCTGCGTCCGCGATCCCCTTTCGCAAGCAATTAAAGGATGCAGCCAAAAAGCGGAAGTCGGAAAGTGCCGCAAAAATATCGAGAGAGGACAATCAGAGGCTGGAGGAATGGGAATTGACTGTTGGGATTGAAATACATGCTCAACTCAACACCGCAAGAAAGCTCTTTTCGACTGCTGCTTCGTCCATCAACGATGTTCCAAACACCCACGTCGCCCTATTTGATCTCGCCATACCCGGCTCCCAACCGATCTTCCAAAAAGAGACCCTCATACCAGCGATTCGTGCAGCTTTGGCATTAAACTGTAAGGTTCAGAAGACTAGCAAATTCGACCGTAAACATTACTTTCACTGGGATCAGCCATCGGGGTATCAAATCACACAATACTACGAGCCATTCGCGAAGGATGGATACATTACCTTGTACGCGCATGACGGAATAGCGAAGGAAGACGGAGATGAGATACGAATCGGCATAAAGCAGGTACAAATGGAGCAAGATACGGCCAAGACCATCTCACAACCCGGAGACATACATTTGTTGGATTTCAATAGAGTGGGATTGCCATTGATTGAGATTATCACGTTGCCTGAGATCCATTACCCGAGTACGGCAGCTGCATTTGTCCGAAAAGTGCAAATTCTGTTGAATTCCGTCGATGCCTGTGTTCTGGGCATGCAATCTGGTGGACTACGTGCGGACGTCAATGTTTCTGTAAGGAGGAGGGATGAGCATGGGACCGGTGCTGAGTACGCCGGGGTGAAAGGGCTTGGACAGCGGACAGAGATTAAGAATCTAAGCAGCTTCAAAGCGGTCGAGGATGCTATCATTGCAGAGCGAGACAGACAGATCCATGTTGTGGAAGCTGGGGGAGCCATCGAGGGTGAAACTAGAGGTTGGACAATTGGGAGCACCGAGACTAGACGATTGAGAGGGAAAGAAGGAGAAGTCGATTACAGGTACATGCCAGACGCGGATCTAGGCCCAGTCATAATCGGCGATGATCTTGTCGAATACCTCGGAGAGACTCTAGGCGTATTGCCAGATGAGGAGATCAAGATCCTAGTCAAGGAATACGGTCTTACAACAAAGGATGCTCTGTCCATGGTATCTCTGAACGAAGGTGGTCGCGCCGAATATTTTCGAAATGTTATTGATCATTTACTGGAGCTTAACGGCCAGCGGGACTTGAAAATAACCGGGAGATTGGCTGGAAACTGGGTCCTCCACGAGATGGGCGGGTTGGTTTCTGACGCTGCGGAAGAAGATAATGCTTTGCAGATGACGAGCGAGGGCGACTGCATCATTCATTATAAACAGCTTGGCGACCTGATTCATTACCTCGATAACCGTCAAATCACTGGAAACTCAGCGAAGAAGATCTTGTCCAGCCTCTTCGAGATAGGAAGGACAGAAGAAGAGAAAGATGTCAAGCAGTTGATCGATGAAAAAAGATTGTGGTTCAATCCCTTGTCAGCTGCAGAATATGATGAATTGGCGAGGAGTATCCTGGATATGAAGGTCGTGGAAGAGATCCTGGCAGGTAAAGAAGGCAAGATTAATTTCCTGCTTGGGAAGATGATGCGAGCAGATGGAGAGGGTCGTGTTGATGTGAAAGAAGCAACAGCCGTTTTAAGGCGAATCATCGAAGAACACCGGAAGTAAATACCAAACATTTGACAGAAACTTACAGCCTTCTCAAAAAGGGACGACTGAGCCAATTGTTCCAACCTTGTCTTCTCGAAATGGATGCATGGCCGACGGCATATTCATTTCTCCGACGGCTCTCTACCTTTGACATCAAAACATTTTATTTCTGATCTCCGCATTGTACCAAAGTTATCCTAGATCCCTCATTGGATCAGCACGAGGATGATCTTTCCTGCTTTCGCGAAATCAATGGCACCACTGCATTGGGTCTTATCTTTCCTATCCTCTATCGCATCGCCGATCTACCTGTACACCAAATACTACCGCGATTCTCCAACGTTAAGAGTCGGCCAAGCTTTGATAAGTATCTAGCAAGGTCCCTGGTACATCTATGATATGACATACTAGGGTAGCGACTCAAAATGTTGTTATCTTGGTATCTCCATACGTTCAGTTCAAGTTCACTGAAAGTGGGATAGAGGTATTTATGTTCCCCAGATTTCACCTGTCATAATCATCTCATATACTTCTGAAATCTTATAGCCTTACATTTTGCATCAAACTGCTCATCATGTCAACAAGTGATGGAATTGAAGTTCTCTCCAAAGGAGTCGGCTATGGTATTGTCGTTGGAATAGGCGCTTTTTTTGCTCTTCTCATGTACTACCGACCCCTCTTCTACTATCTACCCTCGTCCCTTTTCAGAATTCCTGCAACTAACATCCCAGGCTTGCAATAACCTACCTCCAAAACCGCTATACCTCCTATTCTACACACCAAGCTGAAGAATTCAACACCGCCTCCCGCTCAGTCAAGCCTGGGTTGATTGCTGCAGGTATAGTCAGCTCATGGACCTGGTCTGCTACGCTTCTTACCTCCTCAACCTTTGCGTACACCTATGGCATTTGCGGTCCAATGTGGTACGGCGCAATGGGCACCTGGCAAATTCTCCTCTTTGCACTAATCGCTATCAAAATCAAAGCCAACGCTCCAGGTGCACACACCTTCCCTGAAATCGTACTTTCGCGCCACGGAAAAATTGCTCATATTATTTATCTGTTCTATGGATGGGCTACGAACATGCTTGTCGGCGCCTGCCTTGTGCTAGGAGGCTCACAGGTTGTGGCAGCTCTCAGTGGAGTCAATGTCTATGCGGCATGCTTCCTGATCCCGATCGTCGTTGCGGCATATGTGATTGCAGGCGGGTTGAGAAGCACCTTCATTGCGGATTATACGCATACTGCAATTCTATTTATCTCCATATTCGTCTTTGGATTTAGCATCTACACAACAAATCCCGCCGTCGGCTCGCCAGGCAAGTTCTATGACTTGTTAGTCGAAGCGTCCAAAACGATGCCTATATCAGATAACTACGAGGGCAGCTATCTCACATTCAAAAGCAACGGCGGCCTCGTCTTTGCAATTGATCTCTTCGTCGCCGGCTTCAGCACTGTGTGGCTCGATCAAGCGTATTGGCAGCGCGCCATTGCATCCCGTCCTGAGACGAGTGTAAAAGCCTATATTTTCGGCGGAATAGCGTGGTATGGCATTCCCTTCGGATTTGCAACGGCTATGGGACTGGGCTGCGCCGCTCTCACATCTACGTCCTCCTTCCCTACGTTCCCAAACCCTCTTTCTGCTGCGCAGAATGGGGCAGGGTTAAGCTCGCCTGCCACGGCGATTGCGCTGCTAGGGAAAGGTGGAGCAGGACTAATGTTACTTCTGCTGTTCATGGCTGTTACGAGTTCGACCAGTGCGGAGTTAATTGCGGTTTCTAGTCTGTTGACTTTTGATGTCTATAAAACGTACATCAAACCTACAGCTACGTCGTCAGAGTTGGTGAAGATCTCACATTATGGGATTGTCTTGTACGCTGTGGTATTGGCTGCGTAAGTGTCTCCATCATCTTCTTCTTATCCGACCTCCCTAATTTTATTCAACCTCGCTAATCTTGCTCAACTATCAGATTCTGCTGCATCCTGAATGCAGCTTCCATCAACCTTACCTGGATCCTAACCGTCCTCGGTATAATCGTCGGCGGGGCTTCTATCCCAGTAGGCTTAGTACTCCTCTGGTCTCGCATGTCCACGCTTGCTGTCATTCTTTCGCCCTGGATAGGATTCTTCTCCGGTGTCATCGCTTGGTTCGTCGTAACCCATCTACGCTCCGGATCTATCAGCGTTGCAACAACTGGAGACGCTACCAATGCCGTAGCAGGAAATATAACATCCTGGGGTACAGGTTTCCTATCCTCCATCGTCCTCTCCCTGATCTTTCCCAAGAAATTCACCGGCACAGACCAAGACCACATCGCTCGCGCAAACAAAATCAATGGTATCTCTCCTGAGGCTCAATCATCCGAAACTCACACGCCAGCTGAACTCGTCCGCCCTGACGACAAAATCGCTCTCGACACCGAGAACGAGAAAGAGCCCGCCTCAAGCCCAGTGCCAGACACTATTGTTCGTACAGGGAACGAGGTTGTCGATTTTCTGGAAGCGCAGCACATCGAGCCTATGCACCCTGCCGAAGTCAAAAGAGCCACACGACTAGCCGTGGGATTCAATGTATTATTTCTCGTCGTGGCGATTCTGTTCGTGCCATTTTTGCTCTTTGGCGGGGAGTGGATCTTCCCTCGAAGGATGTTCATTGGCTGGTGTGTGGTCAGCTTTATTTGGGTGTGGTGCAGTTCGATTATTTGTGTTATCTGGCCGGTGGTTGAGAGTCGAGTTACGATATGGCGGATTATTAAAGGTGTTGTGAGGGATGCTGGGACGGGCGGGAAGGGCAAGGTGCAGAAGGTTGATCAGGCTGAAGCCTATGCTTAAGTCTAGATATGTACAAGTACAAGTATTAGCTTTTCAGGACCGCGGAGAGGATAGGTCTGAATTTTTTAGCTAGTTCCTAAAATTACGACAATCATCATAAATTACTCCTAGTTTGTCTCCTTCATGCATTTATTCCTATCGTATTCGCTTGGTTTGTGTAAACTGGTTAAATGGCTTTCAACTCAGATTTCTGGCGTACGTACTCGGTCGGGGACGCGCTGCTATTTCCATCTCGAGGAATCGCATTCCACTTTATACTTAGACAAAGTCTCATTGCTCCGGACTCTTGGGATTTTGGTGTGGGGGCGGGGAAAGCCGCCCTCCATTCACCCATGCGCTGGTCGACAGTCAGTTGCGATCTTTGATGCGACAGCTCGGATTTGCTCTCTCTCTTAAGTACGGTACGTACGCTAATATATATTCCAGGTAAAATAAAGAATCTGATGCGTTAATACATTGCTAGATGTATCAGATTCAACAAATACTTAGCACAGTACCAGAAGCACAATATTCAAGAAGCTCTCCTCTCGTCTTTACAATCATATTAAGCGTATGAATTTTTACACCGACTTAAATTGTTCATCTGGAATCCATCAGTTTGCTTTCATCCCAATTCTCGATTTCTCAAAGCCGCCACTTTTATTTTGGCTGAAAGAGTCAATGTGTATCTGAGCATAACCCTCATTGTTGCTCTCGTATCAAAGATCTGACGACTCTAGATTCTGGGTAACAGTCTATCTGCACTCCCGCTTCATACTCTAGGATAATGTCCTCCTCTCTGCGAAATAGATTGGATCTGCTATCCCTTCTTGTAGAAGACGAATAATTGGGATGGCAAATGTTACAGGGGAAAGAGAAGTAAGAAAAGGGAGGCCTCATGCTTGTCGTGATTGCAGGACGTTTACATGATAAAAGGTCATCCGCTGGGCAAGATGCGAAAGTGATACAAGAAGAACTTTCTCTTTTTATTGTCTTTAGATGCTATGTAGGTGCATTTGTACAGACTGGACAGCCATCTCTGATCTTATCTCTCAGCAGCCTGGCATGGGTAACTTTCGCCCCAATACTATGTGTTGTTACAAACTCCCCATTCTCGTCCAACTCCACGTGGGGGGGTGTAGCCGGCCTTTCCTTGCTCTTGTAGCTCAGCAAATGGCTCAGATGGAATACATGGCCACACGCAAATCCAACTAAAGTCTCCGTCTCATTATCAGAGAAAGGCTCGTGACATCCGACACAGTGTCCAGCTTCAGGTAACTTGTGGGTGTCTTCGGAAAAGTCCTTTGCAATTTCGGAAGCTGGATTAAATTCGACGTTGGTAGGAACGTCGGAGACAATAATATCGACATGATCAATTGGCTTATGAACGACGTCAAACTTTACGCCCTTGCGTTGTCCAGAGCGGAGAGTATTCTGAGCGAGGGCCACTTCGCCACGGAGAACCTTCGCAACACCGTAGCTGATACTGTACTGGATTTCGTATTCTTTGATCATACGGCTCAAACCATCTCTCAAGCCTTCGATTTCGAGACCTTCCGGGATTCGTCGCACGAGGGTAATAGGGTTGATTGCTGTCCCAACTTCTTCGAGTAGACCACGGATAAATCTTGGTTTATCCATCGAGTAGTTGAGGAGATCCTCCCACAGATCGGCATCGTTCTGTTCCTTTGCAAAGGAGATGGCTTGCGAAACATCTGCGAGGCGGTCGATGATGAGATACATTGCCCGTTTAGTCTGCCCGGTCTTTGAGTAAAGATACACGAGCTCGGGGATGTAGTCTCGTTCTTCACATTCAACTGTTGCCTAAAGTCTTGTAAGCAGAGTACTGGATAATATAGACTGAAGAGCCTACCTTCTCGAAATTATAATATGTTGAGGTTTTCAAGAAGTCCATGAATAGGCCGCGATCATATGTCGCAAATAGATGAACTGCAAGATCCGCAAGCTCATCAACGAGGGATTTACTCTCAGCTAAAAGCTTTCCACGACTCTCAGCGTTGTCATCCGCAATCCCATCGCCTCGCCATAATGCACTGAGGTAGAAGAAGAGGTAAAGCGTCATATCTTTTGCTTCGAGTTGCTCTACAACAGTCTCTGGTCGAACTAGGCCATGATGAGCTTCGGACACGAGAAGAGTGATCGCTTCTGACGTAGCTTCACGCAATTCCTCAAGGGGAGCCGATCTCTTCTGCTCTTTGGTAACACGCAGTAAGATGAGGCGAGGGATGTCATCAACAACAGCGTCAATCAAGTGATACTCTTTGATGAGGCTCATGGCGGTATCGGCATCTTGTAGTTGGATATAACATTTCAACGCTTGTATTGGTTTGCCATCTGCCAGGTAGAGCTTTGCCATGCTTTCGACGATGATCCGCCAATCGCGACCTACTTCTCCATCTTCAACGCTATCTTGTCGAACATCGCGGTAGTTGAGTTGATTTTCAAGCGCAGTTGTAACGCTTTTGATATCGAAAAGATCAGTTGTCCATTGATCAAGGAGTTCTCTGACCCTCGGTCGATCATGCGCAATGTAATGACCTAGAACAACTTCATAAATCGTCGACTCCAGGGGTGGCTTGAGGTGGGTGGTAGGTATAAATGGCGTAATATCATCGAACTTGTCAGCTGCAACAAAGTTATAGACCCACTTCTTCCATTGCTGTGACGTCCCAAGGACCCTCCCGCATACCTGGCCAGCAGTAGCCCAGTCACCTTCTGCAACTAATTGTTGTACCCAGAGCTCGCCAATCCGTCGCTTCTCTTTCTCGACGGATGAGTTGATCAGTCGGCTGGCGGTATCTCCATCAGAGGAAGCATCATCGAAAAAATCATCGTTACTTCGATCGGGCGTACCTGGACCGATCTCTGCGAGCTTCTCCGGTGACGATGACACGACTTCTGGGTGCTCATCAATCAGCTCCCACGCATCTTGGTTGCGTTTGCGTTCCAGTAACCATCCTAAGTGGTCAGAAAGATCTCTTTTCCTTGCTAATACGCAATCATAAGGGCTGTGGATGAAGATCTTCATTCCAGGAGCGGCAAGATCGGGGTGAGCCGCTAACTTGTGACCTCCAGCTTTGGTCTGAGGGCTGCTGAGAACGCTCTGAGCTTTAGTCCCTGAGCCCTTGCTGCCATTGCTACGGACACTTACGCCAGAGCTGAGCAGAGAAGTAGCATTGATGGTTGCATTCCACATCCCGCTGCCCATGCCAGTCAGAGTTTCCAATGTTCCGCGAGATGTTTGAACAATTGGTGTAGTGCGTACTGCCGGTAAAATTCCCAGATGATAATCACTAGCTGTAAGCCGTTCAAACCGGCTCACCTCCAACGTATCGGTATCCACCTCTTGGGAGGAATTTAGATCAATCAGTCGAAGCTCTGGAGAAAGAGCGTTCTGCCGTTTTCGTATGCCACCTCGTGGTTCACTACTGGTTGATGTCACCGAGGCCTTGGACTTGTGTCCTTTTGGTGTCAAATGCGATTCCTCTTCCTCTTCCTTTTCCGGGATAACATATGCAAGTACAAGAAGCAAAGTTGGGGTATATAACGACAATCCAGAAACTATGCAATCCATTCGTAAACTAAATGTGTTAGTGTTGGTCTACATAGAAGGCGGGATTGCTCACATTTTAATGATCTCGGGCTTCCCCACGCTCCGTTCACCAACATGCTTGCCTACACCAGTGCCTCCCGGGTGGACATTTACAATCCATATCGTTCCACCCCAACCGATGAGAAGCTTCTCTATTCTCTTACTGCTTTTGGTCGCTTGCTGTCTTAACTTTGCCGTTGCTGGAGAAGATGAAGCAGCCTCCCGAACCTTGTCATCCTCATCAGTCTCGAGAGTTTTCTCATCTATCCATTCTACCCTTGCTTTCCAGACGCTTGCCATTTCTTCCCAGCTGTCATCGTCTGGTCTGTCAATATGACCTATTCTTTTCCAGGCAGCCTCTGCATCTATGCTTTCTAGATGTAAATGAGACCTCATAATCTTAACTCCATGTTCAGTAACCCATGCCACATATTTTCCAGACAGCGACCATTTGACGGTGCTAATAGTCCCTTCTCCGGAGTGCAAAACGGTATCTTTCCCGGAATTGGTGCCAAGTCCAATTGTCCCAAGCCACCCAGACGCTGTAGCAGCAGCAGTGCCAGTGGTAGTCGATGTCGAACTTGTCCCGGCTTTACCACCAACTGTAACAACGAGGTTTCCAGCTAGTCCACCCGATATATATGTCCGATCATTCTTATAGTCTGGAGATAAAGCTACAGCCTGGACCGGTCGGGCAAAGTTCCTCAATTGGACATCCTTGACATCCACCAATGATTGGACGCAGACGTTTCCATCGATCGAAGAGGTAGCTATGTAAATCGCATTCGAAGGCGTATTTGGGACAACCTGGGGCGTGCGAGGATTTCGAGGGGAATTCGTTGAGGCTTCGGATACAATAGAAGATGGCTTCCTGGGCGTTGCCGCTTGCGATACGACTCTGTTGACAGCATCGGGAAACGCACTTGGAAGTGGAGGAGGAAATGGGGATACGGAGATGCTGCTGATCGAGGCGGAATGGGCGTGGTAGAATCGGATAGACTGGAATGATGGCAGCGACACAACATGCTAGAGTCATCAGTGACTTTGTGGAGTTGATTTTGGGCATGAGACTTACAATATTACCGTTATGTGTTCCAATGAACTAGGTTACGTTCAGCAGACTTTCCACAAATAGCATTTTCCCAGCTCACCATTTTGTCGCCGGCGACTAAAAAAGCACTTGTAGCATCCCCATTTCTATACACAGGTCCCAAGCTACTCGTCAACCGCGCGTATTTGAGCTTTGGCTCATCATCTTCCTCTTCTTCCTCATCTTCCTCGGCTTCGCTGTCCGTGGCCTCCATCTCATCGTCCCCGCTGTCATCTTCATCTTGACTTGACGCTACCTCTTTGCCTTTATTAGTGTCGCCATGTTCCTCAGACTCCTCAGCCATGGCTGCGCACTCTCCGGATCACATCTGCTGTTGTTTGCAAGGCTGATGTAAATCACCGACGTCAACCTGAACCATGGAGCTCGGCGCCTGTGGCTGCGGCTGTGGCTGGTGTTCAGAGCAAAGTTCCCCGGACTGAATATAAACGATCAGAAGAAATATATACAAACGATTAATGATCCCTACATGCTTTGGATGTCCTTTTGGAAATTATGAAGGCCTTTAGTCGACAATATTCTTTACCTACAATCCGGCGAAGTCTTATTGATGGGCACCCACGGCCTCTTCGGCAGCTTCATGCTTCAGCAGTAGCTCCAGCTCCTCGAAAACGAAACTTCTTCTCCTCGAATGCTGCCCTGCAGCAAGAAACAAACGTATCAGTAGATGGATCAGTAAATACTGCACCATCAACGCAGAAAAGGAAAGCAATACGATCACCAGCGGGGAAAACTTCTCTACGAAGAGTAGCAGTCGAAGCACAGAGATCGAGATCCAGTACAATTCGCCCACGCGATGTGGGTAGTAGTAGAGAAGGCGTCAATAGGGTGGTGGCAATATCTGTGGCAGATCAGTTTGATATGGATGCCGTTATTCGAATTTTAAGATCTCATGGCTTCCCAATCGATCCAGATGAGACCGGATTTGAATCGGATCAAGTCATACACACGAGAGGGGTTAACAATGGGGACATCTTTGTCTTCCCATCCGGATCACTTGTTGCATGGTCATTGCCAGAGGATGTCGCAACGGATCTGGCCACGAAGACGCTGCTCCCAGCTGCTCTCAATCCACATATTGATCAGGTAGAAGTGGAGGATCTTGAATATGAAGAAGATTCAACGAAAGACTATAGTAGTGTGAAAGGGGATATGATTTTGCTGGGAACAAAGACGGAGTCATTAAATGCAGATGAAGAATTAAGGTATGGATTTTTTGATTCTCAAAGTTGTATGCTCCTGGTAATTGGAATGATGGAGCTGTAATCTGATTGAGTAGTCGTGATAATGGATCGCTGACACACTGAAGTGGCCGAGTTGATACGACTTTAGCTAAGATTGCCTTCTCTTCCGGTCTTGCTCGATCTACGAAGCTTGCAGTCCTAGAGACTCTGTTAGGCAAATACTTTGAGTCTACGAGAACTATCCCGACCCTCCTTTCAAAGGCCTCAAAACTCCCATTTGATCGACGATTCATGCTACGAAAAACAGGAGAATTACTTGCTTTGCGAGCGCAACTGAACCATTATTCCGAGTTGACAGATTCTCTTCCCGATCTGTTCTGGGACAGTAGACACGATTTAGGATTGGAAGGATACTATGACCAGGTGGGGAAAACATTGGACGTTGGAGTGAGGTGAGAAGCACTTTCATCTAGAATCAGGGAATCTCTATTCATTGTTTGAGCTGTGGTTCACCACGTTTATCCAGTACTTTGAGACCCTCAAATCGAGTGGAACATTACTGATCTCTCAAATTTATACAGAATCCGAACGTTGAACCAAAAGATGGATTACGCTCAGGAAATTGCCAGTATTCTCCGACAGACCCTGAGTGAAAAGCATAGCATTCATCTTGAGTGGATTATCATAATCCTTATTGCAGTTGAGGTTGCGTTTGGGGTTCGGCATATCTGGAATGAGAAGAAAAAGGAGGGGCAGACCAAAACAACTAATGAATGAGAATTTCCCCTCATGCTCTTGTTTAGCATAGTTAACGGCGTTTGGAGAAGGATACCCGGCTTCGTCATAGACCGAGGCCTCATTTAAGGCAGTAAAATCTCAACTTCGATTAACTATTCCTCCTAAGTCGAAGGTGTTGCGCATAGCGGAATTGGTGATATTGTGCTCTTGCAGGAACATTATACGGATGACACTTCGGATCGAGGTTGCAAATCAGGCTGTGACTGACCGGACACATATTACTCGAGACGGGTGGTACTTTTGAATCACATCGTCGAGGTTTGATCTCAAATTGGCTCTTTCGAACCATACTATCGAGAGATGTGCACCGTCAATTCTATGCATCTACTCTAACAGAGCGTCAAGACAAGGAGTCATTACTGCTTGAGTAGAGCTCGCTTGATTTCTGAGTACATCTGAACCTCTCTACAATTATCTCTATCGCTGAGATATTTTGAAGGCTTAGGAACCGCCCTTAAGAGTCTTTGTAAGAAACTGAGACGTTGGCTTTGAAATTGTTAACTGTTTTATAAGGATCTAGGGTCCACCCTTTAATCCGAATTGCTCGGATATCTTGAACGATTTGGATCATTATAGAGAGATCTGATTATGGCTCTCTCGATAGACAACTCTCTCCCTTATTTCGAGTGTCATTCGACTGGAACCAGAATTCTGGTGAAGGTTTCAGATTTGAATGTTTTATCAATTACACTATTGACAACGATCTCCCAGATTCTGTTCTGCACACTGTGAGACAAAGTTTGGGCAGAACCACAATAGAGATCTAGATTCAAACGTCTTCGGCCTTAGTACGATAGGTTCAATCTCGAAGACCTTTGGGATCTCAAAGACTGCACTCTATCCATGCCGATTTGCAAAATTCCAAGTACCGACATTTCCCCAAGGTGCCCATGTGCTCCTGAGTTGTCAAGTTGAAGTCGAGACGGAAAGTCTATATATATATATATAGTATAGCGCATCGTATTGTCTTAGGCAACAAATATCAACAGTAGAGGCCCCATTACGACCTCTGCTGCCCTGCTTGGCTCGACTATTTTGCCGCTGCTTAGAGACACCAACGACGCCTCGGTTAAGAACTTCGGTATTTCCGTGGCTGCTATCGCTGGCAATGCAAATATTCTCGTTCTGGCCTACCATTATGACAATACTTTTCTCTCCACGTGACTATTCGTGGAGCCGCAAGATCCTTAAATTATGAGAAATCCAGGATCCTTCAAGTAAATGACGGAATGTGGACAGGAATTCGCAGGACAGTGGAATCGTGCTCTTTGTTCAGCGACTAAACCTCGTGGATTTCGGTAGAATCAGCGGAATTGGCTCAATCGTCCTCTGCTAAACCGATGCTTCAAATACGGGCAGGTTATTATCCACCAACGACGAGAAGTTTATTGCTTTCTCTGATGTAGGTGTCCTTGAATTGCTAACTCGGAATCCTCCACAGCAACGGTCTCGTCATCTTGATCACCGCACTCCTCAGCATCAAGTTTCATTTCTTGTCTGAACTAGCAGAGCGGACAGGGAGACTTGTTGAGGGTTAGGAAGGCTTCAAATATATGCTCTCGAATATGTATAGAATCTCAAATATGTGAGACGGGTTCTATAGATTAGATGGTACTATAAAGGAGGCATTAATCACTCATGAACTAACAGTATTTTTATTGAGCCTTGTACGTTCACTTGTATATTTGTATTGGTCGCCTGTTCGGTACCTGATAGCCTGACCCTGAGTAGCCTGATTGTCTACATCTGGTCAAGCGTGTCGGCATACTTAAGACCGACGAGCGATACCATTAAAAGCCTAGCGTCGTTAGACCTTTACTAGCGTAGTGTGACCCGTCCGACAAAATCTCTAAACAACAAATCTCCGAACAACAAAGTCTTTTAACAAAGACGACGACTCTCAGTGAGAGGAGACAAGCATCTTGTGTAGTAGAATGAGGGTGGTGGTCGTCGCGAAAGTTCGCACTAAACATAGTGACACTGCTTTGTTATGTTCGCGTGAGTTTGCCCTTCAACTCATCAAATGTCACTGTATAATCTTGAGGTCTCTCATGTTCGTCTGATGTTTGTCGAATCACTTTCACTCAAGTTTGTTCTCAAAACATATGAACCCAAATGCTTCCAAAGGTACTTGCTCTTTTTTTTTGGTTCCTTATCCAATGTCCTTTATTCGGTGATCGATTACTTTGTGCTTGATTCGCGTGTGTCCAGGACTTTAAGTAAAGATATATCTTGTGTAGAAGTGTTTTGAACCCCTGAGAGCAGTCTCAGCTTGAGAACACTAACGGCCATCGAGTTTTCTGCCTTTCACCCACCAGTTCTTTTATGAAGTAAAGATAGCTTCATGCTTTAATTGAATCTTGATGATTTCCTTAGTAGATACAAATCACGTGCCAAAGTGTCTTAAATAGTCGAGAGCATTATCAGCTCGACAAAAGAAACAGTCCATCAGACTTTCTGTTTCTCGCCTCTTAGCCCTTTAATTGAGTGATAGATAAGTTGTATCTTTGCCTCAATCTATATTCATTACCGTAAATAGAAATAGATAATGTGCAGAAGGTGTTTGCATGCCTAGAGAAATGTCAGTGAAAGCAATGAAGCAGCTATCAAACTTTCTTTCTCTCTTATAGCAAGGCTTACTCTCTATTCAAGTACGACTATTTCATCATACTCAATAGGACCCTTCCGATCTTCTTCTTCGCCATGCAGGGCCTTCAACTATGTCCTACAAACACGTTCTCCATACTACTTATACTTCAACAGGAAGGGGTTTGATTTGGTTGGCTGATTATTCTCTTTCTGCCAATCGCTTCAGTGTCGGCTACGGCTCAAATCTGCCATCTACCGGTCATCCAAGCTTCGGCTCCTGCCATAGATATTCCGTTCCGGAACAGGATTAAGCCTCGCGTACCTTTTTTGTTTTGAGAACTCGATATCAACATCACTTCGAAGTCTTTCCACAACCCTTTTTTCGAACTCTTCAAAAACTCGACACAGAAAAAGCATAGTATAATTCTGCACATCTTCTCAACCTTTGCACTCTTTCATTCTCTATTGACGCAAAGTCCCGTTCACCACTCCGTAGGTTGCACTTAAGCCAAGATACTGTGTCTTGATCAATCTTTCAATCCCCACTACTAATTTGTTATAGATATCTCAGAAGCAAGATGTCAGTCAATAATAACCCTACCGGCCAGAATGCAGATGTCCCACCTCGCACTTCCCCCCCTGATCTTCCTCGAGCCTTTCAAACCACATCACACGATGTTCAATCTGCCGATGCCCCCGTTGGCGATTCATCTTCTATGCCTCATGGCGGCACAGCGACACGCCGTCATCGACGCGGTCACTCACTGGTAGCTGAAGAACCTGTCCCAACCACACAGCTGAACTCCTCCGACAAGACTTCTCGTCCTTACACAGTTCCTACGCGGAATGCCAGCATTCTAGGGTACGGGGATCCCCGACCTGACGGTCGTCTCAGAGACCGGAGACGACCCACGTCGGTCAATCTGGGGTCCCCTGCCCTTCGGCTGGAGGCTCAGCGGCTTCCAGAGGGTTCGGGTGTTAATCTGGACGATCGCCAGCTGATGATCTTGTGTTTCTTAAAGTTTACGGAACGTCGCAGTAAGTTGAGCATTTCCTTATTGATGCATATTCTCAAGCATGTTTGGGCTCAAGTAATTTGTGACTTTCGACACTTTTCAAAGCGGTTTTGCATACGCATCTGCTAACCTTCCGGGGCGTCTAGAGCGAGCCTCGTTGGTCTTCAATAGGCGTGGAGAATGGTATACCAATTACACTTATATGACGCACAGTAAGAACAGCTAATCTGTTCGGTTTCTGAGCTGAAGCTAATTTTGACTCTCACAGAGGATGATGCCTTTTTGGCAATGTGCCAGATGCCTAGATTTTCGGTTCCACGAGCTGTTACAGACCGTCCGAATAACCGTAATTCAGTCCAACAACAACTGGAGGAAACTGAAGTCGCTAGAAATGGTATTAATACTGGCTATAAAAGAGACGCACCAGCCACAGCTCGTAGCACACTCGGTTCAAGCTCTCCCGTTCCCGCACCCTCTGGCGTCAGACCATCACATAGAGTTCATCAAGATGATGGCATCGTTTCGGACCGGTCTTCCCTTCACCATGTTACCCTATCTCCTCAGGATCCTAGTCCCTTTGGCCTGGCTAACCTCCCCTCCGCTCTCACAGATTTCGAATGTATTAAAGTCGTTTTGATGGTGGCATTAACTGAGAGCTTCGCTCTCGGTTACCTTGAAGCATCGGCCCAGCATACAGCTCCCACCTTATTAGTTGAAATCAGCCTCAAGACGATGAGCTTCGAAGAGATTTGTAACGCCATTCTGCGATCCTTTGCCCCGCACTACATGGCGGATGAGGTTGCTGGTTCGGACTATCTTTTCGTTGGCTCTTTTATCGTACGATATGTCAACCCAAGCACTGGAGAGACAACCACGGTGCACGCATTTGAACACAATTGGGAGGCCGAGGCTCTTCCTCTCCTCAAGTCTTACCCACTGACTCAGATGGAGCTGGATTTTGGGCTTTCTATTGATGACGTCCAAGAGGGTGATGTAATTGGCGAGCAGGGCGGATTTGATCTCTCCCAGCAGAGCTCTGATATGTACGGTCTTGAAGCGGATGCAGTGGACGATAACTATATGGAGGATGCGCTCGCTCAGCAAAGCTTTTACCCAATGCCTCCAGCCCGGGATGAATAGGATGAAGATATGGGTTTGGATCGTATTGGACAAATTGAGTCACACGGCTTGGAGTTGATATTGGACCGTTCTCAATCGTTCACGCGACGAGGAAAATTGGGTTCATGCATATTTGATCCGGCAAGCAATATTTCATTGGTCAGCTTTCTTCAATGAAAGCAGGATAGTTACGATTTTATGATGATTTGTTCAGCGTAATCACGCGTTCTGTCTACCCCAGAGGGTTGGATAGTGGTGGTTTCCTTGGTCCTGGAAAAATTCAGGCTTTATTAAACCTGTATTAAAACATCGTTCCTATGCATTCGAGTTATTGAGTCTTTCCATCTCAGCAGCCCAAGATGTATTGGTGTACGTCTGCGTCCCCCCTATCCCTGCCCCTTCTGCCTCATAGAAATCTCGCCGGACAAGATTGTAAACCCTCGGCAGGCTCCTGCTAGCGCAGATTTTTTGGTGTTGGCCTTTCGTCAATGTAAGCCGCAACGTAATTAACTATCTTCATCGACCGGACCCTCACAAGGTAAGACTCTTTTGATGATATTTTACTCTCGATCGCTCTCTGATGCCACAATTACAGAAATATTTGAAGTACGAAATATGTTATCGAGACTCCGCCTTACTCAAAGGCCGTTGTTTGTACTTACTTCTGCAATCCGTTTACGCATTTGTCGTCGAGCATTTACTCGCAAGTTCCAGTGTTTATTTATGCGGCCAGATCAGAATTTTGCGACAATCCTCTTGGGAGTAACATACAACCGCCGAATGCCAGGTCGTCCAAGCTGAGATTAACACCTAAAAGTTCACAATAAGGCACAAGGGGATCAGAAGGGAGGATAGCATACCCAGAGCGAGCTTAGCCAAAATACAGAGTCTACATTTCACCCATTGCTCAAGTTTTGTCGTACTTATACTATCACAGCCCTTTAAGGACCTTCTTTCGCTCCTAAATCCGGTGTACCCATTTTCCATTGACGAAGCTCAGTCCCCTAGGAAAAGCTTCCAGACGAATTTCCGCTTTTGTACTCCGCTAAACAGCTTGCAGAGCTTTGTCCTCGGTCTATTCCAAGGACACAAAGTAAGGATAAAGTCAAAAGCACTATTGACAAGAGAAGATAGGAGTTAACTTCCGCAAAAGGCTGTTGGAAAGCTCATTGTGACGCGTGGCACCCATGCAAAATAAAATTCTTTATGCAGGCGCAAAATCAGGGACATAAACTATCTTCAAATTGTGTTCTAGGTAGTGATTCAGTCCAGAATCCATAGGTAAATCCACCTTTAGACGATCAATGTCAATGCTAGGTGTCTAGCCTATAAAATGCTGCGCTAAGTGGTACTGCTGCGTCTCTGTGCTTCAATGATCAACGATATCACTTATCAGCCCCCCTGAGCCCTCCATAATCCCAGATTCCCACAGTATCCCACCGCGAATCCATTTCCAAACGGGGACACCTAGTCGAGCTGTCGAGTAAGCCAGTCGAAGTCACTGACTCTTTTATCGCAACGGCAGGCAGATATGCAAGAGCTTGAGGCTGGTACCATGGTGCATATCTTTTAGGCTTGTGACAAGTAGCCACGGTGTCAAGGTCTTTTAGCAATCGCCAGCGATGGAGTTGGGTTGATCTAAAAGACGTTGACCGAGACGGAACACAAAGGCATCGATCGTTCCATTTGTACAATTGGGCTAGAACCGTTCAAAACTCGTGACACTTGAAAACGCATGTCCTATACTCGAAGGATTCATTCAGCCTTCTAAATTCTCAAGCCAATTCAGATCCGTTATCTGTTCTGCGAACCAGCTGTCGTTAAGCCAGTCCGAGTTGACACTATTGTCTTGCACGAAGTCAACCGCTGCGGTTGGATTTGAGACTAGATCCAAACCAGGCTCGGCATGAGCATCACTTGGTTGGGCAAGATTTGTGCGAGCGTGTTTAATCAACGAGCCTGAAGCAAATCAGGGAGGCTCTGCAGTGTTCAGAGGGAATGAGAATAACTTACCGTCGCTGATTGCAAAGGCAACAAGTCCTTTCAGGGCTTCTAGGACCTGGATGGCATGAGACACAGAGGGCACTTGAACTTTGTAATGATTCAAGACTTCGATGCACATATTCCAAGACTTTTGAATACAGTCCCCATCGCATTCAGGTCCCGGCAATGCGCACATGCTGGCTGCAACAAGAACCAAGGCACAGGAGAAGGCATCTGGTCAGGTCAGCACTTTTCAACTTAATCTATCCAGACGTGCCCATGAAAGAGAAATTGGAGCAGTAATTTTCTCACAGTGAATGTGCCAGCCTGGGTTCCGGTAAACGACCTGAAGGTTTCGATGCATGAGAGTGATGAGGGTGTGGACCGTCTCAACGCAGAGCATACAGACATTCAAAGAAATGCGCTGCTCAAGCCTGGCATTTTCGAGTTGAGTCAAACTCCAGTGCGTATCTCTCCGGCTTTGAGCAAATGAAAGAAGAACAGGCCTTAGCATTGAAGCTCGTACATAGAGGAACCTTGTCGGAGTTAGCGGAAGGAAAAATATGGAACCCGGATTCTGAATTGGTCGATGTTAAAAGTGAGAAGGCAGACTAACCTGCAATATAGCACGTTGGCCTGTAGTGGCTGCCAGTATTGGCCTTGCACTTTTTGAGGCTGACTATGAGTTTCTTGGACTTTGAGGTGGTGTGGAATCGTTTCGAGAAAGTTGTCCAGTGCAGTATTCAGTCTCAAAGCTTCGTCTAGCTGACTCCGTGACGTCAATTGACTTTTGATTCTATCAGCGGGTATCATGACCTCATTTTGATGATAGAGTGATGAGAGACCATCGCTGATGATATCGAAGAGTTTGATGGACATGATAAACAGTTCTAAGTAGGACTCTAGATTACCCGGTTGGCGGCCTTCGCCATCTTCGAGTAGGTACTCATCGTCGATACAAAGTGGTACCGGCACTCTTGATGGCGAGGAAATTATCTTCGGTCGTCCAAATGTCGATGCCAAGAGCCTGTGATAACCTGTTCAGCTTCATCTTCTAAGCCAGGTCATAAAATAGTGCAAATACAGGAGACATACGTATCAAGCACCAGACAAACGTGCCAGACTCTTCGTCTCATTTCTCGTTTGATCTGAGATAATGAGAGTGTACTTGAATCTTCGACATGGAGACCCAGGCTTTGCGCATTCCTGACGGCCATACCAACCATACTCCAACATCGATTTCCGTGGTTTGTAGACTGAAGGTAAGCTCCAGTCAGGAGCAGCATCTGCACTGTAGAGAGTGATACCTGATCCAAAGCATCGACAGCTACCAGCCTCCTTGATTGCTGGTAGAATTGATCTGCCACATTTGATCGCCGATTTACTGGAATTAAGTCGCTAAATTGGCAACCTATCGCAAAGACAACGTTCAGTGTCGCCTGGAATATCTGTTCCTCATGACGGGATGACCGAGGTCTTGAGTCTCGTGCTGTCTCGGGTACCCATAACAGCTCGTAGGTAGCTAGAAATGTTGGTTTGTGAAGTATCGGTAAGATTGGGTGCATATATTGCCAGAAATAGCTCACATATTCATCAGCAACGCGTCGAGCCGGGAGCGCGAAAGAGTTGATTTCCCAGGCATCAACAGCGTGCAAAGTTTGCGTATTCTCCGACCGATCGGATGGCCTATTATTCTTATTGTGATACAGAGTAGAATGTTGGTCTTTCACGCTGTCCTGAAGTAGTGAATGCCTCAGAGATCTGATGAAAGCGATCGATGAGGATCTGCCAAAGTGATAGTTGCTATCATCTTCCATAGAGGGAACTGTAGCCAATGCATCACTAAACTCTTCATTGACTTGAGAAGATGCCATCGTGTGACTCGTCTCGAGGTGAACAAACGGTTGGCTTTGCTGTGGAAAGGTTCCAGGAAGAAGCTGTTGCCCTGCACCACCATCGGCGGCATAGGAATGAAGTGGCACTTCATCAAAACTCTTTCCTGTAGATCCGGAAACTGTGGCGGATGCTGCAGGAAGGTTGCTGGGCCGTTGAGCGTTCGGGTATCTACTCGGCTCCTTGGTTTTGCTCTCTTCGAGTTCCTTCACCCGACTTTCCAGAAGTGCAAAATACCTTGATCAAACAGCTATTAGCAGCTTTCTCACTTGTTAATAGCAGCTAAATAAATCTGGACGTTGCTGTACTTCTGTGTTTTCAACGTGCTCTCTTCGTAAATGCATTGATCTCGGACTCGCCTCCTCTTACACGTTGAACAAATCGGCCGAGATCCATCGCAACGAATTTTACGCTCTCGACACGGGCCGCACGCAAGAGGAATCTTGCGCCGTTTCGAAGGTTGTTCGCCTTCACCGGGCTTCTGATGCGACTGTGGATGGAGGCTGAGCCTTGGATCAGACTCTCCGGCAGCTTTGGAAGAATCAGTATCTCCTTGGGATTCACGATCGCTCATTGTGATAGACGCGGAGATTAACACTAAGCGCCATTGAACCCTCAAAGTCAGGTCTGGGAGTGCCAAAAGGCCGTGATAGTTGTCGAATCAGGAGGAAAGCGGAACACAAGTGGTCTCGAGCATTCCGCGCCAGCCCATATCACGGGAAATCTCCCCGTTCGCTCAGCCAATCACAACGAAACAGATCCACTATTGCGCGGAGCTTGAGTATCACTGTAGGACGAGTATTACAAATGGTTAACCTCTGGGATGTATTCTGAACTTACTAGAATCTGCAGGTATAAGTTTCTGGCGTCCCATCCATATGTCATTTCTTCAAGACCTTTTTGTCCCTTTTATCTTGACTTCTCGTGCTTCATTTCTTCTCCACCTTCTCTGGAATCACACACCTTTAATTCCAAACATGAAAGAACACAATATCAGAGATGAAATACTACACCATGAGTGGAGAGGATCAGGCACCATCGACGACCCATACCTCGTTGAATTCCTTCCCAACGACCCTGAAAATCCATTGAACTTCTCGCAGGCCAGGAAGTGGCTTTTTTTATTCGTATCCTTCATTTCTGTTTTCAGCGTTACCTTTCTCTCTGCAGCCTACTCTGGAACAATAGTCCAGATTAGACAAGAGTTTGGGAGCAGCCAGGAAGTCACCACCCTTGGTCTATCTCTCTTCGTCCTTGGATTCGCTGTTGGCCCCGCTATCTGGGCTCCATTATCTGAGTTATATGGCCGTCGAATATTATTTTGGACTTCTTTCGGAGCTCTCACGGCTTTGACTGCTGGTTGTGCGGGTAGTAATTCCATTGCCACCCTTATAATTCTTCGATTCCTGAGCGGTACATTCGGAGCTTCGCCATTGACCAATTCAGGTGCTGTGATTGCAGACCTCTTCAGTCCAGCTCAGAGAGGTCTCGGGATATCTCTTTTCGCCGCGGCACCATTCCTTGCCCCAGTTCTTGGTCCGATCATGGCAGGGTTCACCAGTGAAGCAATAGGATGGCGTTGGGTTGAGGGTATTCTGGCAATTTTTACTGGAATGGTCGGAATATTTGGCTCACTCGTCCTTCCTGAGACATATGCTCCTGTGCTCCTTCAAAAAAGAGCTAAGACTCTTTGCAAGAAGACTGGCCAGGTCTTCATCAGCGCTGTGGACAGACAACAAAATAAAACAGCAGCCCAAGTCTTCAAGAAAGCCTTGGCTAGGCCCTGGGTATTGTTATTCCGCGAGCCCATTGTTCTGGTAGCTTCGATATACATGTCGATTTTGTACGGGACGTTGTACATGCTTTTTGGTGCGTTCCCAATCGTGTACCAACGAGAACGAGGATGGAGCCCGGGTATTGGAGGACTGGCATTCCTCGGAATAATGTCAGGGATGATTATCGGCCTTTCCTACGTGATTCTAGACAATCGACGATACCTTCGACTGATGGAGATTCATAAATCCAACGGGCTCCCACCTGCTGAGGCTCGACTTTTACCCAGCATCTTTGGCAGCATTGCTCTACCAATCGGTATCTTTTGGTTTTCTTGGACAAACGCACCTAGTGTCCACTGGAGTGTGAGCATTATCGGTGCAGCACCTTTCGGCTTTGGCATGGTCCTGGTCTTCGTTTCATGTTTGAACTATCTTATCGAAAGCTACACTGTCTATGCGGCTTCAGTGCTCGCAGGTGGTGCGATGCTTCGAGCACTCTTTGGGGCAGCGTTTCCACTATTCACTACCCAGATGTACGACAATCTGGGAATCCATTGGGCCAGCTCAATTCCTGGTTTCTTAACACTGCTTTGCCTGCCCTTCCCGCCTGTCATGTACTTTTGGGGGCATAAATTGAGGTTGAAGTGTAAATATGCAGCAGAAGCAGCAGAAATCATGGCACAAATAAATGGAAGTAGCATTGAGTCCATGGAAGTTGAAGGAAAAGATTCACAAGAGGAATGAACACTGTATATACACTTGTACTTCGTACGAGTATGTCAAAAAATAGATTCTAGAGCCAGAAACAAAGTCAAAGAGGTGGGAGATTTAATGGATAATTGTTCATAGATAGCCACCTAGGGTCATCTACCCACCGAATAACAACCAAATGTGTGTTGTCTTCGGTTACAGATGAATTTATGTTACAAAAATGCGGAAGTTCGAAAATTAAAAGAGCTCGAGAAATCACCTTGCGGTCCAAGCCCGATTCGGACACGCTACTGTAGGATTTCAAGTCACAACTTCTCAGCCTCGCCCTGGCGTCTCTTTTCTTCTTTCATTAACACACAATTTCGGATATCCTCTGCACGAAGAGGAGCTGCTGTCTTGTGCAATACTTTCGAAAATCTATTACCTGTCATTACACCTCGCCACAGCCGACGTTGTTTGCCTTTCACCCAAGAAACCCTCTTCGACTGGGCAACGTACATCGATAGAATACGGGAACTTATGAAATGCAAGAGAACACTGCGTGAGGAAGATGTCATACAAGTCTCATGGATAAGAGACAATTCTGAAAAGTACTTTCCTTACCCTCGCGTACGATTTCGTCAAGGACGAGAATGTGCACTCGAAAGAGGAGGTTGTGAACATCTATACAAGTGACACTATGTAGGATAGTCAAGGCAAGGGTAGGCTGTTGAGAACGTGATGGCCTTTGCCGGAAAAGTTGGCTTAGCTGGAGAGTTTCAGCCCTACAATTATGGAGTTTAAAATCTTGATTTCCTTTACTACAACACGATCCGGAGTTCTTTTGGGAACCTCTTTCGATTTAATGAAAGCCTTTCACGATGACCGTTTGTTTTGTTCTACTAAAACTGGCTAAATAAAGTACAAGTACCCCTGTATGTCTTTGCGGCTGTTGAATTCCTCCCCGCACTATAAACCGCGGGGTTATAGCTTCTCTCTCCGTCTACTTAATACGACGCTCCGCCTTGGCACTTATCCTAGTGGTTCCTTACCTGAATACAATGTATTCAAGACTAAGCGGTACTTCGTGCTTTCCCGGCCAGCCGTTCCATTTTGCCTCAATTCCAGACTTCATCATTCGCTAGCCTTTGAAACATCAAGATTTTGCGGATCCATATATCTCCATTAATAGAGGATTTTATCCAGCCACATGACAGAGTGTTGCAGTGAAACCAGTGAGATAGATTGAGGATCGAATGAAGCCATGCGATGCTAGGATCGAAGGGCCGCTTTCTATATTACAACGGCCGGTAGGGGCTTCATTCAATATACGAAGACAATGTGGTTTATATACGTTCCTATTTTCTGGGAATTTAAATTGCCTTCCTGTTCCCTCACTCTCAGTGCTTGCGTTATCTTTTTCTTCCCTGAAAACCTTTTGCCAGTCTTGAAAATGAAGTCGAGTGTCCTGTTATCAGCTGCTGCTCTGGCAGTGCAGCAAGTGGCCGGGCATGCTACCTTTCAAGATCTATGGGTTAATGGCGTTGACGAGATACGTCATCTCTCTCCTCAACAGTAGCTATGGACTGACTCGCTTTCACCAGGGTTATTGTGTCCGGCTCCCACCTTCAAATAACCCAGTAACGGACGTAACAAGTACAGATATCAGGTGCAATGTGAACGGTCTGGAAGGTATAGCCAACAAGTGTGTTGTTCCTGCTGGCTCAACAGTGGCTGTCGAAATGCATCAGGTATGTTCTAGCTCTCTTTGAAGTCACGGAGTCTTTCATGGCTTACATTTTGGCGAAGCAACCCGGAGACCGCACTTGCTCTACAGAAGCCATTGGCGGAGATCATTACGGACCTGTTCAAGTCTACATGACAAAGGTGGCGGACGCCTCAACAGCCGATGGATCCACCGGATGGTTCAAGATTTTTGATGACAGCTGGTCAGCTGTTGTAGGCGCTTCAACTGGATCATCAGACAATTGGGGCACGAAGGACTTGAATACCTGCTGTGGCAGGATGGCTGTCAAGATACCTTCAGACATTCCATCAGGCGATTATTTACTCCGTGCGGAAGTCATTGCTTTGCATGTTGCGGGTCAGCTTGACGGTGCTCAATTCTATATGAGTTGTTGTACGTTCATTCCCTTTCTCCAAGCCCCTGCTTCTCATCATGAGGATGATGACTGACCTTCCATAGACCAAATCACAGTAACAGGTGGCGGTTCCGCCTCCCCCTCACTCGTCCTCCTCCCTGGCGCCTATGAAGCTACCGACCCGGGAATTCTAATCGACATCTACGAAACCATGACAACCTATGTCGTTCCAGGGCCCACCGTGTATTCTGGTGGATTAACCAAATCCGCTGGCGCAACATGCTCAGGCATAGAGACCGTGACTACCACCGGAGTCCCATACACAGGTGGTGGATCTGGAGCTTCCAGTGTACCAGGAAACTCTGGGAGCGGGACCACGAGCTCAAGTGTGACAACGCTGAAGACGACAACATCGAGTAGCGCAGCTGCTACATCAAGCAAGCCATCAACTGGGTGTACTACTGCTAAATATGGACAATGTGGCGGAACTGGCTTTACTGGGTGTACGACTTGTGCGGTAAGTCTTTTGGTTCAGGATGAGGTAGGAATTTCGCTGATAATCTGTAGGCTGGGTCTACCTGCTCTGCTGTTTCACCGCCTTATTATTCGCAGTGTGTTTGATTAATGATGATGAATGCGGATAGGCTTAAGAGAAGGAGGCAACCCTGGGGTTTTAGGGAGGACTGTATATAGGAAGATAATTGGACATATTGACTTGCGCTGCACGTGTTCAGAGTCTCCGTCTGAGTCAGGTCTCGTTCAATTCTCGTCTTATAATCACTCGCCCCTTATGGCCTCGTGAATTTCTCGGCCTTTTCAGTGCCAATGATCCAGGGTATTGAAGCGATATTTGAACTACATCATGGGTAGCAAACATCAAATTGTAGCCATGCTCGCAATCCCCACATCAGTTTCATCCAGTTTCGGGCTCCCACCGTTCCGATACAACCAAAGTCGGCTCAAATCCTTCACCGCAAACTGAGGCTTCTTCCCGCCATTTACATCACCATTCGTGAACCCCTTCCCATTGGTGAATCCTCCTCTCAGCGCATTTAACGTGCTACTCGGACTGACCGGACTCATATCCCGAATGATCGTCGCTTCCTCTTCGTCATCCATCGGCTCGCCATGCGCACCATGATAGCTCATCTCCAGTCCCTCCCTCTCGTCGTGATTCGTGCCTATCTCGATCGAGCTTTCCATGAACTCGGAGTTGTCGGAGCAGCCTTCGAAACCTGAGCTTGCAACCCCACCGTTCGGTTTGGCGGATCTTTTGAGTGGGAACATGGAGTCCAGATAATGCTGGTTGAATTGATGGCCCTTCCCTTGCTTTTCAAAGACACGACCCATGTATCGTGGTGCTGTTGGAGCAAGGCTGAAGTTGCAGGTGAAATGTAGAACTCCCCAGCGGGCGACAAAATCGGAGGTATGTGCGTAGTGCTCTATATAACGGATCGTCTTCCCTGATGTGGAAGCTTGGTGGGACGACTTCGTTATGCTTGGTAGAGCAGGGGTTTGACCTGCTTCATTTTCGCTGTTCTGAGGATCATTATAATGGACTCGGGTCGTGGTCTTGGTTCTAGAGATAGTGGTGCGGTGAGAGAATGCTGCCTGTTGCGAGAGGAGATGTAGATGCGGATTGTTGAAATGATTCGCTGCGTTTCCGAAGGTGTAGACTTCTAGTTTGGCAAGGAGATCTTGAGGGAGTTCTTGCAGAAGCCAGTCGATTATCATTCCTCCTTCTATTCCACCTTGGCTGTGAAGGACAAACACTACTTTAGTGAAGTCGGGATTGTAGAGAGTTTCTTTTACAACTTTGTAGCAGTCCCTTATGTCGTTTGTGGCATAGTTGAAGTTTCGCTGGATTAAACATTGGATTACATCGAAGAGGATGCCGTTACTAAGATATATTAAGAATACTGTTCTTTAGAGGTTTCGAGATACAAACGTTTTGTTATGTACGCCAAGGATTGGGCGACGGAATGTGAGAGCAAGACGATTGACGTTGCTTTCAAGCCAATGCCGACTGCCTATGTATAAGCTTCGACTCCATAATTGACTGCGAACTGACTTACCCAACGGCTACACCATTTAAGAAAATCCACTGCTCATTCTTATGCTCATTTTTGAAGTGCGTATACTTCGGATCAGAATGGCACCGCAATTTCGAGCCATTCAAAATGTAGCAGATCGTTTGATTGATGGCCCAAAACACCGAAACTCCAATGATGACTGACCATACAGGAAATACCACCCAAAATGGCACCGAAAGAATAAACGGCAATTGCATCAAAATGAGTATAATATGAAGGAATATATTCCAAAGATTCGCAGCCGATGGGTACAATTCGCAATGCTCACCCGAGCCAAATGCCGATATAGGAAGGACGATGAAAGGAGACAAGGCATAGAGCTTGAAGGCACACCAAATATCATGACGAAGTAACGTGAGAGGGGAATCGGTATAGCTGTGGGGTGTAGTAACCTTCCCGCCGACTTGCGATCCGTAGAATTTGATAGACATCTTGATGAAAGCTAAAGGAAGCACAATTATAACATCAAATCGAAAGATTGGGAGAGTAACAATAGAAGAGAAATGATATTCGAAATCTAGGATCGTAATTAGGTTCTGGATGTATTGCGGAAGGGGGAAAGAGGTTATACACGGTGCCTAAGAATCCATTGCTAGGATACAGATCTAAGAGGGTGTTCAGCACACAGCCGAGTGTTTCGGGGCTGAATCACCTGGCCCAGTCACAACCATTTTGGCCGTAGTGGCTTAGCCAATGACTCTCAAGGTTGGATACCAGCCTTGTGGTCTTAGGTAAGATGAGGCAGATGATTTCTGTCAATCGAAGCTGGACTTCAGGATTACGGCGAAAAGCGTGAGAATGTAAGAAACGCAGAGAAATGTAGTGGCCAAATTTAGTGGCACGTGGTTGAGATTCAGGGGCCATCACAGCCTGGCGCAACGTCAACAGCCGTCATAGCAGCCAGCTATAACCATTGAGAGGTTTGAAAGTTTCGGATTTATCCTTCATGCTCCCAATAACTCTCTGAGTGGATTTCGCCTTGGGTAGCCTGCGAACGATGCCCACGAAAGTCCTCTCGGGGACATAAATCTAGAAGGATTCCAAGCTTTCCTGTACATGGCCTCGCATTTATAGTAATAACTCGAAGCGAACCCCCTCTCATATTCCTCTTCATATGCCAACAGTATCGATCGGCATACAGTACCAATACGATATTCGACGTGCCGGCAACAAATCTCTTCAGCCCTTCATGGCTCCTCATTCATCATTCAGCGTTTCTTAATCTCTTCCCTAGCCCGAGATTAATTTTCAATGGTAGCTCTTTCCAATGCAACAAATGTATTCCCAATGTCAGAGCCTGCCGAGGACACACGAGTATTACCCGGCGTTGTTTTCGGTGGCGTCTTTCTCGTGCTCGTTCAAAGCGGTGTTGCGAAATGACTCCATCTAGTCTCCTTTATACTCCCATAATGCTACGATACCAAATACGCCTTTGCCCAAAAATTTGATGCCCGTCCATCCTGCACCTAATCCTTAACGTCAGTGGCTTTGGGAGGCGAGGAAAGCAGCAACTTGGGATTGGGGACCGCTTTCTACGAAGGGGACAACACTGCTATTCATGGTGACTGGCTTTTGATAAATGAGCGTAGCGCTGTGTTCTGAGACAATGAAATCATAATATCGGAAGATGTATCAATATTCAAATGACACTCGGCCGAAAATGCAGGATAGCAATTTGGACGGCGAGGATTAGAGTTCCCGGTTTGAAACGCTCCCAAAATTGGTGAGAAAATTCTTTGGCCCATTTGCCGTGAGGTTACTTTCGCAGTCTTTGATAGACTTACGTAAGAATCCTTTGATAGACAGGAAGAATCCATACGATGCCACATCGGTAAGATCGACAGAAAATGTTTAGCTGGGTGTAATAACAGCACCATGGGTGATATCTCCCAATTAAGAGCCGATAGTCCCTCCGTCCTGTACCGAATCCCTCCTCCGTCCTCCCTAATCATGCTTATCCGTCGGGCCTGCCCGTTCCCTCTTGAAAGATTCCGGGGAAGTGGTCTCAGCGATAAGCAACATGTCGAGGCTCTGGAAACTGCCAAACTTATCACACAGCAAATGTCCTGTAAGAACCCCACTTGGTATCCCAGCATATAACGTCACAAGACCTCTACTAGAGGGGTGAAGTAAGGTTGAGATAAGAAATTGCTCATGTATTTGGATGGAAGAAGAACGAGGGAATATGTAAAGGATGATGATACACATTACGGACAAGCACAGGGCCGTCAACCGCAAGGCTGAAGGATCAAGGTGCAGGGTGCCTCGGTAGAACATTATCGACATCATCGGTATTTGACAACAAAGGAACTTCAATTGCTACACATCACTGACCCTTCTGAGCACTGACTTCAATACTTATATCCAGTTTCAACCGTAGAAGACACATCCGCGATGGCGACCATTAAAGTACTCATTCCAATGTCAGACTATGGCCACGATCCAACAGGTACTTACAACTCTCTAGCGCATATCTATATCTGCTAATACATCAGCAGAAACCGCGGTTCCATACGCAGCCTTCAAGAAAGCAGGCTTCGAAGTCCAATTTGCAACAGAAAATGGAAAGACGCCCGAATGCGATAGGAAGATGTGGCAAGGCATCACCCAAAAGCTCCTCGTACATCCGTCCTACCTCTCACCAGCATCAGTGGCTAACATCTTCTCCTTAGGGCGCCACGAAATCCGCTGTCTCCGCCTATAAAGCCATGTCCAGCACCCCCGAGTTCACTACCCCTCTCACCTGGTCCTCGCCAACCTTCACGCTCGAACCCTACGACTTGATCTTCCTCCCAGGTGGGCACGAAAAGAGCGTGCGTCAGCTCATCGACTCGCCGATCATACATGAACATCTCGCTTCTTACTTTCCCTCGACCTTGAAACCAAGTAGGAAAACTGTCGCGGCTGTATGTCATGGTGTAATGGTGTTGTCAGAAACGAAGGGCCCGGATGGGAAGAGTGTCATTCATGAATGTGTTACGACGGCGTTGCCTGCTAGGTTTGAACAAGTTGCTTTTTGGGGAACAAGGGCTTTCTTGGGGGATTATTATAAGACTTATGGTGTGGGGAGTGATGATGTTGAGGCTTCGGCAAGTGCCGAGTAACTGCTTATGAGAGGAGAAGTTGCTGATGAAGATAGGTACGGAAAGCGTTGGATGACCCCGCGAAGCAGTATAAGAATAGTCTTGGGATGAGTCCGTAAGTTTTGCCCACGGATCAAGAGTGAAGAAGATGACTGACAGCATCTAGGTTCGTCGTCCAGGACGAGAAGTACAATTATATCAGCGCTAGATTTCCAGCAGATGCAGAGCTGCTGGCAGAGAAGACGATTGCCTTAGTTCAAAGTTCAAGTGGCTAGAATGAAGTCCTTAATTCGCTTTTAGGACCAGTTTCCAGAAAAGATAACTTTGTAATAACTTGACATGATGTCAAAGTCCATGGTCTTGCAATCCGCCGTAAGACACACATATTTCTACATGTGATGATAATATTGAACAGTTTCCCCAGTTTTCCCAATATCTTAGCGTTGTACTCTTTTTGTGCATGTAGTATTTCGCTTCAATATCCACTTTCGGGGTTCTCCACATACCCTTATAATATCTGTTAACAAAGTTTTGGAAAAAAACAAAGCAAAACTCGGGCCAATTGGCGTACGTATTCACGATCCCTCCTATTACGAGACATCTTCTAATACCAAATGCAGCCAATGGCAAGGCGCTTGACTACGACTCTAGAAGTTATCAAGAGATTGTAGGGTACGTCTTCATAACTTCAACCACTACAAACGTATACTAATCTCCTTCTAGTTCGATCCCTACATTGGTCACAGAATTTTTTTCCCACTCTTTTGCTTGTGCCTTCCAAAGACTTTGCCTTGCAGTTTTTACTTTCGCTTCGACAGAACTTTTTTTTCCAAGTGGAGCCGTTTTCGGCTCGGCGAAACACAGGCGAAAAAGGAGTTGTGACTTATATCGTTTGCTGCTCGGCGCGAGTTTATCTGCTGTGAGAACTCTTATAGGCCTGAATCTTCATTTTATTGTATTGCTCTTGATTTTATTACCCTGTGTCATGTTATGGTTATCTTTCTTCCTTCATCGAAGCGGGTTTTGTCGATGTGGAGAAGGCTTATATTCAAGAGTGCCTAATCATTCATTTAAAAGTTATCATTCATGTTATGAAAGGACCTCAATATCTAGAAACAGAGGGCAATAAGTCAATTTTGATAGTCACATTCAAGCATTTCAATAACTTAAAGACTTACTATAGAATCCAGATATAGCTCAACTCCCGAATTTAAGCACAGTACAGCTTCCACATCGGTCAAAAGAGTGTCTCAATTTCTCAGTGAATGGCACATTATCTGAGAAAACATTTTTGCAACTTGAATGATATCGAAGTGTCGCCATTTCTTTTCGGCGCAGGCTGCCAGAAGCACTCTACAAATCTCTCACGTGCTGAACCTCCCGCTGAGTCCCGCCCCTTCGAGTTCACAATCTTGATTGATACCCTTTCCCTCTATTTAAAGCAGAGCATGACCACGAGAGTCAGAACCCTTCACCGCACATCCAAAACATAGAATTTGAACCACAATCGTTACAGGAAATGTACTCCTAGGAGGAAAAGATCTCGCAGTTCAAAGCGAGCAAAGCAGTGTCAGTTGAGACTCCCTACTTTGACTGGGTTGCATTATATAGACTACAGCTATCTATCGAATCGCACTGCCCGCCATTTCTCACTCCTGAGATATCAAAGTCTCTCGATTATTGTACGTTTGCAGCCTCAAAGTGCCGTTTCTGATATTACTCCGTGCCAGCATATGTTTCAATTTGCAAGCTTACCCAGAAAGCCATTCACTGTTGCGAGTATCATGCCATTTTTGATAATCTGGTAGTCAGCTACGATGACAGGTCGACCGAATGTGCAATAAATTGAACTGAAACCCCCGCTAGAAGGTTGCAACCCTCAGTTTTCAAAATTGGTTACCCAGAAATTTCAGCCTTCAGTTCGTGCTTTCAATTCCATAGAGTATTGCGGTCTTCTATGCAAATGTATGCTCCGATTACCTCGCTATTAGCGCTTGCTCCAAAATCCCAGATTTCTTCTCCCATTTCGTTCGAATGCATACATCCCTCGTCCAGCATATGACCATGTGTGTGGTATGCGTCGGGCGCGAGTGACGCCCCGATTATGTGGCTCTTTTTAACCCAAAATCTTCTCGGTGTGTAAGGAAGTCAGCATTTCTATCAGATCGGTCCTTTGTTCCGGATCATATGGCAAGGCATATTTTCAAGGCAGACTGATTGCAATGCTGCCAAAAGAAGATACGGAGCCAGTACGGAGAGATTTGATATGTTATATAAATGCTCAAACTCTCTAGTGAAATTCTCAGACTCATATTTTGGCCACAAACTCGAAACAGTCGTTTTGCGGCCCTCTGACCGATTTGAAAACAATGACAGCAAATCAGCCCTCCTAGAGTGGTATCATCATACAAAATGCTATCATGACTATTGATGTCCACACTTCAAGTATACCTCTCGGTTCATTTAATGCTGCCACTGGCCGCATAAATAGCGACTTGAAATTGGCCAATATGCAGCACGGTTCGAATGAAGATGGTGTCGAAACCAGGGTGGAGACTAATGCCTATATCTCACAGGTCACATCTGAGAGTGTAGCAGGTACTCCGCCGGTTGGAACTTCGAACGCAGACTTGTCGAGCAATGCAGGCCGACGAGACAGGAAGTCTCTGTCCTCTGGCATGGGCGATTTGATCAAATCATTCCTCTCGAAGCAGGTGCAACTCAACCTTGCGACTTTGACAAGCGTGACTCTAGCCATTCTAGCAGTGTTCTATACTATCTTATCAGACAATGTCGGACAGAAGCAGCTCGATCTCGGGATGTGGGTTTTCTGCAAATCCTTTCCTGACGACCCCGTCAGTATACCACAGCTTTCGAATCTCTCTCGAAGGTTATCCTAAAGGCTGACCTGATTCCAGCAAGTCCAGAACTCGACTACATGCCAGACTTATTTGCATAAGAACTCCCTGGACCAGCTCCGAAGACGTGATAGCTCGACGCTATCGGAAACTTCGATTCAGATCCTTGACTCCGTGCCAGATTGGCTCAGCGTCCCGAGCAGAATCGACAGGAATTCTTGCCAAGTTGTGTGCTGGAACTCAGCTTCGTCTCACACACGTTTGACACTGGCTTCAGCAGGGCCCCCGAGCTCATATTTGAACGCAGTGGACTCCGTTCGAGCTATCGTTTTTGAATCGGTAATTCCTCGCCTCAGAATAGGCGTTGAATCTTCGAGGCTGTTTCACTCGCAAATTCGGGTGAAACTACATTCTCTCCTGCTCGAATCAGCAATCCCTCAGCTTAGAAGAGCAATGGGCTCGTCTACATTGTCCTACAAAGGTGCTGCGCGTACACTCCGTTCTTTTATTTCGGATACAGTAATTCCTCAGTTTCGGAGATCACTTAGCTCGCCGAGATTATCCTACACGGAAGTCATGGAATCAATCCGATCCCTCATATTCATTGACTCTCTCCGTTCTCTCATATTAGATCCGCCATTTGCTTCGATTGAGGTTGTACTGGGGTGGCAGAAAACTTCCTACTCTGAGATGATCAATTCAATTCGGTCCCAGATATATGATCCGACTCTCAGAAAGTACATCATCATTGATGTTTTCCTGTGGCTTGCTCTGAAAACACTCGCCCCTCGGGTCATCTTGGTGCCTCAGCTTATCTACCAGTCTTGCATGTTGCTGGTGAAAGTACTGTGTCGTCCTGTCATAAGGGTAAGTTCATCATCCCACCCCACTATGCGATACCAGCAGAGTTGACCATATCTTTCGACAGATGATTATACTGACCGCTGTAGCGTAAGACTTACCCGAAATTGCTTGCATATCTGATGGGCCCTGCTAATATGATAAACGATAGCCATTTGGCCATACTAGTGGTCTTGAACAACCATCTTCTTTCTGTAGAAGACACATCTTTGATTGCGCTCAGAAAAAGTTGAACGCTGTAGATAAGCACATCATTTTGGTAAATCGACGTTTTCTTTGAGGATGTGGAGGAGATTGACAAGGAAAACGCGTTCACTCGTGCCATCTGACCAATGTATATTTTGCAGTAGCTTAAAAATATTTCTGCAAAGTACATTTATTTAAAAAAAACCACTTGCTCTTATCATCTGTGCATCAAAGATGGCATAGCCAGTGTGAGCTGATTCTGTATCTCTGTACTACTTAGTGTTATTCTAAGAGTCAGACAAGGTAATGCCCAATTACTTCAGAAACCTAGACGGTTGAGCTTCTAAAGCTAAAGAAGGCAATAGCAAAGAGAAGACCCCTAGTCAATGTCTATGAAGCTGTATCTGGGAGCTCTAGCATGAATGCAGCTTGTCAAAGTTCAGTTCTTACATTTCTTCTCGCGGCGAGTACCGCAGATGTTCGAGCCTTGGTGCCATTCGTGCGGACATATTCTAAGAATACTGTAGGCACTGCAATTTGCAATGATTGTGGAGAGGCTTTTGCAACGAACCCCCTGTTGTGATACGAGAAATTCGTATGGCTACTTAGCCTAGAAGTCAAGTTCTAAAATTCTCTTCCAATTCAAGCGTTCGTCTGTTCAAGAGAGACACAAATGGTATGGATCATCGATTTGTAGTCACAACCCTGTTCTAAGGAGCTCTCACCAGAAATTCCTCCAAAACCTCCAAAACCACTCCCTAGAACTCTCGCAGGGAACCAAAGCTCAGACACTGAACACTTATTCGGAGACTGTATTCTCGGCCCCGTATTCCTTCAAACCTTCCTCCAAACTCTTGACCAGACTCCGACTGACAGCCAACTCTTCAAAACTTACCCTCCCCGTCCACCAGTCGAGCCAGCTCTCAACTCTAGCTCCCTCTGCAGGATCAAGCAAGCCTATACTGACATCTACCAGCTCAGGTCTCTCCTCACAATGCCAAAAGACCGTCGCTCCACACACCTCGCAGAACTCCCTGCTCACACCTTCTGAACTCGCATACCTTTTCAATGTGCCCATATCATAGTCCATCTGCTGTCCATCCTCCTTAAAGATGTTGCATTTCGGTACAAAGGCCCAAGGTTGGATCTCGAATCCTGATGCCAGACGGCAAGAGGCGCAGGCGCAAGTTCCGGCCTGGTATTTTGTGTCTTCTGCTCGGAGCCACCAAGTCTTGTTCTCCGGATTCGCGGGTGACGCTGAGTGGTAGGGCACCATGAGGTCTGAGAATGGGGAGCGAGCGGTTTTTGAAGCAGCATTGGGGCGTGTGATGTAGAATCTGACACCTCCACAATGGCACTGTGCATTCAGCCTCTCCTCTCCTGTCCCATCTTGCTTTTTGGGCGAGAATTTCCGCAGAGCTTCTGCAGGAACTAATTCTCCTTTTTCTCCATCCTGCAACATCCACCTCTTCAATGCCCTCTCTGTCCCGTCCGGATCAAGTATCGAATTAAACCAAACGCTCGCCCCTCCATCCAACGTATCTTCAACCCATTTACATCCCGTCCATTTCAGGATCCCTTCTGTACGATCGAGAAGCCCCGTCGCAATAGAGAACCTTCCCAGGTCATGGATCTTTGCGACGGCGTGTGCTCCGCAGGTCGAGCAGAAGTAACGAGTGATTCGTTTGGAGGTGTGGTATGTGCTCAAGGAGTAGGCGGCGGGATCGAGAGTTTGGGAGTTGGGAATGGGTAGGTATGATATCCCGACGGCCCCAGAGAATCGACGACAGGAGGTACAGAGGCAGAGAGATCGTTCGTAGGGAATGGTGGAGGCAGGGAGGGAGATAGCGAATTTGAATGCTTTGCAGGCGCACGAGGCCGTCACCACCGTCGCTGATGAAGCGTCCATGCTGCGTCTTCTGATCTGTTGGTTTGAACCTGGTGATTTTGGTATGATCTTACCTTGACAAGAAGACGTTGAAAGGGAAAACACCGCTCTCACCAGTATCGACTCATGCCTTGACGACAGGAGTTGGTGGTAAAAGTGATTGATCAACTACATATTTACCCGCACAAGCATGGGGCGGGGTATCAAGATCCCCGGCTGAGAGCGATATCTCGCACTGGATTGACAGTGAGCGAGCCACTCTTGACCGCCGAGCCAGATGCAGTTGTATGTAGTTGTCCTCGAACTTCAATCTGGATTATAGAAAGTAAGTACAAAAGAAGGGTGGCGAGATTTCAGATCATGGTCAAGTCTTCTCAGCTACGGTACGTACTTAGTATTCTTCGAAGTCAATGCGCTAGTAGCTAAAAGGGGCTTCGGCTATGGCAGCGCGAAATCGGCGGCAAATGAGCCGAGCCGCGAACCATCTACTGCCGAGGTGATAAGTTCCGACCGGAGCACCATCGTCATAGTCCTTTCTCTGCTTCCTTTGCCAAACAAATACATATTTTCTGACTTTGGACCCATAGCCCCACCATGGTAATAGCACTACCAGCTATCTGGCTCATCCTTGCTGTGGAAGGTTCCTTCGCTTCTCGCTTCTCTATCTCATGATAGCTTGGCGGCCTTAGTGGACGATGATATGTTCAATTACTGGCATGATACCTCAGTTCAGACGCACGATGCTTAGTGATGCAAGTTTCGTTGAAGAGGGTTGAAAGAGAGATAACGCACGATGAAGTCATCGTAAAACAAGACGTTTCAATTCTACCCTTCTATACTTCAGAATTATTCCATCTAATGGTTGTGGTCGTCGTCGGGCCTACTCCGGTAGTACCAGTCAGGTTTGTACCTCGTCTTCCCAGCACGTTTATTGGATTTCCCAACCCTCCTCTATTGGACTGTGATGTTCAGCCGCAAGCCGAACTGCCGTCTCTTCCGTCGTCAGAGGCGTGATGTGAGATTGAATCATGCAATCTGTATGGTTCTGTTCTCATCCCTTTCCTCGCTTAATCGAATTCCGAAATATCTCCCATTTATGCCAAGAGCTTCGAGTCTGTGAATGGCTCGTTGCGCAATACTGCAGGCTTTTTTTATTCCCGTATGAAGACTTATCTTTCATATTTCAATGCTAAGCCTCGACAGGGGCAGAGAGGCGTCGAGGAGTTTTGATATAAATTGACGGTGGCGCTCACGTCCTGGTTTTGGTTATTTGGTTACTCAGATCTCGAAGCTCGCCTAGACCTCCAATTCATAATCTTTCAAATCGATTTCGAATCACTCTTAAATAACTCTCAACGTATTGCCAAACCACTCTGAAACCACTCTCAAGTTTATGGTCAAACCCTCAATCATGTCGGATACTGAAGATTCCATTGAGGCGCCGCAGAAGGTTTACAAGCCCATCAGAGATCAACCCTCGCCGCAAGTTACGCGAACAAAATCCAACACATCTCGATTGCATCGTTCCAGCACCCATGGCTCGCATAAAGAAGCTCGAGATCCGAACCTAGATGTCAATCTTCCATACAGGACCTTAACTTTGGAAGCAAATCTCAGCGAGTACAGTACTGAGAACCGTGCGGGAGAAATTGATGGCAAGTTGGAGCCAGATGGGCAGCATCATTACAAGCTCGTAACATTCAAAGAAAACGATCCAGAAAATCCTAAAAATTGGTCGAAGGCGTACAAATGGTATTGTACCATGGTTGTGGCGGTAACCTGCTTCGTGGTGGCTTTCGCAAGTGCTGTCATTACAGCAGATCTTGTTGGCGTTCAAAAGGAGTTCAATGTTTCTCAAGAAGTGTCGCTTCTCACCATTACGGTGTTCGTTGTTGGATTTGGTGTTGGTGAGTCTTTTCTCTCCATCTCAAAAGAATGGTTAGTGACTGTACAGGCCCCATGGTCTTCGCACCTCTATCGGAGGTCCTCGGTCGTCGAATAATCTATGCAACAACTCTCCTGATCGCCGTCATATTCATCATTCCGTGCGCGGTCGCACAAAATATCGGAACACTTCTCGTCTGCCGCGCAATCGACGGAATCGCATTCTCCGCACCCATAACCTTAGTAGGAGGTACACTAGCCGATCTCTGGCGTACTGAAGAGCGCGGTGTTCCCATGGCAGCATTCTCAGCGGCCCCTTTCGTCGGCCCCGCGGTCGGTCCCCTCGTTGGCGGTTTCCTATCAGACGCAGCGGGCTGGCGATGGTTATACTGGATCCAGCTCATATTGGCTGCTATTGTCTACGTTCTCATCACGTTTACAGTACCCGAAACTTATGCTCCAACTATTCTCGCAAAGCGCGCCAAGAAATTACGCAAGGAAACTGGCTCAGACGACCACGTCACTGAACAAGATCTCGATATGCGTCCTTTTAGCGAACGATTGCGGATTTTCCTCATCCGACCATTTCAGCTTCTTTTCGGTGAATTAATCGTCTTCCTCGTCTCGGTTTACATGTCCGTCCTTTACGGGCTGCTTTATATGTTCTTCGTGGCCTATCCCATCATTTATCAGGAAGGAAAAGGTTATACAGCAGGAATCACGGGCCTAATGTTCATTCCTATTGCCCTTGGTGTTCTCTGTTCAGCAGCTTGCGCACCTCTCATCAACAAACACTACATGAAGCTCAATCGCAAATATGGTGGTTCGCCTCCAGCTGAAGTTCGTCTCATACCCATGATGTGTTCCTGCTGGTTCATTCCCATCGGACTCTTCATCTTCGCCTGGTCGTCCTACCCTCGACTCTCATGGGTAGGACCTTGTATTGGTGGATTCCCAGTCGGCTTCGGGTTTATCTTCTTGTACAACGCAGCGAACAACTATCTGGTTGATTCCTATCAACACCAAGCCGCCTCCGCTTTGGCCGCGAAGACATTCCTACGATCTTTGTGGGGAGCAGGAGTAGTCTTATTCACCACACAAATGTATCATCGCTTAGACTACCAATGGGCTAGTACGTTGTTGGCGTTCATAGCTTTGGCATGCTGTGCGATCCCATTCGTGTTCTACTTTTTTGGTGCGAAGATTCGCGCGAGGAGTAAGTACGCTTACTCTGGGGACGATGAGGAAACTTTGAAGACCGGTCCTACATTAGCGGATGAGGCGGAATTGGATAGAGCAAGGAGTTATGTCAGTAATCCTTGAATGGGCTTGAGGTGCGACGCAGTCCTCTTTCGAGAGTCACGTGCTAGGCGTCTTCGATGCGGGAAGTAGGGATCATCGAAGAGAGGGGGATCAGGATTACGAGAAAGGAGGAATTTTAAGATATGAAGAGAAATAATGGGAAATGACCGCGCGGATGAGTTTGTATGAAGAATGTCACTCTTGTCCCGGCTGTTCCGTCAGGGCATTAGATTGGAATCAAATTGGTGGCGGCATGCCAGTACATAGACAAGAATAATCATAGAACTGGGAGGATGACACTACATAATCGTTGCTTAGACTAGAATGCACATATTCATAAATCACGCTATGTAGCATCTCCGATGGGAATTACAATGATCACTAGTTCGCTGAATTCCAAAACGATCTGTTGCAAGTTTAGGAAGGAGGAAAGACGATGGGTGGAAGGTTTTAAGTTGATCAGTGTCGTATATCAGTACCTTTATTTATCACAGAACCTAACATATTTCCATGTATATCTTCCAAATCGTAACTTGTAATGTATATATTCACGTGACTCCTGTTTTAATTCCGAGGCGACCTGCCTTCTGTTATAGCAAAACTTTACTGGATGAGGGACTTGAAGCGCACTAACTATTGCTTTACTGTGCATTGCGGACTTGAGAAACCGTCCCATTGTCTTCCCATATTTACTGATAATCTATACAATGAAAAAACTGTTGGCTCGCGGTGAGCAGGTATGCATATCAACAAAAACATGTTACTTCCTCTCTGACAATCTATACACCCGAGATCATAAACCCCACGCCTCCGAGTAACCCACTGATCATCAGCGCCGTCAAAATCCCCGCCCCCGCCTTGTCACCATCTGTAGCAGGCGTAATGACCGTTTCCGAGCTACTCGAAGTAGTCGAACTCGTCCCCGCAGCCGCATTCCCTTGACTCGTGCCACCCGTCGTGTTCGTAACCAAGTCAGGCGCCTCGTCAATCAAATTACTCTGCACCACGCTCAAGGCACTCATCTGCTGCCCCACGCCATAAGTTCCATCATACGTACTTCCCGCAGTCCAATGTTCTCCACAAGTAGTACCACCAGTGCCTCCATCGCACTGTTCGGCAGCTGCAGAGGCCGAGGGTGATAGCCATGCCATGATCTGTGTCCTGGTGAAGGGAGCGAGTTTTGTGGTGCCGGCTAGCCAACGCGAGAAATAAGCTTTGAAGGTAAATTGATCAGTGTCGCATGTCCCGACTGTGTTTACGTCTTCGCAGGCTGCTTCGTACATTACGTCGTTTTTGAAGAAGGTGGAGGATGCGTTTAGTAGGCCGGAGAGGCGGGTTTGCCATTTGGCTTGGTCGGTGCCGTTGGTCTGGTTTTCGTCAGTAACACCCCCTGACCGTCAAAGTGGGGAACAGATTGTCCAGTTCAAAGGGAAGTAAGGTTTTGGTACGTACGATATTGTACATCATAGCAGCCCCGAATATATAGATCCCCTGATTATAAGTAAACTGCAGGTGGTCCACACTCGAACAATTTTGCAAGTCGCTCGAGCCGTCAAAAACCTCATACTCCGTTGAAATCAACCCAATGCTCTCCTCCCAATCCCAGATCTTGTCCGCCCAGTCCAAATACGTCTGATTGCCAGTGTAACGTGCAAGCCGAGCCCCGATATTGAAGAAACACCCGTTAGCGATGGAGTTCTTATATGTGTATCCCTGATTCCAGGTGTAGATCTGCCACCGAAGTCCGCCACCGCAGGTAGTATTATCCCAACGTCCGGCCATCAAATTGAATACTGCTTGTGCCATAGCTACCCAGCCAGGCGTTCCTGAGGGCGGGTCTGGGAACTTCATTTCTGCAGCAGTCATTGCCGCCATTGCCCAAAAGCCTTGATCGTCGTTTCCTTCCGTTTTTGTTTGGTTCTCGGGCATGAAATCATAGCCGGGGCCTGCTTGCCATACTAAAGCTTGCGATGTTTCGTCGTTGTAAGTTGTGTCACCGGTGTAGTACCTATTCGATGCTGTGAGCTGTCGATTTTTGCCATAGATTTGGAGTGTTACCAGTATTCTATCAAGGTCCCAAACATTCCACCGGCTTCCCACCAGTAGTATGGATCAGGTAGATTCCCTGGTACATCGCCTGTGTTATTCCCGGTGTAATATTTCATCAGTCCGTATGCTATCGTACTCGCGGCGCTTTTGATGGAATCTGTAGGACATCAGGCGATGATACTTGTCGAACTGAACTCATTGTGCTCACCTGTGGAAGTAAGATCTAAAGTGATAGCACTCGCCATTTGGACAAACGAAGCACATAGGGCCGCCCCGTAGACCAACGTCCATTGAGCCCTCATCTTCGCCAATCCGAATCCCGCCCAAAATTCAACCAATGGATATTAAAAGCGAACGAGAAGAAGCCAAGACAAGTTCAGTCCACACTCAACGGTAACGACAGAAGTTCCAAGGGATTGAAGAAACAACCTCCCCTCCAGAATACCAAGAGGACCAAGAGATGTCAAACAGAACAAGCAGTCCAGACAAGATTACACCGCTCCACCCACTACGGGGACCGGCACCGTATCCACGATAGGCTTTGCCCCATATCCAGTGAAACGCAGTAAAGTAGAGACTCAAAATAGAAAAGCATTGTTTACCCACTAAACCCACATATTGCTCGTACCTCGAAATCTCAATTTGCTGGCCATCCGCAAGAAACCCGGTGCTTTTGGTCTAGCGAAAGGTATGTACGCGTATGCTGGCATTAATTTACGGGGCGGCGTGACGTCCTCGGGGTCGTTGATACAAGGAAAAGGACGCAAGTGGTGAAGATAAGCCAATAATGTTTGAAAGAGGATTGGTGTCACCATAATGACTTTACATATTGATCGTAGAATACGTAGAATGTAAAACGCATAGTATCGTGGATTGTCGGCAGTGATAATGCGGCTTTGGATGATCTCCACAAAAGGAGATGCTTGTTCGTTACGGAGAATTTCGCTAAACGGGGCACAGCGATCTACCGCGTCACCCTTGCTCCACGTGACCAAAATAGGGGCTAAACGTCGCGGATGCGATCACGTGTTGAGCGATACCCGAAGGGGTTAGCTCTTAGCTAGATGAGCAGTTGCTCTTGCGATTTGAACCACTGGTGAGTCTTTGAATGGTCCCGAACAAAATCTCAATTCAGAGCATTGCCGAAGCAATGACTATTGATATACAGGCATAGCTTTGGAGCATTGTCACTTTGAATACTTGCATCATTCGCCAAAACAATTCGAGGCTCAGATCTGAGATGAGCCGCAGTTGATTTCCGTGCGGAAGCACATGTTTGGAAGGGGATACCCTATCGGACTCGAGCATCTGATGTGTCTTGATACCTCAACGCAATTTTGAGTGATGCTGGGAAGTAAAGGCGTTGCGCATGGGGCGACACATTGGGCTCCTCTACAACCCGCTTGGGATGTATATGAAGAAAGGAGAGAAAAGAGAAGTAAAGCTAAGGTATCTGGGAGGAATTTCAGTATAGTAAGAGCGGTTCATTTATCTAGCTATGAGCAAGTAATGACTCTGCAGTGAATCCATGCATCAATGAGACCCCTAGGTCCTGTATTGTATGACTCGTGATGGTAAAGAAATCGGATCTCAAGTCACAACTCTAGGCAGTGATCCTGCTGCAGCTAGAGCCTCCTAAGGTCTAGGCTTTGCTATTTCCCCTCCTAACTCCATTCGCTTTTGGATAAATCATACTCGACCCGCCAAGGTGGCCAGCGTCTGGTGTAGCAAGTTTAAAACATAATCATGAATCGGCTTCCTGATCAACGCCGAAGGTCGATGCTAGATCGACTAGCAGAATCCATGCTAGGTCTCATGGAGGAACTTGAGCTTCTTCTACGCCGAGAGCGGCTGTCATTTGGACTCAAAGGGTTGAGACCAGATTGGCGAGCAAAGAGGTTCAAGACATCAGTCAACGTGATGACACCGGTCAATCGGCCAGAAATTCGAGCTCCAGGCAAAGCAGACGCTGAGACTGCTGGGAATACAGAAGACAAGGCCGGGGATACGGGGCCAGATCCGGGTTGTGGTGGAGGTATGACGGCGTGTGTAATTGATGGTGTGGCTAAAGGTGTGGCAGGTGTGGATGGTGAGGGAGAGGCAGATTCGACAACCCACATTCTGTGTGAGCGTGTTGCAACCAATTTGGCGACTGTGTGAGCAAGAGAGGAATATGGTGTAACGTGGAAAACTAGCCGAGTTGAATATAGTTCTTATATCTCAGAGGAGGGCGCTTTGACTTACCCGGAAAGGAATCTTTGCCATCACCAATCCCACGTTCGCTCAAGATGACCGAAATAAAGTGGATACACGTGGACTTAAGTAGAGGCAAGCTGCTAGTGGTTGTGAGAAGTTTCACATCAGCAGTGGATATATTTCCAACCACATTCAACGCATTATCGACTACAGCTACGCTCGTGAGGCCTTCATTACTCATCAATTGAAGAGCGTCCATTAGAAGTCGATCACCGCTTGAAGGGAGTCAGCATAAGTTTCATCTTCAATGCAAACTACTTACTTGATTGAGATTGTCTGAAGAGTCCCAATGTTCAGATCCCGCAAAATCATTGGGTATAGCTGATCGATAGAAGCGAAGCTTTTGCCATTATCCCAAAGAAATTGAACCAACTTTAACTGACTTAGAACACCGACAACTTCTGTTGTATCGTGTTTGCAGACGAGTATTCGATGGACTCCGCTTCCAAAGATCTCTACGGCTTTTGATAGATCCTCCTTCTCCGACAATGTAACGAGGGGTGCTTTCTTAGCCAAGCCTTGGATATCTCGAAGTGGGATTTGTGTACCCTCGCGCGTCTTCTTGGCCAAAGCAGAGAAAAGCTCCAATTGATCTTCATCAGGATGCGCTAGCCCAACTACGACAAGGAGGTAGGCATTGAGATCGTTATAATCAAAGGTTCCACAGGCGGTAGTATCGGTCGCGTGCTCACGCAGTAGGATAACGTTTGGAGAGCCGCCTTCAACTAATTCCTGTACAAAGGAGTCAGAAGATTGCAACAGCATCTGGAAAAGATAGATGTACGTGTGTAGCCTTTTCAACTGCTGTATCCAATTCAGCCCATCTCACAGCGCTCTTCTGGACCAGTTCTCCAATGTGTATCTGTCTCCAGTCGCGACCTGCAAATCTGGGATCGCCGGTTCTGGGAGCTGGTGGATGGTTGATCAATTCCTGAACGGCAGCTTGTGTAAAGGAAGGATGTCTTTGGGATCGTGGTGAATGTCTCATGTTCTCTGCGAAACTTGATCGGTGACTGATGCTGCCATTGCCTGGGCTGGCATGTCTTGCTGGCGGTTCAATTGACGCGGGGTCTGCCATCCTCCCCGATTAATTTGATAGAAGATTGGAGGAGCTAGGGATTGCTGTCGGGGGTGATGTAACTTCGCTATGCTTTTTTATCGTGAGAAATTTGGCTGTTGTTGACATAGATCTCCATGTTGCAGGTAAGGGAGAGCAAGGGGGAAGGAAGATTAGGTTTATCCAGTCAACCCCGCATAATAATTCAAAGCACGTGATATATAATCTCCAGCCTCCTCCAAAGCCGGGAGCTAACAAGACGTTAATTACTGCTTGTATACGAAGGTAGCATAGAATAGCCACAAGCAGGCTTTTCTTTTCAAGCGATACACCATGGCGGATATAGAAACTATAGCGTCCTGTTTAAACCTGCAAAGGTTTTGGCGATTCTGGGCAACTTGAAGCAGATTCAAAGTTGGACGAATGCCGTAACTTCAATTCTGGTCTTCTCTCGATTCTAGGATGCTTGAGTGTGTCTCTCAAAGCGATGCATTACGGCGTGTCTAGGGAGTATAGCATCCACCAAGCTACTATGTCTTCTGGAGATTCTAGGAACTTCAATCAACTTCCAAGAACTGGCAAGGGAATTTCGATAATCATTCAATTCAAAGCTACCTGAAGATATACTGGCTAGTGGTAGCTTAACGTCCAAGACGCTGTAGTATGATTCCCAACTAGCGGTTCCATCAGTGGCAAGATTGAGCAAAACCCGCTTCGGGGATTGTCAGACAGGAGCTCTATCCTTTGCATGAGATATTTATCAAGGAGGAGATGATGGTTCTATACAACATCCAGAAGATGGCAGTAGGAAAGAGCGTGAGGCTGGGTGAGTTTTTGAAGTTGTTTCCCTTGTAGCAATGCAAGAGGTTGCGATAAAAACTGGCCCGTTGTGGCTCGACGCACCAACCAAAACCAGCCCTATGAACTTGAATAAATTTTCGATTTGAAAATTAAAATTTGCCATAGAGATGCTTTAGTATTAAGTCTAGGTTTGCAATCAATTTTAAACGAAAAATCATTTGCGGTTGTTTTGATAAACTTCTATTGCGTATAAGTACGACCGTACTATGGCCAGTTTTTATCGCCCCTCTACTCCGTAGCCATGAGCCATTGTAGCCATGTTGATCTACGGCCGCCAGTTCCACATTTTGCGCAACGACGAACGAATCCTGGAAGAAATGTTTCTTTTGTGCTGTTCCCCCACCAAGAAATTCACACGCGCTTGCGATGAGCACTTCTGCGCACAATATCCCCCAACCCCAACATTTGAAGACGAACCGCTGATTCCGAGTTGCTCAAATCACCTGAGCGCCTCTCTCTACCATCTGCCCTCACCAGCAGGGTCCCACGTCGCGTCAGACGACTACCGCTCGTTGCGCTTTGCGACTCTCTACGAACTCCATTTCTGCTGCTAGGCTAGAACCTGCGCCCTAGAGTGCAATCATGTCGGTTCTGCCTCAAGAAATTCATGCCGAGCTTGCGCAGCTCCTGGATGCCCTGCAGTCCTCGGACAATAGTGTTCGAGCTCAAGCAGAAGACCATCTTGCCAACAACTGGACAGCGACAAAGCCCGAAATGCTCTTAATGGGCCTTGTCGAGCAGATCCAGGGATCTAATGATGCTACTGTAAGAAATGCTCCCAGACTCTATCTGTAGTTGGACAAATCATGGCGAATGCTAATCAGATTTCCACTGCCAGACACGCTCATTTGCTGCTGTCATCTTCCGTCGAATTGCCTCCAAATCTCGCCAGCAACCCGACGATACCACTACTGAGCTTTTCCTCTCCTTGGCCCAAGAGCAAGCACATGCTATCAGGCAGAAGCTCCTCGAAGCCCTCGCCTCCGAATCTACCAACAGCGTGCGGAATAAGATTGGTGACGCTGTAGCGGAAATCGCGAGGGAGTATTCTGATAACAGTTCGTCCTGAAGTCCTTTTTCACGCGATACTCCCTTTATTTTCGACGTCAAAGGCTGATTATGTGTAGAGGAACAATGGCCAGAGGTCCTAGGGATCCTGTTCACCCTTAGTATGTCGGATCAAGTTGGGCAGCGTGAGATTGCATATCGTATATTCTCTACCACGCCAGGAATTATTGAGAAGCAACATGAGGATACTGTGCTTTCTGCATTCACTAAGGGTTTCAAGGATGTCGATGTTTCTGTAAGGCTTCAATTTCAAGCCTTTTAAGTCCCGATACTAACGGAAGCTCAGGTGCGCCTCGCAGCTATGGAAGCATTTGCTTCGTTCTTTCGCAGCATTCCCAAAAAGTCCCAGCAAAAGTACTACGCCCTGATACCCGAAGTTTTGAACATATTGCCACCCATCAAGGAGACCAAGGAATCGGAAGACCTCACAAGGGCTTTGATTGCCCTAATTGACCTTGCAGAAGTTGCCCCAAAGATGTTCAGACCACTCTTCCACAATCTCGTGACTTTCAGTATATCGGTCATTCAAGATAAGGAATTCGACAACCAGGCACGCCAAAACGCCCTTGAGCTCATGGCAACTTTTGCAGACTATGCTCCTGCCTTGTGCAGAAAAGACGCCACATACACTAATGATATGATCACACAATGCTTGAGTCTCATGACTGATATTGGAGAAGATGATAATGATGCCGCAGAGTGGAACGCTTCTGACGACGTAAGTTAAGAAAAATGTGCCAGAATCTAGCTGCTACATGATTGTTAACCCCCCCCCCAGATGGACCCTGAAGAGAGTGACCTAAATCACGTTGCAGGTGAGCAATGCATGGATCGTTTGGCGAACAAACTCGGAGGTCAGACTATACTTGCACCAATATTCGGCTGGCTCCCTAGAATGATCCTGTCTGACGCTTGGCGAGATCGCCATGCCGCTCTCATGGCCATATCTGCTATCTCAGAAGGTTGCCGAGACTTAATGGTCGGCGAACTGAACAAAGTTTTAGAACTTGTAGTTCCAGCTCTCAGAGATCCCCACCCTCGAGTTCGTTGGGCCGGCTGCAACGCTCTTGGACAGATGAGCACAGACTTTGCCGGAACCATGCAGGAGAAATATCACCAGGTCGTGGTGCCAGCAATCATTCCGGTTCTAAATTCGCCCGAACCTCGGGTCCAAGCACACGCAGCTGCTGCTCTCGTCAACTTCTGTGAAGAAGCCGAAAAGACGATTTTAGAGCCATATCTCGATGATCTATTGACAAGTCTTTTCCAGCTTCTTCAAAGCCCCAAACGCTACGTTCAGGAACAAGCACTCTCTACGATTGCTACCATTGCCGATTCAGCAGAGGCAGCTTTTTCGAAATTTTACGACACCCTCATGCCGCTTCTTTTCCAAGTGCTGCAGCAAGAAAACACGAAAGAACTTCGCCTATTAAGAGCCAAAGCCATGGAATGTGCCACTCTTATTGCCCTTGCGGTCGGTAAGCAAAGACTAGGGAATGATGCGATGACCTTGGTACAATTGTTGGCTACCATCCAACAGGGGATCGTGGATGCTGATGATCCTCAAGCTCAGTATCTCATGCACTGCTGGGGACGAATGTGCCGCGTCTTGGGCGCTGACTTTTTGCCATTCTTACCAAGCGTGATGCCCCCGTTGATGGAACTGGCCAGCGCGAAGGCAGATATTCAGCTACTAGATGACGATGAACAGGTTGAGCAAGTGCAGCAGGAGGAAGGATGGGAACTTGTTCCTCTCAAAGGCAAAGTCATTGGAATCAAGACCAGCACGCTGGATGACAAGCACATGGCCATCGAACTTCTGGTCGTGTATGCGCAAGTTCTTGAGGAAGCTTTTGCCCCCTACGTCGAGGAAGTCATGGGCAAGATTGCTTTACCTGGCATTGCTTTCTTCTTCCACGATCCAGTCCGAGTTGTTTCAGCTAAATGCGTCCCACAACTGCTGAACTCTTCCAAGAAGGCATATGGCCTCGGATCACCACAACTGCAGAATCTTTGGGCCGGAACCGTCGAAAAGTTGTTGGAAGTTCTAAGCGCCGAGCCTGCAGTAGACACGCTTGCGGAAATGTACCAATGTTTCTATGAGTCGATTGAAGTCATGGGTAAGGACTGCCTTACTCCACAGCACATGCAGACCTTTATGGACTCGGCTACCTCTGCCTTGGAAGACTACAAGGATCGTGTTGCTGCCCGAGCAGATGAGAAAGCCGAAGGAAATCCTGAGGACGGCGAAGAAGACTCCGAAGATATGGTGTTTGCCATCGAAGATGATCAGACCCTCCTCTCAGACATGAACAAGGCCTTCCACTGTATCTTCAAGAACCATGGTGTAAACTTCCTACCAGCATGGGAACGCCTCCATGGTACATACGAAATTTTCCTGAAGAGCCAAGATCCTACTCAAAGACAATGGGGCCTCTGCATAATGGATGATGTACTTGAATTCTGTCACGATCGAAGCTGGGCCTACAGCAACTACATTATCGAACCTCTCGTTGCTGGTTGCAGGGACTCGGCTCCAGCCAACCGCCAAGCAGCTGCTTATGGAATTGGTGTTGCTGCGCACAAGGGTGGACCGCAATGGTCTACCTTTTTAGGAGCGGCAGTTGAGGTTCTCTTCCAAGTCACCCAATTCCCCAATGCTCGAGGCGATGACGATGTGTATGCGACAGAAAATGCCTGTGCAGCTATCGCTAAAGTTCTTCACTTTAACGCATCGGCTATTCAGAACCCACAGCAAGTCATTACTCAATGGATCGACACTCTTCCGATTGTAAACGATGAAGAAGCCGCACCTTATGCGTACGCCTACCTTTCGGAGCTCATCGAACAGTAGGTTCACTCTCTAGCTGATGTTTACCCGCACACTAATTGCTCTTTAGACAAAACCCCGCCGTGGTCACACAAGCAGCTAAAGTTTTCATGTTCATTGCGCAAGCTCTAGAAGCAGAAACACTTCAAGGCCAGACGGCTACAAGAATTGTAGCATCGGCAAAGCAGCTGATTGCAGTGGCCGGCTTGGATGCAGCACAACTCTTGCAACAACTCTCACCAGAAACTCAGCAGACAGTCCGAGCGTATTTCGGTTGATGAATAATGGTGGGGCATTGTGGGTGGGATCTGGAAGTACTTCCAGCAAGATTGATGATTAGAATGATACCAAATGACCACGCTCTCTTTCATATGTGTTGGGATGGAATTAATTGTCTGGACCCATTTAGCATAGCGAGACTATAGGGGAGAGAATACCAAAAGACTTCAAGAATTGTGGCTTGATTCAATGTGTAACGGAACCTTCGAACGGAGTCAATAGTACCATAACTATTCATTTTTCCATGGGATAAGTATGATTGTTGTGATGATGTTTACATAGATTTGACGTCGTCTTGATGGCATTATGAAAAAGTGGGGGTTGAGCTTCCTGGCTTAAGTCTCTATTATTGAACTTTGGACGGCTGTGAAGATCAACAATCAACAAGCCAGCTCTTCCCTCGGCCCATTGTGGACGCCGCCACTGTCGCACATTAAAGGACAAAACACTCACACTTCCACTCTCCTCAGCTCCTCAGCGCCACAGTCCTGCAGGATCGGCATCCGTCGTCCTATCATTGAGTAGAAAGCCTTCCCACGACGCGGCCGCCTTCCCTACATGGGGTACCGACATCCCAGAGCATAAAAGTAACCTAGTAATTACATCTCTTGTCTACGCGACAGCTCATAAACCTATCACTTGCGCCCCAACCTTGGTTCGAAACCCCAGGATCTGTACACCAGCGTAACCTTGCGGACATTCTTCACCCATCCGCTTGAGCTCCAGCGACTGGTACGAGAGTGGCGATACAACATCGAACCTAATATCCCAAGGCACAAACTTGCCATCCGGCTTCCCTTGCGCGCGCAGACGGTACTCGAGCTCTGTGCTGCTGGGACGGACATGATAGCTTGCTGCATGACTCTGGGAATCGCTGTTACACTGTGCGCTCAGGGTTTACGAGCATACGACACGCCGGCCTTGATGTCAAGCTCCCAACTCTGATGCGGTTTCCAACACGTCTCCCACCCGCTGATGACCGAGAAACAGCTGCAGGGCAGATGCTGGGACCATGAATCAGTTCTTTGGGACGCAGTATTCCCAGGAGGACCTGCAGCAGCGGAGACGCAATGGATCTGTTAGGTCCTTGACGATGGGAGCGCCAGATAATCCTGCGATAGATATGGGCGACATCAATGGGGGTGGCGACTCGTTAGACGATATCATTATGCAGAACAGTAAGGAGCTACAACGGCGACAGAGCCAACCAAGACCATACCCCGCGGACGAGATCGATCGCCGGACTTCGATGATGGAGTTTGGTGGGAACAACGACAGTAGACTTAACGGATTTCAATTCCAACCAACATCAGCAGTGGAGGGTCAAGGCATACGGCGCCAATCGACGGGCGACTTGGAGATGGTAACTGGCTATTCGGATATGTCATTGGGGATGAATATGCAAGGACCACAGATGGGCTTCTCTACTGCCATGCAAGTATCTGAGCCGCTGACGGTCGATACGAATGGCTATCCGGGGATGTCTCCTGATATGGTACAGGGCATGATGGCATATGGGCCTTTGGAAATTGAAACAATGTCTGACACCCATACAAACATGAATATGTACTCCCCAGTCCAGTTCTCGCAAGGCTACGGAGCTTCACTGGAGCCGATGCCAGACTTCATGATGCAGGGAAGTCAGCAAGACCCAATGCGTCACGATAGCATGCATGAGGAGCCGGAAGAATTGATTTCTGCGATGTCGAATGCTCCAACCACCAGCAGCAGCATCTCCAATTCACCTGCGAACATGAAAGTGGCTTCAAGTATGGCGGATTTTCACTCTCCATTGCCCGCCAACTTACAACCACCTACACCGAGTCAAGAGCCAGCTTACAGTGCGCCAGTGAGAACCCCTGTAACATCACCAACAGACATCGAGATTGCAATTCAGCCGGAACCTAAATCGCCCAATTACAAAAACATCTACTCTTCTAGTGGTTTCGACATGCTTGGGGCGTTGATGAAAGTTGCGACGAGAAAAGATCCCCAGATCAATATTGGAAAGGTCGATATGTCTTGCGCCTTCGTGGTTTGCGACATAACTCAACCTGATATTCCAATCATCTACGTATCAGACATTTTCGAGCGACTCACTGGCTACTCTAAGCATGAGGTCCTGGGACGGAATTGTCGATTTCTGCAGTCACCAGAAGGAAAGGTTCAAGCTGGTGCGCCAAGACAGTTCGTTGATAGTGATCCTGTGTGGTACTTGAAGCAAAGGATAATGAAAAAGAAAGAAGCTCAACGGAGTTTGATCAACTATCGCAAAGGAGGGCAGCCTTTCATGAATCTTCTAACCATGATACCCATCACCGGAGAAGATGACATAGAGATCAAGTATTATGTTGGCTTGCAGGTTGATTTGCTGGCGAACCCAAGCTCTGTAGAGTCCAAGAACGCGGGTGGATTGTACACCATCAATTACTCGCAAAGTAAGCTGCCACAATATGTCTGGCATCCACCGGACAGAACCGGTCTTGGGGAAACTGGGCAGACGATCAGCCGAGATGATGTTTCAACTGTGTTGAATTCCATCAATAGCAACACCGAATCGGAACTGACGAGACGCATGTGGGACAAGGTGCTTCTAGAGAACACAGATGATGTTGTGCATGTACTTTCTCTCAAGGGCCTGTTCTTATACCTCTCGCCATCGAGTCGAAAGGTCTTGGAATACGATGCTTCTGAACTTATTGGCACAGCACTATCTTCTGTCTGTCATCCTAGCGACATCGTCCCAGTAACCCGGGAGCTGAAAGATACATCAACTGGGGCTTCAGTGAATGTGGTTTTCCGCATACGAAGGAAGCAGAGCGGGTATACCTGGTTCGAAAGTCATGGCTCTTTAGCCGTTGAGCAAGGTAAGGGGAGAAAGTGCATCATACTCGTAGGACGAGAACGGCCGGTATATGCTCTTTCTCGGCAAGACATTGACGCTGCTGGAGGTATTGGTGAGAATGAGATGTGGACAAAGCTGTCGACTTCTGGCATGTGTCTATTCGCGTCATCCAGCGTACGAACACTTCTTGATCGATCTCCCGAAGAATTGGTCGGCACCAGTATTCAAGCGCTCATGCGGTCCGAGTCCAAGGTGGAGTTTGGTCGGTCTCTTGAAAAGGCTAGGACTGGGAAGAGAGTTACACACAAGCATGAGATACTGAACAAGCGAGGATTGGTCCTTCAAGCTCAAACGACATTGTATCCAGGTGACGCTGCGGAAGGTTCAAAGCCAACCTTTTTGGTAGCCCAAACGCGATTACTGAAGGCTTCTGCTCGGCCAATCTCTGCTTCGTTAGAGCCTCTCGGAAGCGGCAGCAAACCTGTCAACTCGAGTGGAAAGATGGACCATAACGCAAATGGATCAACGCCGTCGCCTCATCCTTCTACAGCGGGCTCGCTGCATCAAGATGGAGAGATGACCCCCAAATCAGTCGTTTCACTGGGTCCAGTCACCCATGCTGGTGGCGCAGGCCTTCCCATTGGATCCCAAGACATGGCACTTGCTTCTGAAAACAATATATTCGACGAACTCAAAACAACACGTTGTACCAGCTGGCAATTCGAGCTACGACAAATGGAGAAGTCAAATCGCCTGTTGGCCGAGGAACTAGCCTTACTTCTCTCTAACAAGAAAAAGCGAAAGCGTAGAAAAGGAGCTGGCCATCTGCAACGCGATTGTGTCAACTGCCATACTCGTGCAACGCCAGAGTGGCGTAGAGGACCGTCTGGACAGAGAGATCTATGTAACAGTTGTGGATTGCGATGGGCGAAGCAGGTGAGTAAAAGTAGCCCTGGTAGCGGAAGCATGCGATCCACGCGGGCCTGGCCTTTTCCCACGCAGTCTGATTCAGAGACGAGTCGAAGTTGAGACTACGCCATCACGGTTGGTTTTATCTTTTGTCGAAGTCTGTGTGAGGGTTACGATGCGAAGTGCCGTACTCGAAGTTTTACAGCTGCCAGATTGGATTATGGTTTTGCTCTTCAGTTACGCCCCCAAACATATTTACACCAAACGCACTTTGTACCTGCTTGACTTGTTTCTTCGCTTTGCTTGCTTCATATCAACATATCAACATCCTTCACTACACACATGACCGTCTATATCGCCAACACACTAATGCCTCTCTCATCGTAGACCGGTCGCGTGTCGCCACGCACATCTACTCGTGGTGGCGATGGATCGAAAGCCAGCCAGAAATCCGCCTCGCCCATTCATTCATCACCCTTTGCGAACGAATTTCAGACGAAGCCAAGCCTCACCAATCCGCCGAATGCGAACCTGGCTTCGAACATAGCTAATGGGAAGTCGACCGATGCAGGGATTGCGGTGCCCGGTGGCCTAGGTAGCCGAAGCACGGTAGATAGTATGCCGGTTCATAAACCGTCCCAGGGATTTAGGGAGGGTGGCGAGAGGGGTATTACAAATATCGAGGAAGAGGGTAGTGCGGGTGCGGTGCTGGTTGAATTTTGATCCATGGGGAAGGACCATTCTACGATTGTCATGTAGATAGATATACCCAGCCAGCTTAGTAAAATGCTGAAGACTGGTGAGGGGAGCACGACTCGCTAAAGCGAGCTGCGACGGCGTTCATTTGAAGGGTATGCAACGCGCTGAGGGCGTATATTTTGGGGGTGAGGGGTCCAGTGGCTCATGGTTTTAGACGGAGCACTTTACTTTGCTACTAGGCTTAGAAACAAAATACTTGCTTTGGGCTTGGTTCCGGGTTCCTCATCTTTGTTTCTGGACTTTTGAGCTGAATAACGCCTGCTGTTCTGCGAACAGAACACTTGGCGAGAAATGAGGTTAATGCAGGTAGGTCAACGAGGTCAACGACATGGTCACATTGGCCGGCGTTAAGATACCAACATAGTAATCGGGGGATGAGCACCGCACAATAAACCGTTTTCTTCGCTGGTGTACCGGGCGGTAGCATTGGGAACGATGTATATTGAGCAGACTTCTTGTGGGAGTGCGAACCCGAGATCGTCAATAGACATCTAGGGCTAAATTTGTGGACGGGTAGAAAGGAGGATGCTCATGGGGGAGACAGAATATTTGCGTTTGAGGGAAGAAATTGAGGGGGCCAGGGCCTTATAAAAGAGATACTGTAGACAAAGCTTGCATTATGATCATCAATCCCTTCTTTCATCCCATGTTCATCCAGACCGCTAAGTCGATTTCGTACCCTGAGGAAAGAGAAGTTTACATTTACTCCATCCATAATGATCATGAGAAAGCATTATCTCAACAAAGCTGACCTTACGAGCTATACAAACTACCTAAGTGATTAAAGCAAGAGCAATCCAAGCACCCATCGATTTCAAAGTCCAATTCATGTTAAGAAGCGGAGATATTCGCAACGGCAAGCAGCATCGCTTAGAGCCGTCTCCCGATCTCCTTATGTACGCAGATAATACAACGCCAGGAAAGAAAACGAGGGCGTGGTGTAGTGGTAGCATTTCTGATTCCAGAGCTTTGCAAGAAGTTGGAAGTTCCAGATGGTCGCCGGTTCAAATCCGGTCGTCCTCATCCCTTTTGCCTATCAAGACAGCGTCTGGGGATGTTTTTTTGGGGGCAGCTGGCTCTCTTTTGGCGGAACTAATTATCAGGGATTTGGGATTGGAATTCTTTTCTTACTTTTGGCTTTTCTCTTGACGAGCGAGGAGCGGATTTACTTGCTGGTTGATGAGGAAGATGGAGGAGTGCAAACGGAAGGAGCGTCTGATGCAGCCTTTTGTAACACATACTGACCGAGTAAGAGAGCAGTAACTTTTTGCCATGTACTGGACCAGATCTTTCTTGTTATTGAATCAGCTTCTGCAGATTCGAATGACTAGATCTTGTCTATGATGTTCTTCTTGCCCCGACGTTGCAGTTCAATTTGGCAATCTGAACGTTGTAAGCTGGAGGCACCAAATAAGGTCTTTTCAGAAATGTCCATTGTATCCATATCCATGAAACGCCTAAAGCCTGCGTCCAAGTTCTAGCAAGATAATAGTTGCGTGTGCTTGGAGACTCTGACAAGACCGGCGAAATTGCAAGAGAGGAGTAGTAGCCAGTCTACAATCCGAGATACAGCGGTGCATATCAGAGACAACAATGTGGAGAAACAGACTGCTTTTTCTACGCAATGCTGGGTATTTCTTCAGGTGAAAAACAATAACACATTGTATGCCCGTCATCACGTTCTGCCTATGCATATAACGCCACCTCCAGAGAGGCAGCAACAAAGTCGTAAAATCAGCCCGAAAGAAGCTTGTACAGACAGCGAGAACACTCTATTTCTTCGCCTTGCCTTTACCCTTGGCAGGCCCCATAGCAGCTTCTCTTCGCTTTGCCTCACGAGCATCAATGTCTGCCTTCTTCGTCTTCTCAGCCTCCTCACGTTCTTCCTTCTCCGCCTGAACAATAGTCAGCTTTACTCACAGAACTCTAGGCTGAGAGACTAACCTGTTTCCTAGCAGACTCTGCCTCTCTCTTCTCCCGAATCAACTTCAACCTCGCCAAGTCCGCCTTCGCCTCATCCGTCTTACCAGCCTCATGCAACTTCTGATATCTCTCCTTAGCCTGCTGCGCAGCAATAGCCTCTCTCTCCCTACGACTCAGCTCCGCAGGCGGTTTTCCCTTGCCCTTGCCCGCGACGCTCAAATCCTTGACACCCTCAGCAGCCTCATCAACAGTGACAGGTGCAGCCTTGGCCTGATTTCTCGCGGCCTTGGAATGATTGGGGTTGGCAGGCATATCCTCATCCTCGCTTTCCTCCTCAGAGCTTGATGGCAGATCACCCGGTTGTGCAACAGTGTTCTTCTTGCGGGCGATAGCGGCTTCTTTCTTAGCCTTTGCTGCTGCACGACGCTCCTCTCGGCTCAGGGCGGGCCTGTTGCTTGATTCTTCCTCTGATGAACTCTCCTCCTCAGAATCTTCCTCTTCTGATGTGCTTGCATTGGGGTCCTTATCGACTACTTCGTTTCCGTCGGCGTCGAGGGGTCGGAGGTTGCGTGAGAAGTGCTTGCCACCTAGGGGGGAAATTAGAAGATGTTTTTGGTAGTTTGAGAGCATGCGAGAGACTGACCACCTCGTGTGAACTTCTTGAACTTGCCGCCTCGGCCTCTTGCTCCACCTGGTGGTCCTCCTGGCGCCATGATTGCAAGGTGTTGCGAGAGCGAGGATTCAATGCGCAGACGTCGGGTTCCAGTATCACAGAAGAGATGCTAGATGTGAGTTATGCAAAATCAAGACGTCTGATCGAAGTGGAGATCAAGGATATTATATCCAGTGAAAGGATTTGTATTTGACTCGATGGAGGGGTTCAAATCGATGGGGCACCCCACTGAGTCAACTTGTGGCCGAGCGCCAGTCTTCTTTCGTCCAAGTATTTCGCTTGATGTCCCTACACGTGATCGAGCTAAAAATTTGCTACTTCAAGATGTCGAATTTCATCTCCTCTTAAATTCTCTCCTTACATAAAACACAATCCTTCATATTCACTCTGGCTTATGCCCTTCTATGGCTGGTCTTGGAGGGGAAAGTGGAGGAGAGAGGAGAATCATTATCGTTGAACTTACCCTTCAGCCTGTGGCATGAGAATGCGTTGGGCAAGGAGAAATATTAAACAGCGGGACATCTTTTCGACATAGAACGGAGTCAGCAGATTCGACTGCTAAACAACAATGAAGCCAATACCTTATCGGCAAGATGCAAGCACCACTTAAGGACTGCCTTGTCCGTCAAATGAAGGAGCATTCTTCAACAAAGGGGTACGGTTTTCAGGCAATGTTTGACTTAGGGTTGTCTCTATTGTGCTCGTTCCATTGGCTCTCTTTGTCTAGCTTTATTCATTTTTACTATCCTCGCGCCTTAAGCAGATTTAATTGACATTTTCCTGTGATTCACATCCGTTGTCGAGTTTGCTTTCTTCGTGAACGACAAGAAGATGCCCTCAGAAAGACCACAGCTCCTCCATGTCTGCCCTCGTTTCTAACATGTCTCAAGCCGGACCCTCATTATACACAACCAAAATGCCTTCTAGATCAACTTGTCCATCCTGTGAGAGAGCTCTTACCCTCCCGCCATCAGCAGCCCTTTACTCAAAACCTTGCCGGATTACGTTACACCTCAATACAGACTCAACCGACATATCCTGATATGCAAACATTGCGACCTACTAAAAGCCACCAAACAAACCATGGACGCTGAACTTCCTCCTCCCGGATACAAGAATTCTGTTTTGCAGATCGAAAGCATAGGGACGAGGCGAGACAGTATACCTTTGAGGACATCAGGAAGGAGGAGATGCAGGCCGCGTTGGCGAGGATGGAGGAGCAGAGGGGAGACATTACTTTGGATAGGGATAGGGATAACAGAAAGGCTGAGGCTCATGAAAACCACCAAATGTCTCCAAAACTAGTTCAACGAAGAATACATGCTAGTGAGTCCTGCTTCTCCACGAAACACGGATTGGATGCCTGTGGCATTAGGGCGGGGCTTGACTTGCAGCCCTCACAAGTCTGGGGACTACCCAGGCAGACCGTTACAAACACTGCTGCGATAATGATAGATGTAGAAAAAAATATCTTCACTTAACTTACATTTGAAGAAGGTGAAAACAATGTAGCCTTTATCTCATACTCAGCGCCGTCACGTGTCTTAGCGCCCCTGCAGGGTGACGAAACTGGACGGGCAGTTCGGACACTGCCCCTCCATCTTCAACGAGTTCTTCAAACCACAAATACAATTCAACTATGGCAGGGTTTCTTCGAGGCAAGCAAGCAGGTATTCAGAACGATCTCTCTGCCGGAATCCTGCCTGGTTTGTTTGCTCCCGATGATCAAGCTCGATATGGCATCAATTCGCAGATTGGGTATGTTCATATGTTCATACGTTTATGGCAAAGGGATTCTTGGCACTCAAAGCTAACGACCTATTCTTCCAGTTCTTTAGCATACGACCCAATACAATCCCTCCTCGCGATCGGAACGAACGAATCGACTTTTGGAAGCGGACAAATCTACATCTTCGGTCAAAAAAGAGTACAAACTGTCCTCACCCTCCCCCGCCGAGCTTCCGTAAAAAGCCTCCATTTTTGTGCCGATCGTCTCATAAGTTTCGACTCAAAGAATGATATTATAATATGGGATTTAGCGTCAGGCAAGAAGATTGCGAGCTATGCGCCGCCAGGACTCGTTGCGGCCTTGGTGACAGATCCTATGCTCGACTGGGCTCTCATTGGGCTACAAAGTGGAGATATTATTGCGTATGATCTGGATAGAGAGAAGCTGGCTCCATTGCGACTACCAAACTTCTGGCGAGAACGGAATCCAAGATCACGGATGTTGCCCATTGTATCCTTGCAACTACATCCTCGAGATATTGGCCAGCTTCTGATAGGGTACACCGAGGGAGCAGTGATATATTCGTTCAAGCAGAACCGACCTATTAAGTACTTTGAGTATGAGGTGCCCATTGGAGCTCCTGGGGGTGATTCAGAACCCCTATCAGCACAGGCTGCGCGAAAGCCACGCCTGACACAAGCTTTCTGGCACCCGACTGGAACCTTTATTGGAACTGCTCACGATGATGCAAGCCTTGTTTTCTGGGATCCGAAAGACGGGCGGATTGTCATGGCAAGGACATTGACGGATACCCATGTCAATAAGCCTGGTAACAAGTCATCTACTTTTGGCAACACTCCTGGTACCTTCGCTGTGAAAGAACCGTTCGCGAAGGTTGCGTGGTGCTGTAAAAACAACCCTGATGATACTGGAATCCTTGTGGCTGGAGGTGTTCCAACAACGCTTCCACAGAAAGGATTGACTTTCTTAGAGCTAGGTCCTACCCCTGTTTACGCAACGTCAACATGGCCAATCCTCACAAGCCACTTTGAAGCGAAACAACAGCATCTTCTTCCTACCCCACCAGGTGCAGAGATTGTTGACTTCTGCCTTATACCCCGAAATTCGCCTCATTTTGCTGGTGCACAAGATCCAATTGCTATCGTTGCTCTACTCACATCGGGAGAGCTTGTTTCTTTGAGCTTTCCTAGTGGACATCCTATCTCACCTACAAACCAGCTACATCCTTCAATCGGGTTTGTTCATCCATTTGTTACATCGATTGCCGTGACCGCCGTTGATCGTGGACGATGGCTCGGCATGACTGAAAACCGCCAGCAAGGCCCTCTATTAGTGCGTGGTGGCGTTGAAAGTACCAAGCCGTTGAGGAGATATGAAGCCAGGAACATCGTCCAGATGGCCCACGGTGATGGCACTGTCCGAATTTGGGATGCCGGCCATGCAGATGAGCTTGAGAATAGTAATGCGTTGCAGGTAGATATTGCGAGAGCTCTTGATCGGTACGATGATGTTTGTATCACTGCTATGAGCATGGGAGGTCACACTGGTGAGCTAAGCGTTGGAATCGCTACGGGCGAGGTCGTGATATATCGATGGGGCGGAAACAAGCTCTATGGTCGAGAAGCACCCCAGCCCACGGAAATTCATGCTGGAGGCATCACAATCATAACCACTCGCGCAGAGCCCACTCTTAAGGAAGGTCTACAGCCGTATGTGCTCTATGACATGAATAAGGGTCCCATCAGCGTGGTCAAAATATCAGACGTTGGATTCGTTGGCGTGGGATCCGAACTCGGTACATTCAGCATCCTAGATCTTCGAGGTCCAGCAGTCATCTTCAGCTCAAGTCTAAGCGACTTCATCAAATCAGATAAGCGAGGGAGTTTCATCAAGAAGGGAAGTAGCAGCTCATCCGCAAGGGTTGATTTCCCGGTTGTCGTGGAGTTTGGAGTCATGACTTTGGAGGGCGATAATTATTCAAGTATTGCATGCTTTGTTGGCACCAACCTGGGCAGAGTTGCTACTTTCAAGATCTTGCCTCAGCAGAATGGAGGATATACTGCTCAGTTTGCTGGAGCGACATCATGCGCTGATAGAGTTATGTCAATTACACCTATTGTATCTGGCACTGGGAAGTTAGCTGCGGCCACCGGTGCGGCTGTTGCTGCTCTGAGAAGCGGCGAGCAGACTCACGGTTCTCTCGTTGTTGGTAAGTTTAATAGTGAGAGTTCATTTCCGCCCGGATGGTATCTGAAGACTTGATCAATTGGGGCGGAACTTTACTCCCACAGCCATGGTCTTTGAACATTTCAATTAATAGTTCATAACTGACATGCTACTAGTCACACAATCAGAAGCTCGCATCTTTAAGCCTGCAACTGCCAAGGGAGCTCACAAAACCTGGGACGAATGCCTCTGTGACGCAGCGACTGTCACAGAATTTGAGGATCGTGGCCATGCGTTGGTAGGTGTGTTTGGTGATGGCACTACACGCGCATATTCAATTCCAGCTTTGAAAGAAATCGGGATGAGCAGACTGGACATGCTCGACAAAACGAGAATAAACAGCACAATTGTGACCGCATCTGGGGATATCTTTGGCTGGACGGGCCCATCAGAAATCGCCATGCTTAGCGTTTGGGGTACTGGGCAACCACTTCCGAAGTCTCAGGACAAGCTTTTTAATCCTCAAGCTTTGATTCCATCACGACCAACGATTTCGAATGTTCAATGGCTCTCGGGAACTCAATATGTTAGCCCTACAGATCTAGATCTCCTAATAGGTGGACCGGACCGTCCTCCGAGCAAGCGCATGTTAGCAGCAGCAGCAGAAGAAGACCGCCTGAGTCGCGAGCGTGCTGCTGGACCTTCCCGAATTCCCGGGACGCAGTCGACTGAAGGATGGGGAGATTACATGACGAGACAGTTGAACGAGCGGACTGAGAAGCTCAATATCATGGGAGATAGCATGGATAAGGTTCAGGAGAATAGTGCAGGCTGGGCAGGTGATGTTAACAAGTTCGTCTCTAGGCAAAAGCGTAACCTGGTTCTTGGGGGTCTCACTGGGAAATGGTTGTAGATTTGGGATGGGCACGGCGTTGGAACTACTGGCGTTGGAGGGGGGTTATAGGGTTATGGACGGACGGGTGGATGAATAGAGGGCATGATTTCTAGCCATCTCAACCAAGCAAGCTATGAAATCGATGATTTGTTTCCCAAATCTTCCCAACCTTCCAACCGCCTCTGCTCTTGAGACTCAGGACCCCATCTTCGCCTGCGCAAGCCATTTATGGCGAAAATGTAAGGAAGAGTGGGGGAGGGGGTGGGATTACTACAGTATGCTCGCGTGCTTACAGGGATCGACATGCCCAGAGCCTCACCGCCGGGCAAACCTATTAGCCTACAGAGGATCCATCTTCAGGCAGGACATTCATAGGATATCAACCGACTCAACCCTAAAGATGACAAACTCTGTCCATGCCGTGGGGCATTATCCCATGGGGGAAGGTGGGGGCTGAACGGGCGGGGCTGAAGCCTACATCGGATCACCGAGCCTTGCGCGCGGCTCATGACTGACGACGGTGATTTGCAAGAAGACTTTTCAGCTGAGCTTTCTCTTCGCGATGCCCTCAAATTCTCCAGATCGCCTTTGATCTGTCTCATGCGAAGACACGAGTCGCCGCGACAATGGCAGCTGGACCAAGCACCGAGGACCTGCTGAAAAGGCTTGATGAGCAGCATAGAGCTTACCTCGATACGTTCAAGCTGGTCCACGACGCTCTGTCACAGAATGTTGCCGCAAACACCATCCCTACATCGCCGGGACCCGTGAAGCGAAGGAGGCGATCGACTGTGGAGCACGATGTCCAGTGGCCTGAACGGCGAAAACTTGTAAAGCCTGGTTCGGTACCAGGAACGTCGGTCTTAACTGGCGACAGCGATGAATCGGATGATGACGATGAGCTATATGTGCAGCTACCTCTACAATCTTATAAATTCGACCATGAGAATCTTCGGCATCATTTAAAGCATCATCCGTTCAACGTATCGGGGAAGAGGATATTAGAGACTGTAGTTGAGAATGGAAGACTTTTGAATCCGATCCTGTTTCCTGAATATCCCCCGAATGACAGGAGTCATAATTCGCATTATTCTGTATACGATGTGGGGACTGATGGGGCGCCGCTCTCGAGACATGAGGTTGTTAAGCCGGGAACTACTTCGATTGATTCGGCCATTTGGCAGGCCATTCAGGTAGGTAGCTCCCCTTGAACCTCGGAGAAACGTTGTACTCAAATGAAAGTAGGATTTGAACAGTGGTCCACCAGACCAACGAAAGGCAGTTGGCCGAATATCGTACGTTGGCAACCCATAGAAATAAGCCTACAATTTCATCGCCCGAAACGTTTAAGTAATTAGGACGCTCGTTCAGCTTCAGCTAATTCCAAGCAGAATCATCCGAGAGCCATCCCCAATCATTCTCGGAGCACTTCACCTGACAATGAATGACCATTTCGATATGGATGAGATGTTCAGTCATCTCATCTCATCAGATGCATCATCTGTAAGTATATCTTTCCAGTCTTCTAGAGACAAACGTCTTACAACAAGTATCAGGCCAATATTTCGGATCGCGCCTTCTCGAGCGATGCTCGTAGACAGCGCTCTTTCATCTTTAACTTTGACTACTATACTGTGATTGGAGATGGCTGTGCCCCAATGCCGTGGCAGCTCACTGATATCATCCCGAAAAAGTCGAGCGAGCACATCCCGATATCTCGATGCAGCTCGGTTGTTGCTTTATCGTTGACCGGAGGATACGTCAAGAAGTTGAAGAATGCAGCGCGGAGAGCGAAGACACAGTATGGATATGTGTACGATCCTTGGGCGTCGGTAACATCCCCCTCCGTTACTTGGGTGAAACCAGCTGACATTTCGCCCTAGTGGCATGTCCTCAACATTCAGTGCTATCCAGACCACAAACACAGCATGGACAGCCACGACTCGACAAAGCACTATGTGAACGGTCCAGAAGCATTCTTAACGACTCTACTTGCAGAGTTCAAAGATGCTCAGAAACGATTTGAGGATATTCACAACAAGATCAGCAAACTCGTTACCCCACCCGTCAGTATACAGCTTACCCTATTTCCCACGGACTGACCGAAATACTGACCAAATAGGCGGACTTCATGTTCAATGGCAAACTGCGAGACAGGCTCCTATTTGAAGACGAAGAATTCACCTACTCACGCCGCTATTTCTGGGCCTACCAAACACTCGGCATGTTGAAGAACGGCATCAAAGCCATAATCGACGCCTACGAAGATACTTTCACCGACGAGGTCTGGGAAGGCAAGCACAAATGCCTCTGGCCAATTCTAGAACAAGACTCTAATCGTAATGTTTACTGGAAGAAGAGGATGGCTGGCCTGAAGAAGGATTTCGAGAAAGAGATGAAGGGACTTGAGAAGTTATATGAGGAGAACGATGATTTGAGGAAGGAGATCAGGACGCTGAGGGATCAACTCTTCTCGGGCACGAGTGTGTTGGAGAGTAGAAAGAGTGTGGAGTTGAGCGCTGTTACGATTCTGCAGGGACATAATATCAAATTACTCACTCTCGTACGTTCCTCTTTTCTCTCCAATCCCGATAGAATCTTGGATTAACACTAAAATCCAAGGTCTCCATCTTCTTTCTGCCACTGACCTTCGTAACCTCCGTCTTCGGCATGACGAATATGCCGGTTGATCATAACTTCAAAGATTTCGGCGTCACAATGGCCACAGTCTGCGTCCCCTTCTTCGTCCTCATCGGCTTCTTGAATACTACCGCCGGCATGGAATTCTGGAGAGATAAATGGTATCGGCTCTCAGCTTGGTTGACAGGGAAGCCTCAAGAGGGACAAGCACTACCCGACACGAGGACCATGTCGAAGACATTTAGCTCTGAAGGTAAGCCCCTTTCCGTTCTGTATTGAAGGAATGCTAGATCCTGACTAGAAACTGATGCGTGGATAGAAATGGCAAGGCAGGGACGCTCATATTCTTCGACGCAAGCGCGGGCGATTAGGAAAGCCCAGATCAAACATGTAAGAAGCAACTCGGCCTCTACTATGCACAACGAAAATGAAGGACGATCATCGAGAACTCTGGGCACACAACAGCGTGCTGGATTGGTCCATACAGTTGCTGTTGCGGACAGCGATCATGAAATTGGGGTCGGTGGCTCAACCGAAAAAGTCGACAGCTCACCCTCCGATGATGGCGAGCTTTCATGGTGGGAAAGAAAACTTGGAAGGAAGAAAAGGGGCGCCGACCATCATGTATGAATCATTGATTTTGAGACAAGTTCTACCAGTGCTCTGACTCTAGAACACGCACATCAAAATTAAGCATCATGGTCACTTATCCATGGTCCCTTGAAAAGTGGGACTGATGCACTGGCGCCCGACAGAAATATTTACCTGCTCATAGTGTGACCCAGCCTCTCGAAGGTGCTTGTGAGAGCCTTGTATATATCCTTGTTCATCGTACGGTACAGTAACATCGGGCATTCCGTGTCCAGATTCCCATCCTATACCCAATAACTTCTCGTGCCATTCCTCTGAATACCCGCCACGTTGGCGCTCTTCAATGCGGCGAAGAGAAAAATGTACGTGCTAGTAAGGAATCCCAGTGTAACATCAAGGTGGACAGCGGCGGCTAGGTTGGAGGCAGTGGTCCATGGTACTGGTAGGGGGGAAATGGCTGGGTGGTATTCCGTCTCCTGTATGAAAACCTGGATATTGCGTCTCCTGCACGCGCCGCGTAGGTACTGGGTCAGACGAAATGCATCCAACCGTTGATATGGCCTCATATGTTATGAGCTGTTGGCGGTGGATGGGAATAGGTCTCCAAGGGGATGCGTCGAACATGAAAGTATAAATCTGACTCAGTCCAACAAACTATATAAGGTTCCCCCGCCTTGCAAGGGGTCTGGAGTCTATCCTAGGCTTTGATACGTGGGATCTTTGCAGCGAGAAGGGGTGCCGTCCTGCAGTGATCATGTTGCTATTTGTGCCTCAGCATACAGATACTCGCCGCGCGGTAAGAAAGCTGCATGCTGGTGCAATTGAATGGAAGACTTGCTGCTCGGTCGGAATTGAGGATTCTAATTGTATAGAACTGTCCGAAGAATCGAGCGATTCGGCTCCGTAATTATATCAAGACCTTGTAAGACTCTACATGGTTCGATCTTTGCGAATAATTAGAGGAAGGAATCCACAGAGCGTCTGTATCTTTTCGATGTCAGACACGGTTCTTGATAAGGCCGAACGGCGCAGGACTGTCAGCGATCAGGGTGTTGTAAGGCCAACTGTTCCCGCATCACAGTACAGTACTTACTGCGGCGTGGATGTGGGGGACATGGGTGATCTGGGCTGGAAGTCCAGGCAGGGACCACAAGGTCATATTTGGATTTGCGACATATTGAAGCTCTAGACTCAGAAACTAGAGGAGATAGATCGACAAACGGCAGAGATTGTGAGATTTCCTGTATGACATTAGACTTTGAGCAAAAGGAAGAAAAGAGACCGAACGAGGCCGCCGCCATCAGAGGAACTCCAAAGCGCCATGTGGAGGCATGCAAGGTCTAATGGGTTCCGTCTCCAGGCGGCTAAAATGGGTCTGTTACTGGACAATGCTCGAGGCTGACGATACATATTGTCATTGGCGCTGGGTACGACGTTCCCCAATAAGCGCGGTTTGCTAACTAACAAGCTGCGCGGATCAACAGGATGTCCAGGATGTAAAGCAAGGAGCCAAGCCAGCTTTGCATCGACAACTTCCTATTCCCAGCGGTCGGTCTACCACGCTAGTGAGTAAGGCGGGCAGAAGCCACAGTACGAACTAGAGTACTTCACCAAGGAGCCACAAATATATATCTCGATCTTCCGTTTCTTCTTCGGCCTTCTTCTCCGTCTACGATATTTGCGGCTGCTTCATAAATACCAATGCACCGTCCAGATCTGTAAGGACATCCATTGCTGCGTCCTTGGTCCCCAGTCATATAGAAATGACGGGCTACTGTCCTGACGTCTGGAAAGATCCCGCCTCGTCCACGGTTTGTAGCTGAATAGCCCTTGCCACGGCCCCGCACCGTGATCCTCTCCCTTGACGGAGCAACGGTATCCTATCTAGTGATGCCAGTAAAGCAAACATCGCGGAGCAAGGGATTCCGTAAATCAACACCAAAGGTGAAAACAGGGTGCTCTACGTGCAAGTGAGTTCCAGAGCCTCCTATCCTCGGCCGGTGCAGACAATCGAGTTGTGCTGATCGGCTCGTGAAGAGCTCGGCGTATCAAATGCGACGAGACAAGGCCAAACTGCCTGCGATGTGCTCGATTTGGACGACAGTGTGCAGGTTATGAGAGTGATAAACCACTTGAAGAACCCAAACCATTGCCCGAAACAGCCGAGAGAGCGCTCGTTCCCAAATCCATCGCTGCCAGCCCCTCCTTACGACTCTTTGAGAATGAGCAGGAAGCGTCCTGCTTTCGATATTATTGCGATGAGGCTCTCTCCACCCTGGCTGGCGTGTTTGAGCTACCATGTTGGGGCCGGGTCATCCTCCAAGCAAGTCATGATCAAGAGTTCATCCGGCATGCTGTCATCGCAATCGGAAGTCTCTGCAAGAACTTGAGTTCCGAACGCACGACCGGGTCTCAATGCTCATCTCCAGCAGATCTGGTGTTTCCAGAAAGTCCTAGGAGAGACGAGGACTTCGCGCTTCAGCACTACAGCGAGTTCTTGAACGGGTCAAGGAAAGCACTGGCAATTCCGAATCAGGGACGAAGGATGGCATTGATCGTTTGCCTCCTCATCATTTGCGTCGAGGGCCTGCAATGGCATCACAGATCGGTTCTCAAGCATCTAACAAGTGGGATCAATCTCTTGGACGAGTGGATGCAACAGGGCAAATGTCACACGTTGCCGGGTACCAATCCGAGTGAACCGGATGTCGTGGAAGACGAGATCGTGCAGCAAATCCGGATGTTAGAACTTGAATCATCAGTTCTCTATGATCCCAAGCCTCTAGAATACCACGAAAGACTCCGGAAAGAAGGCAATGAGACTGTGAACAACATGCCAGACACATTCGTCAACACCTTCGAAGCTAGGACATATCTTGAGCTGATAATGCGACGCTGCCACCACTTCCTAGGTACTGTAGTACCACAAAAGCCCAATTCATCAACCCAAACCGCCGACTCCGATACGCAGAGCCTCATTGCTGATTTCAATACTTTCCTCACATTTGGCGGCGCCGTACAACCTCTTCAGTTCGAGCAGGAGCGATACGCAGCCGAGCTTCGCCGCTGGACAATAGCCTTCCAGCCTCTCTTTGAATCCCGCACTCCTGAACAAAACGACTTCCTCTCCACCCAACTCCTCAAGATCCGCTCTCGCGTTTGCGGCATCCTTCTCGCGGGCGAACTTTCAACGTCCGAGATGATCTACGACAAGTACCTCTCCCACTTCGAAGAAATCCTGCGTCTGGCAAAAGCATTCTTCGTTCACCCCTGCACAGAGAAGCTCATCTCCGAAGGCTCCTACTCTTCGAACGCAGGGCTCATCTTCCCCCTCCGCCTCGTCGCCGATCGCTCGCGCTCGCGAGGCATGCGACGCGAGGCGATCGGACTCTTGAAATCGCGAGCCTGGCGCGAAGCAAGTTTCTGGTCTACGAGCACGGCGCAGATCTCGGAATGGCTGATGGATATCGAGGAGCAGGGCTTGGAGGGCGAGCACATTCCCGAATGGGCGCGCGCGCGGCTAGTGCAGATGGAGATCAACGAGGAGAAGGAGGTGAGGAAGGTCAGCGTCAAGGCTGTAAGGGGCTTCGGCGCGGACCAAGAGATGAGGGAAGGGAGTTGGGGGTGGGCTATTGGGGTTAGGAGTGAGAGCGAGAGCGGCAGCACGCCGAGGAGTCTGCGCAGTAGCAGCTTGAGCGCGAGTGGGAGCGAGATGGAGACTTATAGGATGCACTTGACGATGTCCCCTACCTGAGGCGTTTCTGTACATCACATTTTGGGTAGGTGGGAGGTCTTGGGTTCTGGTTTAGCGGCATTATCGGTGTTGAAATATGGACACATCAACGGATGGCTGGATGGATGGGTACACCTAGGTTTCCAAAATAGAGGCTATATATCACGGCGGGCAAAATACACAAGGACAAGTCATGACAGAATCACGAATCAACCTTTGATCGTCTGATATTCCTCTTCTGAATTACAAGCTAGTCATCGTAGATTACGGTAGCTCCTTCGACCTTTCATATCATATCATAACACATCATGACCACCCAAACAATAGAAACAACTCAGAAGCAGAACGAACTCGCAAGATTTCATCTCGAGTATCATCTACCTTTCTGCTCCTCGCCAGTTCGATTACCCACCTCATCTAAACAGCTTGGATCTTAGATGACTTCAATGCGTAAACAAGGACTCGTGGACGTAGTCTATCTCTCATGTTGGTCACTTAGATACTTTGAAAGATTTTGATGTGTTTTGCGGGAACCTTGATAGATTTGGGTTTTTCTTGGATTTCGGCTTTCGGCGAGAACTAGAGAAGAACGATTAAAGGGAGTGTAGAACTCAAAAGGGACAAATCTTCAAATCATGATGTTTCATTCATTATCATAGCTGACTAGCGCAAAATTCCACTAACAACGCCTCAAGGAAATCTAATCAAACAAAGTATGCGTATCAGTGAATGCGGGGAGGGTAGGATATCTCCAGTCCTTCAGTGGGCCATGATTTCATCGGCGTGATGCTCCATGGCTCCATTGGCTCCAATTGGCTTCTCAACGTCCATCTCCATGGCATCGTCTCCAGCACCCTCGCCCTCTTCTTCCTCCTCGATCTCTTCATCTTCGCTACCGCTGCTCTCCCCCTCGAGATCCTCACTACCTTCGTTATCGGACTCTGCCGCAGGAGCCTCGCCCTCGGCGCCAGCCACCTCGGCTTCATCGACCATGGCATCGGGATCGGCGGCTGCGCCTTCAACGACTTCAGCCTCCTCTTCCTCTTCAAGTTCCTCTGCACCGTATTCGTCGCCGTCTGCGTTCAAATCGGCTTCTGGCTGGTCGGGAGGGAACTCGGCCGGGGCAGAGTCATCGGAATCCCTGCAGATGTTATCAGTAAAGAGCCATCAATGGGAATGAGCAGAAAGTACCATTTGATTGCAAAGCGAGTAACCCTCGGTTTCTCGGCGAGGATGTTACGACGCACTTTCTCGAGAATTGGCTTGGCTGGCGGATCGGCATTGAGCTCTTCAGAGTCATACTCATTGTTGACATAGTATCCGACTCGTACGAACTCTCTGCTATCGTAGGCACAAGTGAGAAGAATGACGGTCACGCCAAGGATCTCAGCGTCTGGGATGCGCTTAGTGTCTGGTGGGTCGGCTTCGAAGATGAACTTGTTGACACCGACCGGGATCGGGCCTACGAGGAGGGAATCAAGCTCCTGGTCGTGCTCATCACTGCGTATTTTGTTAGATTTGTAGGAGACCTGAGGGGTAGACAAACGAGGTTGCGGAGCCGACGTAGGTGAGCTTCCATTCGAGATCTGCATATTTTGATCAGTATATGTAAATGAATCTGACTATGCAGAAGGGCAAACCTTTCTGCAAAGACTCGAGACATTCGAAAGTGATCTCAAACTCGTAGGAGTCGCCGAATTTGGCTGGGTTGTTGAGGACGTTGACGCCTAGGAGTGATACGACAGACATGCTTCAGGATGTTTATTGAGTTCTAAGTCGGGTTTTGGAGAGATGCAATGAGGAAGAAAGCTTAGTATTTATGCGAGATTGAAGATTTAGTGGTTTGAGACAGGTGGAAGGTGAAGGAGGTTGGTTGATATGGAGTGTCTTGGAGGACGCGTTTGAAATTGGTCGCGTTGGAGTTGACCGCGATTTCACTTCGAGGGAAAGTCCGTGCACAGTCATCGACACGACACTATTCTAGATCTGGTTTAGACCAAATATCATTGCCTTGAAAGAAAGATTCCCATCGTTTCGTTCAACCTCTCGCGCCCAGCCACTGAACACACAACAACATTCACTCACTCTCCTTTGGCAACTTGCGCATTGAATTTGCACATGAATGAGAGTTGCAGTGGTAGTAGCATTCGCTACTAGACGTTTGAGGTCGAAAGCCCCCCTCATCGCTTCAGGACAGGACACTGACACGCAACCATAGTGACCAACCATAGTGACAAAACCACTTCACCACATCTGACAAAGACTTGTGCAAATACAGCACGTCTTCAAAGCGCCTGAAGAGGCATCACGAACCCCCAGTGCAGTACCGATCATCATAATGGCGGGGGTAGATGCAGAAATAGCTCTCCTGCATAAGATGCAGGCAGAACAGGCAAATTTGGCGCAAGGAGAGGGTGGTGCAAATGGTGCCGCAGGTGGCGAGCAACCTTTTACTACTGAGAATAACAACAAGCAAGAAAAGAAAGAAACTGTTACAGATGATCAAGTCCTCCGTGCTCTTTCTCCTTCAGCTGGGGATCCTTCTCTCTCTTCTGTCCCAGCAGTCACAGTCTCAGGCCAAGACGGATCAAGATCAAGTTCGCGAGCGTCTACTCGCAAACCGAAGACAGTCGGAGGTTTCATTGCTGATGATTCCGACGAAGAGTACGACGCAACAACTCCAGACCCTATGGCAAGCTTGCAACCATCGGTTTCTAATACTCCCAATCGAGCTATCGCCCCTTCTCCATTACACAGCTATGTCTCCCAAGCGGACATGAATGCAGCGAGTCAAAATGCCTCAACTAGCGCATCAACTTCCAATACTCTCTCTGTGAACCCAAGCATTGCTGGTGTGACTCCCTCAGTGTCGGCTTTATCACAAGTACTTAACTCTGCAGCTGCATCTGTTCCGAAGGCACGTCTGCCACAGGATAAGGTGGGAATCTTGGAGGACCGCATTCAAGAGGACCCTCGAGGAGACATTGAAGCTTGGCGTGCACTGATCGAAGAGTACCGCAGCCGCAATAAATTGGAAGATGCGCGTCTGATTTATCAGCGATTCTTTCAGGTCTTCCCGCAAGCAGTAAGTTTCACAGCTTCGTCCATTACAGCTCTAGTCTAACATGGTAGGCCCAAATCTTAGTTGAATATGTTCAGATGGAACTCGACCATGATAACTGGAGCTTTGCAGAAAATGTATTCTCCAACCACTTATTGCAGGCCCCCAATGTTGACTTCTGGTCTTCCTACATGACGTATATTCGGCGAATGAATGACACCAACAACGATCCCACTGGAAACAATCGAACAACGGTGCAACAAGCGTACAAATTCGTGTTGGATACTATAGGTATCGATAGAGAATCTGGCCGGCTGTGGGTTGACTTTATCTCATTCCTGAAAAGCACCCCTGGTATGATCGGAGGAACCAGTTGGCAGGACCAGAATAAGTCGGACACGCTGCGACAAGCCTATCACCGCGCCATTTCTACCCCTACTACGACGGTTAACCAGCTATGGAAAGAATACGACCAATTTGAGCAGTCTCTCAACAAAGGAACTGTGAGTGACAGAGATGTAATTTGTATGCATGAAACTAAGCTTCACAGGCCCGCAAGTTTGTCCAGGATCATTCGCCAGCATATATGACTGCTCGAAGTGCCAATAGCGCATACGATAACATCACTCGTGGCCTTGATAGAACTACTTTGCCTCGACTTCCCCCGACGCATGGCTTCCAGGGAGATGAGGAATACATGCAGCAAGTCGCAATTTGGAAGAAGTGGATATCCTGGGAAAAGGATGATGACCCCTTGGTATTGAAAGACACCGAGAAGGAGGCCTGGAAAAGTCGTGTTTTGTACGTTTATAAACAAGCTATCACAGCTTTGAGATTCTGGCCGGAGATCTGGGTCGAAGCGGCTGAATGGTGCTTTGAAAATGACCTTACCAAAGAAGGCGACGAGTTCTTGAATAATGGAGTTGTTGCGAATCCCGAAAGTTGCTTGGTTGCTTTCAAGAAAGCAGATCGCCTGGAATCTACTCTAACGGCCACGGCAGACCTAGTGGAGAAGGGCCGTCTAGTACGTGCACCATACGAAAACGTTCTGGACACGTTGTATGCTATGCACAAGCAATTGAAGGCGCGAGAACTTCAAGATCTTGCAAAACTTGATGCTTCTTCGGAGGTCGATGATAAGATCAGCGCTATCCTCAGCAGAGCAGAAGATGACGACGAAGAGAACGAAGTCGAGAAAAGAGTCAGAGAGGCCGCTAAAGTAAATCAGGTCAAAGCTATCCAACAAGGCTATGTCGCTCAAGCCCGGCTCATTCAGCGAATGATCTCCTTCGCTTGGATTGCCTTGATGCGAGCAATGCGCCGAGTTCAAGGCAAGGGTGCAGTAAAGGATGCCGTTGGAGGATCGAGACAAGTATTCTCTGATGCTCGCGCAAAGGGAAAGCTTACCAGCGATGTGTATGTTGCGAGCGCTCTGATGGAGCATACTGTCTACAAGGATGCTGCCGGTACGAAGATCTTCGAAAGAGGTGCGAAGCTGTTCCCGGAGGACGAGGGATTTATTCTGGAATACCTGAAGCATCTATTGTCCCTTGGTGATACCACGAGTAAGTTATGGACCTTTGAAGCAAGGATTAGTTGCTAAAATGATGACAGACGCGCGCGTAACCTTTGAAACATCTGTCAGTCGACTGACTTCGAAGCCGGAAAACGTCTCTAAGGCTAAGCGGCTTTATTCCTACTTCCACGAGTACGAATCCCAGTATGGCGAACTTTCACAAATCCAGAAGTTGGAGAAACGAATGGCAGAACTGTATCCTGAGGATCCAAAACTTCTCCGATTTTCCAAGAGATTCAGCGACGAAGGCTTCGATCCGACAGCTGCGCGTCCCATCATCTCTCCGTCCGCTCAAATGCAGCCAAAGCGATTACTCATGCAATCTATCGAGCAACCCTCAATTCCGCAAAGCCCTCGACCTCAATATCAAGAAGCCAGTCCACGACCTCAATACCTCCAAGTCACCAACTCCCCCAAACGTCCCTTCCAAGCCGACGACGAGAATGACTTCAACCGTCCCCGAAAGGTTGCACGTGGCGAATCCCCTTTGAAAGGTGCTGCGGGCCGAAGATTAGATCAACAGAAGAGGTTACAGAATCAAAGCACACCCCAATGGCAATCTGCTGCTCCTTTCGTCATCCCTCGCGACATAACATTCCTGATGAGCATCATCCCTCGGGCTGATCTCTATCACGGTGGTATTGTCAGCCCGGAGGCTTTGGTGAGAATTCTGAGTCAGACACAGGTCCCAGATTATGGATCTTGGCGTGCATCACAGCAGCAGCAACATGCTGCACCACCTCAGCAATACGGTATGTCCAGGTGTACAGTAGAATGAAGCATGAAGCTAACTTTAACCGCAGGCTACTCATATGGACGATGATTGGGTTTCGACAAGGTTCGGGGCGAAAGGTGTGGTAGTCTCATTCGTTGATCATTTGCGGCGGTTCATTATGGGCACGGGCAGGATGTCACTCAGTATTTGCATCAGGCTGGCGTTGGTATGCGGCATACATGGATCATTGTATTATAAGGATAATGCGATAAACCAATGCTTTCTATCGTTCTATTGTCTCTAAAGCATTTTTGGATCGATTAGCTTTTTCCAAAATGTAACGCGTTAGGCAAATGCCTTTACATCGTTTTACAGTATCGGCTGACTGTGTTTGGAGTTCTCTAGGCAATAGATTTTGTGTTCGGCGAATTGCAGTTATGCGCATGAGGTTTAATACAAACAGATATATCCAGGACGTTAGGCTACGCAAAAGCAAACAAATGAGAATGCCAATCATTCAGTCTGCTTGGATCTCTGAGAGTGCTGGGCGCATGACATGACGTTGTGATAAATGATCTAGCTCGGCTATTAAGCTTGCACAATAGAGCTTCTCCCAATTCTTCACACAATAGAGCTTCTCCCAATTCTTCACACAACCTCATCTCTTTTGCCAACTCGATCATCACAACAACTTCCAACTATCTCTTCGCTCTCTCTCTCTGCACGCAACGCTGTTTTGAAGGTAAGCAAAGATTCCTGAATTGCTGTGAAGTCCCTCCAACACTTCGTGGGGGTTTGTTTGCACGGAAGCTTGCGCGTTTGTTTACAATCTGTTTGGTCTTGGTCGCGACATCAACACCACCCCAAACAGCTGCCCTCCATCTCCATCGGGTGATCCTATCTCGACAACGTCCTAATCTCTCATGAGGATCATTTTCTAATCGTATGACTCTTTAGAACAGACTCCCATCTCGTAGTGACTACAAGTCACCACATACCAGTAAGCTCGCCCATCTCCAACTTTTTGCTCAAGTGCACACCTCCACTGCTTGGCCTCTTGCCTTCAGTCCCATTCTTCGAACCAGTCGTATTTTATGGCGGGACTTATGCTGATCTCGATTGAATAGATATGCCTGGCGGTGCTGGATTCCAGCAGGCTGCCAGCAATGGCCAGCCTCCTCCTGGCTTTCAACATGGACACGTCGCTGGTCGTTTTGATGGCCCTGGAAGCGCCTCTGGTTCTCCTCATGGTTCTGCGCCTGGTTCTCCTCGCTCCAGTCAAAGCTCTCCACGCTCTGGTCAAGGCTCTCCTCATCCGAGCCAAGGCTCTCCTCGTCCAAGTGAAGTCCTTCCTTACCCGGCAATGAGTCCTGGAGGCCAGCAAGAAGGTCTCCCTGGAACTCCGGGCCAACAGACTCGGTACTCCCAAGAATCTGTTGAGCTTGCACGTCAAATGCAATCTTCAACTCAACCACAGGACTCCGTCATTGTCAACCATCGTGTCGAGCTGCCGTTTGCAGCGTATCAGCTTGATCGTGCCGTAAGTGGATAATCTTTTTGAGTTTGTTCTGTGATGAAATGATGCTTAAGTGAGCTATTCCAATCGTCCGATCGAAGAATTGGCCAGTGTTCCTTGAATTCAATCAGTCTCAATCACCTTTCAAGTCAAGCGCCATGCCAAGGGCTCAGTTGCGATGCAGTGTCCACTGGGTTATCGCACAGTCATTCCGCCATCGCTACTCCCCACCCTCCACCATCACTTATCCAACTCACACAACTACTACAACCCCTGCACCAAGTATATTGAACAAAAGGACCTCATTTTTTAAGGTTTAGCACGACAGTGCTAGTCCTCGTCGTCAACGCTAGCGTCTACTCTTAAAGTACTTAAGAAACCATATTCTACCTCCAACCTTTCCAAACAACAACAACAACAACAATCCTCAACAACTCTCTTCGGCCTTCAGACACATCAATACTTCACTCTACTTCAAGCATACACAATCACATACGATCACACTACTCGCAAACAATAGCTCAGTTGATTCGTCAACAAACAACTTCGTCTTCTCATCATATCTCGCTCATCTCTTCATCATATCTCACCCCGTTCGCTTTATCTATTTCACTTCTCTTTTTGTCTCTCTCATAAAATTCATTATCACTTTTAGTCACTACAGGTCTACTTATTTCATCAGCTACCGCCAAGATGGAGCCCCATCTGTCGCGGGGATTCTTTTCAGACGCTAACGATGGTATCTTCAAGCATCCTTCCACCCCACTGCCTACCCGTCCTGGTCTTAACACCGCTGGAAAGCAAATCACCATTCGCGTCAATCAATTTAAGGTAAGCTTTCTCCTCTCGCTGTAAGAATGCAAGTCTGACCTCTATTTAGATTACGCAAATCCCTGACAAGGATATCTATCAATATGATATTCTCATTGGTACTGGAGGTTCGTACCTATTACAATACTTGCCTATCAAAGATATGAAACTAATAGAGCCCTTGTGAATAGCTGAGAAGCGCGGTTTGGTCAAGGCTGTCTGGGAGTGCAACTCTGTTCGGGCAAAGCTTGCTTCGGCCATTCGTGGTCCCTGGTTGTGGAATGGAGGTTCGTCATTATATCTTCCATTTACTGGCGATAAGGCTGACTTAGTGAAGACAAGATCGCGTGGTGTTCTTTCAACGTCCCTGAGATTCGCATGAACATCGATATGGACCACGAGCGAGGTCGTCCTCCTCCTCAAGCTGGCCAACCTCCACGCCCTATTAACCAGATAAAGTTCATATTGAAGCCTGCCAAAGTCATCCGCCTTCAAGTCCTCAGTGCTTTCTTGGGCCGCCAAACCTCTTTTGATAATACCTGCTTGGAAAGCATCAGTAAGTCTTCCCCGATCCCAGTCCCTCAAATATATGCGGTGCTTTCGGCTGACCAAAATGCAGACTTCCTTGATCACCTCATGCGACAAGGTCCATCTGAGCAATACACCACCATCAAGCGATCTTTCTTCGCTCCTGGTGGTCAACGTCATCCTCTTGACAACGTCGTTGAAGCTATGCGTGGCGTATATTCTAGCATGCGTTTGTGCGAGCTCACTCCCTCTGTTGGAGGCCCAGGCACCGGACTTGCTTTGAACGTCGATGCTGCTAATGGAACATTCTGGACTTCTCAGGATGTCCACCAAGCTGCTCGCAACTTTTGCAAAAACCGTAACCGTAATTTGTCTTACCAAGTCTTCCGTGACCAGCTCCTCCCGGTCAAATCTGATCAGGTTGGCGTTTGGACCATGTCGCCCGAATTCAAGGAGTTGCGTAAGATGACCAAGTTGAAATTCAGGGTCAAGCACCGTGGCAGGCAAGAGGATAAAAAGATCTGTGAGTCCATACCTCCTTTCTCTCGGTTTCGAAACTCTCAAATTGCTTGAAAGATTCGGGCTCGAATTGTTTAGGCACTTTGAATGATTGGGACTTGACTTTCTCAGTCTTTGATCTATGATTTGGGACATAACTAACTCGTGCTAGACACCATCAAGCGATTTACTTTCCAAAAGGATGCACGTGATGGCAACCTCGCTCGTGAGGGAATGCATGCCAGGAATACCAGATTTTCTATCACAGATCGTGCTAATCCAACCGGCGCTCCGGTCGAGATTACAGTCTACGACTACTTCGTTCAAAAATACAATATCCGTCTCGAGTTCTGGCAACTCCCTCTCATCGAGACAGCTCGTGATGGTCTTTTTCCAATGGAGGTCTGCGTGCTCGAGGCAAATCAGCGATACCAGTACAAGTTGTCCCCTGACCAAACTGCCTCGATGATTAAGGTATTAAAGTAATATGTGTATGATGGCTATTTACTAATTCAGTTCTCAGTTCGCGGTTACACGCCCGAAGGAACGTCTCCAAGCCATTAAGCACGGCGTTGACATGTTGAAGTGGCAAAAAGACCCATATCTCAACTTCTTCGGTCTCAAGGTTGAACCCAACTTGACACTCACTCAAGCTAGACTCCTTCAACCTCCTGAGGTTCAATACGCTGGTTCGAAGGCCAGCCCTGGTACTTCTGGCCGTTGGGATCTTCGTGGTAAGAAATTTTTGCTACCCAATACTGAGCCGCTCAAGTCTTGGGGTCTCTGTATCATTCAGGAAGCTTGCCAGGAGACAGTTGCCAGAAACTTCCTCAATGTCTTCATCCAGACTTACATTGGTCATGGTGGCAAGGTTCAGGTGAGTTTCCATATCAGGTTCACTTCGACTCTGCTAATGTAAGATAGAACAAGAATCCCCCTATCCACGTAATGCATCGCCAAGATCAAGACTTTGCCGAAGCCGTTAATGAGATTAGGACTAAGGCTGGTAATCAGGGTGAGCTTTACCGATTTCAAATCATGAAGGCATCTAACTCACATGCAAACAGCCCAGTATCGTCCTCAAATCCTTCTCTTCGTTCTTCCTTGTCGTGATTCTTACATGTACGAGCGTCTCAAGAAGAATATGGAGTGTCGGTGGGCCATAGTATCTCAGATGCTCCATGTCGGTCATGTCCAAAAGGCTCAACCTCAATACTGCAGCAATGTCTGCATGAAATTGAATGCTAAGCTCGGTGGCACAACTTGCAAGGTTGCTGACAAGCCCGGTGTCAAGCCTTTCTTTCCTGTTAAGACCATGATCATTGGTAAGTTTCTTGCATTTCAGAGGCTGGAATAATGCTAAACAACATCTAGGTGCCGACGTTTCTCATCCTGCTCCTGGCTCTCCTCAAGCATCTATGGCCGCTTTGACCATGTCTATGGATGCCAACGCTTGCAGATATGCTGCGGGCGTTCAGACCAATGGCTATAGGATCGAGATGCTTACTGAGATGAATATTCAGACCCTGTTCGTCCAGATGTTCGCCAAGTGGATCAATAAGGTCGGTGGTGGTAGTGGCCCACAGCACATCTACTACTTCCGCGACGGTGTCTCCGAAGGTCAGTTTCAGCATGTCTTGGAACAAGAGGTTGCTGTCATGAAGCGCCTCTTGATCCAGAGATTCGGTGATCCTGCTGCTCGTGTAAGTATTTGCTCCCGATGTGCTCAATCCGTGCTGTGCTGACAAGCTCTCAGATTAAATGGACCGTTGTTGTCTGTACAAAGCGTCATCACATCCGCTTATTCCCCAAGGATGGTGATGCCGCTGCCGCTGATCGCAATAGTAATCCTCTTCCTGGTACGCTCGTTGAGAGAGATGTTACGCATCCATTTGAGTATGACTTCTACCTCAGTTCCCACTCCGCCATCCAGGGAACTGCGCGTCCTGTCCACTACCAGGTCATCCTGGATGAGGCTCAGTGTGCTGTCAACGAGTTCCAGAGATTGATTTACAATCATTGCTATCAATATGCGCGCTCCACCACACCGGTATCACTCTGTAAGCCTCGCCGATTCCACTCCAGCCACACAATGCTAACGTACCAAAAGTCCCCGCTGTTTACTACGCCCACTTGGCATCAAACCGCGCTCGTGCTCATGAGGCCGCGGCCGCCTCCGATGGTCCCCGTGGTGGCCAGAAATTTGAGGAAGCCCAACAAGATGCTGCCAATGCTCGTCGTCTAGGTAGGGCTGACGGCTCTTCCCAGACTGGCACCTCTGTTCCTGAGGAAATTCGTTTGCTCTTGCCGTAAGTAGTACCCCTACTTATTTTGTAAAATAAAACTTACTTATATTTACATTCTAGAATGGGCAACGAGGACAGGAATAATCCTGAGATAACCGATAGTATCCGTCTCGGAATGTGGTATATCTAAGCATCTCCTCAACTCTCACCAATGATCCTTGACACTTGTCTCGGTTTCGAACTCTTCTTCACTTCGTAAAACTGTATTAACACAACTTTTCTGAGCTCGGCTCCCTGGCTCTACTGAGCCTTTGGTCATTTGATCGGAGGACAGTGGTTTGGTCTTGTACTATTTTTCTTCTTTCCGGGGTCTTCAGATCACTGGCCCTTTTCACACACATTGCAATTGATAGCCATCTTTCGGGCGAGTGGAGGACAATGGTACTATGAATGGTCTGCGTCTCTCTTTGACATTGTTGATAGTCATCACTCGGACTGGTGGAGGCAAAAGCTTTACGACTGCGATGCGTTACTTTCCATAGACTTGAAAATATAAAAGCTTTTCAGCACCAATCCGGTTACATTGACTGTGGTTTTGAGCTCTACTTGCGATCGCTAACTTGAAGGTCTTCAAGGACTTGGTGGGGTTCTAGAATCAGGATGTGTGCTCCTTCCCCAAACCCCCGTTTTTCTGATGCTTCCTTATTGCACTTCAAGCTGATCTGACAGATGATCATCTTTTGTGTCAGAATCAAGAGCCCGAGATGCAGGAAATCAGACAGATCAATTTTTTCAAATAAAGAGTAAGCCATAGAGTATCCCTGCACACCAATATCTCGGTGCCCAAGTATTAGTGAAATACAACCAATTCTCCAATCTAGTGAAAGAACTTAAAGCTGCAAATCAGATATCCTATCATAAGCTTAGATTAAGGTTGCCTTTTTTTTCTTTACTGAAAGTAGATCTGCTTCTATACTAAGAGTGACTTATTAGTACTATTCTATATACTATCCTTGATAGCTCATTGGGGATTCAGGTTTGGGTCACGGGCAGTAAATGTTCTTTAGTCGTCGTTTGTCGAGGACGGCTAGCACAGCCAAGCTAAAAAGCTGATAATTCAAGCTATCTCAACTCAGTGACTAGGCTATGCTCCTTGCTGCTTCAAGTCATCGAGTCATCCAGACAGAACCAAATGATCAAGCGATAACGATCGAGAGCGTGACCTTCAGGGGTCCAGCTGTGGGGATTCCAATCCTTAAATGCATGTCGAGAGAATCAAGATAAAGCAATATGAGATCATTGTGGAACTCTGAATGAACTAGGTTACAAATAAGGCTCTAGGTTTGAGGCACCAAGAGAAGTAGAACTCAAACACCAGCCTGCAAGTTCGTCATTCGTCACTGAATGCTAAGCAAGGAGAAGATATGGGTCATTTAGATCTTTTATTTCTTTCCAATAACTGCCTATGTTCTAAAGGTAGAATGAATGGCCCTCTCAAACGGCGATCTTATTGACTCCAGTTCCTTTCTTCGCTTTGTCCCGAGCGTATTTTTCCCTCGCTAGCTCGATGCCGGTTTTCTTCTTTCCGTCTTCTACCTTGCCCTTTCCTTTTGCACCTCTCTTGCTATCCTTCTCAGCCAAAGTATCGTTGATATAGCCTTTGCCCGTCTGACCAGTGACAGTTCCCTGAACCTTTTTCACCCAGTCTCCTCGTTTTCTTTTGAATAGATCCATGTTCCAATTCCGCCAGACAATACGACCAGTGAAGGACTCGCGAAGGTCTACTTCAAGCGTTAAGAGGGTGATGGCTATGCGCTCGATGAGAGACAATAGCGTGGGAGCGGATAAGAGGATTGAGTCGAGGACGTGTGTCCCAACGCTTGAATGGGCGAGTAGAGATATTGCATCGTTAGCGCCGAGGAGGCTATTCAGAAGTTTGCGGCGAAATGTGAGGTTCGATGATTGTGGGGGGGAGGAGGAGAAGGAGTTCGATATTGGCGACAACGAGGCTTGCAGAATGTGCGATGTGCTCGTCCATAACGCCAGCGTGAGGAGAGCTTTTGGGGTGAGATTGAGGAGTCCGTCTTGGATCAGTGTACATGCGGGGCCGGGAATTAAGAGCATTGCTTGGGCCAGGAGAGAGCCATGCAGTTGCTGAGGTGTGGCTTTTGGTACGACTTTTGGTTGTTCTGATGCACCTTCGCTTTCGGACGTTAGGTCGATGGCCGGGAGTAATTGTAAGGAGAGGTAGTTGATGTCGTCTATGCATGCCATCTTCAAAATTAGAGTCTTGGGATCTGAGCCATATGCATCAGATACGGCACTTGTAAGTGCTGAAGTATCTCCACCACGAGCATGACAACGGTCCAGAAGTGTCTTAACGACTGTGGTGCGGGATCGTGAAATTAGACCAGTGATATGTGGAGTGATGCTGGTGGTAGCTTCATCGAGATCCTCCTTGCTGAGACGGTTTAGGACGCGGATTACTACATAGGAGGCTATTTCATTGCGTGCGAATGAGGCGATTCGGTCTTTGAATATGGTGCGATAGATTTGTTTAAATAGCTTTCCTGGGGCATGTGTGCAGATCGTCTCGAGCAGCCGGGAACCGATCGGGTCGTAAATAATGCCATTGATGAAGACTGCGGATTCTGAACTTTCTAGTGAGACATCGTCAGGAAGGAGGGCAGATATGATTGTCTTTTCTGAGGCATTGGAGCCTTTTCTGGAGTTTGGGTTGGTGAGTTCGAGTTCGAGAAGGAGTTGCAGGGAAGGATTGCCCGTAGGATGAGAGGCTAGAACTCGAATAAACGATGTATCCATTGTAGCTATTGTATCCGAGATTATTTTTTCGACAGCGAAATGGAAGGAGGACGGTACTGAACGCTTGTTGAGGGAGAATTCACTGGGGGCATTGTCGAAGTTGTTAATCGCGATTTTCTCTTTCCTTTTGCTTCGGAGTAGACTCCGAGTTGCTTCTTGTTCCAATGCTCGGCCAGAAAGTATAATGAGGAGTACTCGGAGAGTGTGCGAGGCGAACCGGTCTGTGAGAAGGAACGTCATTTGTCCTTCCAGCTCATCCAGCGCAGACAAGAAGAAACTCTCCATGGATGCATCTTCCTCAGTATCTTCAGCCTCCGGGTCTACCGTATATTCCTTTGTGACCACCGGGGCAGATTGGATAAACAATGTCTCGCAGCAATGGCTTGCAAATCGATGCTGAACCAAATGAGTAAAGTTCCCTGCAAATTTGCCAAACAACTTCTTCTTCTGCCCCACCGTACTCAGCAGTATGAGCCGTTCCATAAGCCTCGAGCATGATTGACTGCATGCAATCTTCAGCTCCTTGCCATCTGCTTCTCGGTATACATTTGCCAGGAAGAGGTCCCGTTCCTCTGGTTCAGGGAAATCGTTCAATTCGAGAAGTTCGTCTGCTCTTCGGAAGTATTCTTGTTCCTCGTCCTCTAACATGCCATAAAACGGTCTTTCAGGGACCTCTGCTTCACCTTCTTGTTCTGGGACGACTGCATTGTCTGTACCAAGAAGGAGATGTACATCTCCATTCTCAGCGGCGGGGTCTTGTGGTTTTTGACGTTTGTTTTCGATAGCTGTGTCTTCATCTTGTTCACGTTTTCGTTTCTTCTCCTCCCTCCGTCCTCTGATGTGTTTATTCTCTTTGGGCATGTTGAAGTGGCTCTCTTGTTGTCGCTTGGGAGAATGTACTCAAATGTATGGAGTCGACTTTTTTTCAACAGAGCAGGGTTCGTTCGAAGTGGATCCGCGGAGGAAAAGCGGCCGCATTATCCGATGACGCCTTACCGCTTTTGGACGTATCAAAATTCGTCATATTTAGCTGCGTATGAATTTCTAAAAATGGCTGTTCATTCTCCAGAGATATAATAAAATTCCTTATAGACTACTTCAAGATTCACTTTGCTCAAATGGCGTCCAATGGAACAACCTTTCCAAGTGAAAGGTTGGCGAATCGCGTAGCGAAACCTTTAAACCGTGCAGACGAAGTGGACGATGTGAGTGGCTTTCGCATTCCGCTGTGAAACCTCAAATATACCATCAATACGTCTATTTACAGGAACCTAAACGCTCAAAAGCTTTGAGTGATTTGTGACCACAAGAGATTTAGGCATTTTAAACGTCGCAGGTTGTGGAGGCTCGGCTCACCTGCAAGGCAGGAAGACGAGAGTTCTGAAGCCGTCATATCGTATCGTTGAAAATGCCTAAGTAGCCACAATTTCAAAAAAGCAAGGGGTGCTGACTACATCATTCAGTTACTGAACGCCGTTCGATCCCTCATAATACCTTTCATCAGATCAGCTGACCACGATGCTGCAACGAAACATACTGGCCACGGGCTGGTACTACCTGGAGGAGGGCCAAGGACTAGTCTCGTGGAACATCACAAGCCCGAAAAGTTGGCCAGCCTTATGGGCCTTGATTTACCTCAGAATGGCAAAGGAAAGGAAGGCCTGCTTGCAACTATTGATCAGGTCCTTAAGTACAGTGTCAATACTTGGGACCAAGGTTTCATGGACAAGCTGTATGCTAGCACGAATGCGGTATGAGAACTGCCTCGTACTTCTTCTAATTATAGTGCTGAACGAATACAGGTCGGGGTGATTTCTGAGCTGCTTCTGGCTGTTTTAAATACGAATGTAAGCTAGATCTGTTTTCCTAAGGACGAACTTACGAGTGCAGGTCCATGTCTTCCAAGTCTCTCCGGCTCTCACAGTAATCGAAAAGACAACGGCAAAAACATTCGCAAGGCTTTTCGGATTCGAGGGACCTCATGCCGGAGGGGCCGTTATGCAAGGAGGAAGTGCATCAAATATGACCTCCATAGTCATCGCTCGAAACAATTTATACCCCAAATCCAAGACTGAAGGAAACGACAACTTCAAATTCGTACTTTTTACCAGCGCTCATGGTCATTACTCTCTCGAGAAAGCAGCTCAAATGTGCGGTCTTGGTTCTGACAACGTCTGGTCTGTTCCAGTCGACGCTCAAGGCTGCTTAATACCTATTGAGCTTGAAAAACTTATCCAAAAATCCAAAGACGAAGGCAGAACACCATTCTATGTGAATGCTACCGCAGGAACGACGGTCCTTGGTTCATTCGACCCATTTGAAAAGATCTCAAAGATCTGCCAAAAATATAATTTATGGATGCACGTGGACGGTAGCTGGGGCGGGCCATTGATCTTCTCAGAAAAGCAGAAGCACAAGTTGCAGGGCGTAAAGCTTGCAGATTCTTTGACTGTAAATCCGCATAAGATGATGGGCGTCCCGGTAACCTGCTCTTTTCTTCTAGGCCCCGACATCAATAAGTTTCACAAAGCGAATACGTTGCCTGCTGGGTATCTTTTTCATGAAGGGAATGACAACGGAGAGGTATGGGATCTTGCTGATCTAACGCTTCAATGTGGTCGTCGAGGCGATGGCCTGAAGTTGGCATTGAGCTGGATCTACTATGGCAAAGCTGGATTCGAGCAACAGGTCGACAACGCTTTTGAGATTGCTGCATATTTTGCCTCGGAAGTTGCAAAGCATCAAGACTTAGTTTTAGTGTCGGAGAACCCGCCGCCTTGCTTGCAGGTGTGCTTCTACTTTGCTATAGGTGGAAAGCTGAGAGCACAGAAGGATGAAAACACAAGGGTTACGAGTGAGATAGTACATAGGCTGATTCCAACGGGATTCATGGTTGATTACGCACCGGGGGAGAATGGGAGTTTCTTTCGGGTTGTGGTTAACAGCCAAACCAGACAGGGGACGATTGATGGGTTGATCAAAGCCATCGAAAAGTCTGGGAAGGAGCTTGAGACAGCTGGCTTATTGTAAATGATCCAAATCATGACCGCTCGGCTGATATGAAATATTTGTATAATGGGTGGCTCCCAACGATCAATGTCCACCATATCCCATTCCCTCAACCAGTGCAAAAATGTCCCTTTTGCAGAGGAATTTTTCATCAAGTCTTTAACAGTCGGCAATTCTCCAGCCTGAGCCTCAATTCTTCGTATCACTTGTATACCAAGCATTATGCAGTCCGGAAGTGAAGCTTGATGCTCTGCCATTCTGTCATGGGTAGCTCGTCTTATTTTCTTGTGTTGAAAGCCATGCTTTTTGATTCGTGGCATTTCAAAACTCTGATTGTCGATGCTTGGTGGTCGAAATTCCAAAAAGCTTTCATGTCGATAGGAAAGGACGTCCTATTCAGTTTGTGCCCCTCTGACCTGAGAAGAAACATGTGCTCTGCTCCGAGTCTTCGCTCATAAGACGCGTGTTTGAACCTCCGAAATATATAGCACTAAACCAAATATTCGGGACTGGCCGTGGCTACTAGCTCTCTGCAGTCTAATGGAGTACTTTACAGTACTATATCATACTCGAACCACCAGCAACTTGTAAGATCATAGCCCTCCACCAACACCCATGAGAGAGACGCTGACCATCCTCAATGAACCTTGCTCAGTGGTCGCCACTCAAATGCAGAGTGACAGAAGGCCAGAAGGCCACAAATCCAAGAGAGAATTTCTGTGGCTCTGACTCTATCAGTGCTACAGAGCTGGAGACAATAGCTTGGAGAGAATTGAGGAAGTGCGAAGGTTTGTCTGGTGATCTTGTAAGATCGCAAAGCAGGGACTTGCTCTGCAGAATACCGAGGATATTACGATTAGAGGAGGGAGCGTGGGATAACTAGAGCACAGAGACAGGGCAGAGATATCTCTAGATAAAGGGGTGCATTGCTCGTTCAATATGGGCTTCGCTTTTGGAACACTGGCGGGTCATGTGATGAATATATAAAGGTATACACGTGACTGTTGAAGCCACCGCGAAGTCTATTTTGGGCAATCTCGCCTCTTCGTACATTCATTCCTCCACAATATATCCCCACAAAATATGCTCCTCTAAAGTCTGGCTCCCCCGCATTTGGGAGAGACAACCTCGATGATGATAGCCAAAATCATCACACCAGCCTTCGCCGAGTTGCCAGATGAGCTCCTTATCCAGATATTCACGTCCCTCCCATCGCTTCGAGACCTCTGTGCTTTGTGCTTGGTTAGCCGGCGCGTCAATTTAGTAGCAGATCCTGTGCTCTACAAGTCGATATTATTCGACCAGCCAAAGCACCACCTCACATTTTCCAAATCACTCATTACTCGACCGCGGAGGGGATCTGTCATCCACAATGTACGCCTCGATTATCCAAGCTCGGAGTTGTCTGACCTGATGCACCTCAAAGATGGCAGCTACCCGATCGACGGCTTCTCGCATGCTATTTCGACAATGTCAAACCTTGAGAATCTTGTTATCTCAGTTCCAGAATCGCTGTGCCATGGAATTGGAACTCTCTTCAACGGCCCTTTTGATTTAGCATGTTTGAAGACTTGTAAGTTTGCCTACTGTGCAATCAGTCACGTGATAGATGTGCTGACCATTAACAGGTTCTTTGTTCTATCAAACTGAAGATGGGGGATATTGGGATCTTCAACAGAATATCCATATTTTCAGTCATCCCACGCTAGAAACTCTCACCATTCGGAGGGCAAGACTCGACCAAAGGGGTTTCGACAGCCTCGAGAAGCCTACGGAGACGGCGTTGATGGAACTTCACTTTATTGAATGCGATATCAACGATGACGCACTGGCAGATATTCTCCTTCACCCGGAAGCGTTGAAAGAATTCACAATGACTCAGTTGGAGATTCCATTCCCAGACCTCGAGGAGGCTCCAGATACGATAGATGACTATATCATTGCTTTGAGTTCAGCTCAGCATTCTTTGGAAATCATCTTGATTGATTTCCCAACTTTGGGCGCGAAGAACCCTTTGAGATTGAGGGAATTTGAGGTACTCAAATCATTACAACTTCGAGATTATCAGCTCTTTGGACAATCGCCACCCCGACTTCATTCTGTTGGATTGCCACCAAGTCTTGAATTCTTGGAATTCTTTAACAAACTGGGTGCTGATCATGATGAGGATATTGTAGATCTCCTTTGCTATTTCTTGGAGAACGATACGCTTGGGAGGCATTTGTGCGATGTGAAAGTCGTTGAGGGAGATGGTGGTCTTCCACCTAGAATCAGAGAGGCGGTCAATGAGTCTGAGCATTTCAGACTTATTATAGGCTGAGAAAGATAGGATAGCACGCGTCAAGATTAATGATGAACTGGTGAATGGGAGATGCTGCATTTCCAGGTCCGACTTTGGAAAATGATCAGCAATGGGGCCATGGTTTGACGAAATTACGACATACGGGGACTTGGTGATACCCTGGCGAGAAGACTGGATATGTGGAATAGAACACTGGCCAAAGAAAATGACCAGCAGAGATGCCAGAGCATAGAACGGCGGATACAAAATATACTAGATTGATAGAGCGCCGTTAAATACTCTTTCTACCAGGTTACATGTAACCCTCAAAAAAGAGACCACGATCCGACCGTGACGTATAAATTCAACCGAATCTGAGCCTTGTCTCTCCCTGATTTGAAATGATGTCAAGTACAACAACCTCTAATAGATCGAATTCGGTGAAAACCTTTAATATCATGAAATAGAGCACCATCTATAGATAAAACATTAGTCTTATTAGTTTCATGAAAAAAAGTCTCGGCGTAATCAATGCCGTTGCCAATCTCGAAACCGGTACCTGGGGTTTCTCTCATTGCCTGGCTGACAAAAGCAGTGCACTCAATCAAAGAGTATATTACCGTAGTAAGAATAGCGGAAATATTTTCTATACTTCTGTCTCGGTCGACGCTTCCGAAAAGATGGCTGCATAGGGCTGCATCAAAAACTCATCAAAAGCCAGCTCCTCAGCCACGGGCCTCTCCTCTGGCATCCAGCATAATATCCTACGCAAGAACTGTACGAAAAGAACCCGATCCTCTCCGTGAAGCCATTGTTCACGGGTTTCGAAAGACTGTTCGGGAATCGGGATAGAGCCTTCCCAATTTCCTATGGTGGTATCAGTAAAATTATTTCTTTATACTGGCCTCCATAGAGTGATACTATCTTGGGAGGCGGAGGCGTTTGAAGGGGGGTTTTAAGCACAGTATCTTGGCTATCCCAGTATTGAGAGCACTTATGACTTCGTTTGAGGAATTCGAGAGGTGGAGGCCCCAAAAGGGAAACCATTTCTGCAAGGTGCTGTTCATCATCTAGCACTCGATTTTTCTTTGCGAAGAATAAATGGCTGCCTTCAAGAAGGTCCCATATCTAGGATAGATAAAAACAATTAGGTTGGTCTTAGCTTGAAAGGAAAGCTGATTTTTGGCCTCGAAAAGTTGTCGTGACTTTAGCTGAGTGAACTTTTGTCCAAATACTCCCATCAGATAGGTTGAGCAATAATACGCAGCTATGTGCCAGCAGAATCAACTATTTTATCAGACTTGTACTCACCAATATACCAATCGCCCAAATGTCCACTTTAGAGTCCCAATCCATTCCTAAAATCACCTCCGGAGCGCGGTAAATGGCTGGCTTAATGTCTCCTCTATGCTTGTAGGTACCAGCTCTGGCCTCACCAAGATCGCAAAGGACTGGTTAGCCTAGACTAAAAGGCATTAGCCGCGAGTAATATATGGTACGGTCGCTAAGAATCTTCCGGGCGATGGGTCGTTTGAGCTCCCCTTGCTCAATCTCGGAAAGGATTGAGTTATTCTCAATCCCTTGGAGTATATTGTTTGGTGAAATATCTGATGGTAAATTAAATTTTAGCTACCAGAATGGGGCTGGCTTTATATAATGGAGAGCCTACCAGTGTGAACAATATCGCATTGGTGTAGATAATCTAGGGCGATAAGGATAAGTTGAGTACTCTTTTGGGCAAGCTCTTTTGGAAACCTATTCTCAGGAAGAAGTTTAAGACACTCGCTGAAGCTCATCCCGAGCGATTGATAGAGTATGCATTTGTGCTTTCCATAGGGGCCGGTAATTTCAAATGAATCAAGGATACTTCGGACCCTGTTTTCCCAGGGTGTTCAATAGGATGACTTTCTAGGTACTCGTAGATTTTGGTTTCCTGATCACTATCATGCTCTCTGGTTCGAATACGTAATTTGAGCGTTAGAAATTGGTCTTCCCTATTGATATATTAAAAATAACCGTGACCAGTTGAATAGATATAATCCAAGTCCTTGCCTAAGATCTCTACACAGCCAGACCATGGAATTTACCCCAAATCCCAATTTTCCCACAACCTGGTATCTAGACCCAAACACTTCACCGATATAAGCTGGATAGTAGTCTTCTGGCAAGTAAGAAGGGAGATCTTCTTCCTCGATCTCCTTGGTTGTATCCAGTGTCACAAACCCGGAAGTGGGAAACTTGTGGGTGGTTCTAATAAACGGCTGATGTAAATATAGGAGACGCCGATAGGGGAAGCGCGAGTGAGAGATGAAGGAATCGAGTGGTCTCTTAAGACCCATATAACTTCTGATCATCTTAGTTTGAAGGAAGACGACCAGAAGATCATTTGGTCTCCCCGCCACCAAATCAGCAATTGAGGTGGTTTGCGGAAGCCTGAACTTTGTCGAACAGCGCACGGGTCCCTTCGCTCCGGTCAGTGGGGATGGGAGGTACGGCTCTGGCCGAGAGGGATCCAGAATTGGCTCTTTGACTGACTTTTTCCAATTTTAGCTGGCGGTAGTTGTCGCCAAGGAGCCGAAAAGGTCGTGATAATTGGCTGTTCTCATGTCTGAGAAATCTCCACGGTACAGGATAAAATCGGCAGGTTTAAGAAAAGTATCATCAACAGATCGATGATAGAAGCCGCAAAACAAATACTTCTTGGCGTTATATATATTATTTGGATTAGAAGAATATTGAGTCAAGTTAAAGATGAGAACCTGTTGAGAAGAACGATTTGATGGCTAATGATAACACGCAGTAATTACCGTCTTCTTGAAAATTCAAGTCAGAAAAATGAGGCAAGTAAAATATGTTAGATAAGTAAGATTCAAGATGTTCAATATAAAGTCAATATTTCAGAGTGTTCTCATTGTAAACTCATGTCATTGAATTCATATAAGCCTCAAACGTACTTCACAGTCGTGTCCTGAATAGATGCCAGATGCTGGTCCACAATCCTCCTATGAGATCATTTGCTCGCTAGTAGAATGTTGCGGTTGCAAGTTGAAGAATGCCGCCCTCGAACACAGCTATCTCGATCATAAAGCCTAATCTCATATTACAATAGGCAAAGCTTCTTAGCATACCAATGTCGGATGGTCCGAAAGAGCTTTGTGCAATAAATCTAGGGAGAGGATTGGCAGACGTTGCCAGTATTGAGTTTTATGGCGTGTTAGTGCTAATCTACCTTGGACGAACAGCTGGCTCTTTCGGGCAAAATAGCTCCAAATGGATCGGAAAAGCTCAACATTCTTCAACGACTAGATGCTTAATGTATCACAGGGAAACCGCAAACAAACAAAACTCCCCTTGATTTTGCAACACTGCATTCCCTGCTTCTTTTTCTCCTTGGCCGTAGCTGCCGAAAAGCGGTCCGTATGTATATCAATGCATCCTCAATGATTTCGAACGCCTAATTCATTATTTGGTCTTATTCGCATGTTGAGTGGATCTCAAAAGTATACCTAGAAGATCATGAAGAGAATGATTGAGCGATTTTTAAACGTACCACTTCGACTTAAATTCGCAAGACAGATATGGGGCCAGATCCAAGCCGTTGGCCAATAATTTTCAGTCCGCATGGACTTTCCCAATCAGGGTGGTCCAGACGAACAACCCCCGAGTATATAAATCTTCTCACACCCTAAGCCTTTGAAACCCGATAAATTCTCGCTGTCACTTTGATATTGTCTTCAAGACTGAGACTGTCCTCCAAAATGGCACCAAACTTAACATCACGTGAAGGCTTCCACTACAAGGACGATACCGTCCACGAGGGGCTCTACACGGAGGCTGCCATCCAGAGCACAAAAGCATTTAGACAGTTCTACGATGTGATTGTGATAGGAGGCGGCTTTACAGGTCTTTCAGCTGCTCGTGATCTTTCTACTGCCGGGAAGTCAGTTCTTATTATTGAAGCAAGAGATCGAATTGGCGGTCGAACGTGGGCGACGAAATCACGTGGTCATTATATGGAGAGTGGGTATCCCTAATCCAAATCTCTGTGGAATGATGCTGACAATGGTGCAGTGGGGGGTACTTGGGTTTATTGGACACAACCTCATGTCTGGTCGGAGCTTAAGCGATATGGTCTTGATAAAGAACTCAAACAGACGACAGGCACTTCCCCAGATCTCGAGGCTTTGCATTTCAAGTCCGTTGACTCAGATCCTCTCAAGAGATACACCTTCGATGGACCCGGTGGCTACAATGAGATCATGGAAACGAGTCTATTTAAATTTCTCGATGTTGACGGGGCTGGGGGAACCAAACTTCTAGCACGACCGTATGACCCCGATTTTGTCCGCAACATCCCAGTCAAATACTTCAAGATGACCTGCAAAGATCGTCTAGACCAACTGTCCGATCTTCCAAAAGAACACAGGGACCTTTTGGCAAGTATGTTCGAAACCATAGGCTGCGCTCCTATTGATGTTACGCCCTTCTTCGAGATCCTGCGCTGGTTCGGCCTTTCTGGATTCACGTTCCGCGGATTCCTTGAATCCGTAGATGCTTTAAGTCTCAAGCGTGGGACGACTTCACTAGCATTAGCCATCATGGAAGAGTCAAAAGCAGATATCCTCCTCTCGGCTCCTGTGAAGTCAGTTGTTCGTGTTAAAGGCGAACATGTTACTACCATCACTACTCGAGGTGGCAAGAAATTCCTCACTCCCAAAGTTATCTGTACACTTCCAGTCAACTGCCTGGGAGATGTATTCTTCGACCCACCAATCAGCCCTCTCAAAATAGCAGCAGCAAAAGAGCAGCACCTTACAAAAGTGGTAAAGATGCACACCTACACATCCGAAACTCTCGTTCCGACCTTCACATCCACGCTCTCGCCCTCTAAAATCGCATTCGGCTACACGGAATCCGATGTTCATGACGCCTCAGAAGGAGGCGGAACATTCAGCGTCTTCTTTGGTTCAGAACCACATCTCGATCGTTCGTCTCCTCTGGCTACGTTTCGGCAATTCAAGAGTATACTTCCGGAAGAGTTCAAGAATGAGGCGCGGAACCCAGTGATTGATGTAAAGGAGATGTTTTGGCATGACTGGACGAATGACGAGTTCGCGAAGGGCGCATGGTGTACGTTTCCCATGGGGTGGCAGGAAAATTATCTCGATGCCTTGAGGGAGGATGAGCAGGGTGGGAGTTGTATTTTTGCAAATGCTGAGTAAGTCTTTCTTTGGGAGTGAGAGGGAAGATGGAACGTACTGACATTGGTATAGTTGGGCTGATGGGTGGAGAGGCTTTATTGATGGGGCGTTCGAGATGGGCAGAGCGTCTGCGTGGAGGGTGCTCAAGGAGGATAGGGAGAGACAACGAACTTCGAAGCTGTAAAATCCCCAGTCATAATGTAGGGGTCTTTCGCACGATGCTGTTTGCCATGTTAGCGTTCGGTACCGGTACATACAGATGCGACCGTACAAATTCAATGGATATTTACTCGACAGAACATCCTCCTTCTTGTCTATCACAGCTCAATCCTTAAATATTGGAAGGTCGAGTGGCAAGCAGTGAACTCATTGCATTCATGCAAATGTGTTAATCGTACAATCATCCTCCGCTCCCGCCTCCCATGTCATCCGCATCCCACCCTATCACTCGCCCCTTATATCTTTCCCTCCTTAGCAGCACCCTTAGCCTGACCCTTCAACTCCTCAGCCTTTCCCTTAGCTTCGCCCTTAATCTCAGCTGCCTTTCCCTTCACCTCACCTGCACTCAAGCCTGAAGCCTCCTTCGCCTTCTGAGCTGCGGTTTCTGTTGGGCGACACATTAGTATATGTTACTTTGATAGGATTGTTTGATTGTAGGCCGACCAATCTCAAAGATCGTAACTCTGTGATGATGAGGCGGCGTAGAGAGGGAGTGTGGCTAGGTGATTTAAAAGGGAATTGGTTACTTACGTCCCAACTCGATACCATCAACAATTTTTCCCGAGACGGCACGGTCAACGGTCTTGACGCCATCCTTCACAGTCTCAGTGGCAGACTTGCGGTTGACAAAAGCGGTGGAGAAGGCGCGAGGTGCGACGCTGGTGTAGGTTGCCACGCGGGGAGCAGTTCTTGTGAGGAAAGACATGGTGATTGTATAATTTGTTTTGAATTGGCTCGAAGATTGAGTTTATCTGAATTGGATGGGTTGAATGAGGAGATGGAACTTTTTGAGCTTTTAAATGGAGGCGTGGAAGCTTGAAGCTCTAAGAGTGATGTCATAACTTTGATGTGGGGAAGCTGGCCGCTTTTCTGTGCCACTATAAATCGCATGTGAGTTGGAAAACACGCCGACGGAAGGCAGTACATGTATATCTTTTAGGCATGCAGTAATATTTATTGGAAGGCTAGAAAAAATTCATCTTCAATTCTTATCACTTGCGTTGAGTTGTTAAGTAGGTGCTGCTGGTCCATACTCCACGCCTCGTAAGATTCCCATCAAATCGAAGATGGCATTTGAGGCGCCGAGCACACTTGCATCTGCCCCAGCGAATCGGAGCCAAATGCCCGGTCACGTGGATGATCGAGATGCCCTCTTTTGAAAGTTGAACGATTCTGTCAAGGTTCCGATATATTCGAGAGTATCCGATGGTACGGACGTCAGGAGCAAATTTTCATATATATATATATATATAGGACTTGATACCCTCTAATTTCATAACCCAATCGAGTCTTTTCCCCCTACTTTGCTACCTTGACAGATTCGAGTACCGGAATGGTTATTTACCATAAGAAGATCATCCATAGTATTGCACTTGAAAGCCTCTATTAGGCTGCTCTGGAAGTCTTTAAGCCAAAGAATCTTCTGATCATTTTATACGATTGCCGCCGTCTTTCTCTGATTTTCAAAGCGACCCCAAAGGCATACAGTTGGGCATGGATACTCTTCCAATTGGAACCGGCAGACAAAATGACAGGGAGACCTAACCGAAAGATAAGAAAACAATTTGCAAAACCCATCCCCGTTCGAAGACTTAGCCCAAGAACAATACGATGACATTAGATATGTAAAACTTCAGATAGTTAATCTGGCCCAAAAGAAAGGACAACTCGCTCGAAAAGAAAACAACTATCAAAATATTGCCAGAGACTCAGCCATTCTTTAAAAGCAAAAAGATGTGGCACTTCTGCAGGTAACCACGCACTCGTTTCAATACTCAGAGTAAATAATGCAAAGAGGGTGATTTATTTTACGTTGAAGCAGATTGAGGAAGCCTAACCGGGAAACAAAGCGCCATTGAGTCTTGGGTTCAGAGATGATGGTTGATGTAGTATTTCAACGAGAGAGGAAACCGACAGGCTTATAATTCCTCGAAGACATTGAAGTCGATTATAAGTCAACAAGAGTCCGGAAGAGTTGAGTCGACTCTGGCCAAAACAACGGAAAGGAAAGAGAGTTTGAGCGACATCTAAACGAGTACAGTTGCAACCAGCTCGCCAATATATTATCAAATCTACCGTTATATCTCTCCTACGTCGACACAGCCTTTCCCTTCCCAGGAGCATTCTCGAACTTAACTTTCCATTGCTCCTCCTGCTTGAACAAAGTGACAGCATCCAACGCAGAAGGTTGTCCATGCAAGGGATCCGCGCCACCTTCCAATAACGCCTGTCATGATCAACCGTTACTCCAATATCATATACTTTTGGACTTCCACTTACCTCAACAACTTCCGCTTCCCCCTTGAAAACAGCACCAGCGAGCGGAGATTGCCCGCGGTCATTAAGCGTATTTGGATTCGCTCCGTGTTGGAGTAGAAGCTTGACAAGAGGTGCATGGCCATGATATGAAGCAAGCATTATCTATGATAGTTGGCTTTAGCGTTCGTTCGTACTACCAATGTAAAGAGGTGAGATGAGAGCCTGCCTTGCACGGCACGTGATATCATAGAGAGACCTAGAGGCTCCAACACAGACAATGAAGCTTCACAGGTCTTGAAAAGAGCTTACCAGACTGTCTCCTTTTTCATTCGTCATATCAGCAGGCAGTCCGGCTGGTAAAGCCTGCTGGAAGATGTCCATTTGGCCCGCCCTTGCAGCATCGTACATCTTCGTAGCAAAAGCGATGGCTTCTGGAGGGAGCTGCGACGCTGAAGGGTTGGTATTCATTTTGTCGGTCAGGAACTTTTCGAAGGGGTAGAAGATTGTATGTGGTGAATTGGATGTTTATACGTCTAGACAGTTGGACTGGTCGCTGATGATCTCATTACTCACGATCGCTGACAATGCGTCTGCCCCTTGTGGCGACTGGAAAAGTTTGAGAATCTTGATGTTTACAGGCACTTATCAAAAATTTCTCCGAGAATAGCAGGTTACTAAATTGGCTATTGCTGAATGCCTAATTGGTCTTGTAGGTCTTGACCTTGCAGCCAATTGATTTAATCTTGACCTTGATATGTAGACGAGCTTCTCAAGCAGTAGAGCTCATGTTAAGCCGAGGCTGGCCAGCAAGGGAAGCACCCAAGGTCATGAACTACCCCGCTGTTTGTTATTGTACACTCTATTGTTTATTCATTTTCTCGATTGACTTGAAAGGATTGGCCTTTTAATTTAAAGGTTCCTTTCCAATCGAGTCTCACCAAAGTTTCCGAAAGTAATTAATTGGCTAGCCCGAAAACCTCCACCTCCACTCGGCACAAGGCTTCCAACCCTCCGATCAAACCTTACCTACTCCAATCCAAACTCAAACCCCGCAAAATGCGTCCACGGTTATTTCTCCCATCCACGCTCCCAAAGCTCATCAAAAGATACTCTTCGACCTCTACACCGCTCATAAACATCACTGACGTGAAAGCCCCCTCAGGCGGTGGACGAATCCGAATCCTCTCGCTGGCAAGACCGTCCGCGCGGAATGCAATATCAAGACAGCTCCTCTGGGAATTACGCTCGCACATCGATGCTGTAGCCGGAGAATACGACAGCAACGGCGATGAGATACCGCCGCAGAAACGCTTCGGCGGTACCGCTGGTGCAGATGAGAGGGGGCCTACACGAGCGTTGATTCTCGCTAGTGAGGTCGATAGCTGTTTCTGCGCGGGCGCGGATCTGAAGGAACGGGCTGGGTTCTCTGCTGATGAGTATGCCTTCACTCGTATCACGTTTTGATTTCGGATGTCTGCTGACGGGCCTATACAGAACGGCTGCCTTCCTCTCGAATCTCCGCAGTACATTCACGTCCCTCTCCGCACTCCCCATACCTACTATCTCAGCCATCAGCTCTCTAGCTCTAGGCGGTGGTCTCGAGTTAGCTCTGTGTACGCATATGCGTGTTCTGGCTTCTACTGCTGTTATAGGGCTTCCAGAGACTAGATTGGGGATAATTCCGGGCGCGGGGGGGACGTTCAGACTGCCGGCGCTGATTGGGCTTGGGAGAGCTAGGGATCTGATTCTGACGGGACGCAGGGTCGGGGGTCCTGAGGCGTACTTTCTAGGGATTGCGGATAGATTGGTGGAGGTTGTGCCCAAGGTGGGGGAGGATGGGAAGGAGAGTGAGAGTAAGGAGGAGCTGCTGAAGTGAGTGTTCTGGAACCGCATTTGTTCAATGAATATCCAAATGCTGACTACCGACTAAAGGAGAGCCAATGACGATACCCTACGAGAAGCTATAAGATTAGGCGGAGAAATATGCGAAGGTGGCCCAATTGCCATCAGGAGTGCCTTGAAAGCGGTATCTTATGCACAAGAGAGTATGGAAAATAAGATGTATGAGCGAGTGGTTGGTACTGAAGATAGAAATGAAGCACTTGCGGCGTTTAGGGAGAAGAGGAGGCCGGATTTTAAGGGCAGGTAGTTGAGTTAAATAGAGGATATCATTTAAGTTCAAAATATTTAGCTACATAGCTGAACTTGCTAGATTCTCAAATGCTCCATGGCCTGGAGCAGTCACTCAAACGGCTCGGATGCCTGTCCTGATGTTGATCGCTCAAGCCGCTTGAAGAATCCGTTTGAGGATATACGCAGGATAGTCGAAGCACGCCAAAGAACGAGCTTGTCGAAATCCACAGACGAAGGCCGAATACCTCCAGCCTGGCCAATGCCACAACAAGTCCTGGTGGTATCTCGCAAGATATTTAATAAGACATCTACATGGGGTAGCCAAACAGATCTGCGTATCGTTTCGTCATTATGTTTTAGTCTCTCTCTGTAGGAGTCCTGCGATACTGTCGAGGGATCTACTGTCTCGAAGCAAAACACGTAGATCAGGACTGGCGATCGAGAGCCAGCTACGTAAGCAGCACAGATATTCTGGCGACTGATGGGAGATCCTCATTCTGTGAAATTATGGGATGGAAGCCATGTTTCAAGTACATGAGGTTATTCTTCAATATTCAAAGGAAGAAGAGAAGAGGTGGAAGGAAATAGAGTAACAAGAACGACAATGATGTCGTCGCATCCGAGACCATGTGATCGTTGATCGCCAGCAAGGTGCTCGCCTTAAGTCCTCAAGTCCTTTTCCTGATAAGGCCGAAAAGGGGGTTCTGGCCGCATGCTCCGAGGACTTGGATAGCGCAAGGTCCAGAGCAGGGTGGCTGCTGCTCTCATTGGAGGGGTTCTGGTCAACCCCAATGCATGCCAAAAGGGGCAGATGCAGCTAAAATACCACCCGAATGCCCTCCCTGGACAAGCCACGCAGTCCGCACCTCCACTGAGTGGCCTACCGTCCAGTCGCAGAGGCGCTGGCCTGGTTCCTGCTTCTACGTCTGCTCCTGCTCCTGCTCCTGCTCTTGCTCCCCTCCCTCCCCCTTTCCAACGCTCGGCTACCAGACTGGCTCCCAAAGTCTCACGATATCATTCTGTTTTACCACCGCCCGTGCTCAGACACAACTGTCATGTTCCCATCCAGTTCTCACACCGCTTCTTTGGAATGGATCCTTCAGCAGGTCAAACCAGAGGAGCGAGGCATCATGATCATTTCCCGTGGTGGGTATTTGCTGGTTTCCTCGATCGTGTTTGGGTAACATGGCCGGGCGCCGGCATAGTCCCCTCCCCCTGAAACGAGAACCGACCTGAAATTGTCCTCCACTAGCAGCTCTACTCCCTCCCCCCACTGCAGCTGCATCATGTCGAACATTTCCAGCGCCGACGTGCATATGTGTGCTGCCTCTACTCGACGCCGTTGTGTCAATATGATCCATCCTGTAGGCTGTATCAGATATCGATCTGTATTGATCTGTAGCGAGGAAGGACTCACCACTTGTGTTGAGACTTCCAAATTCTGTAGCGCTTCCACTCTGCCCTTCCCTACCTCCCTCCCTCCTCCCTCCTTTCCGATACTCCTTCCTCTGCCCTCGTCTGCGCTTCTCATCCCACTCTTCCTCAGCTCATCCACCTGAGTCCACCCGGCTGCCGTCTGCATCTCGGAGAAATACAGAGACCTGCCGCTTTCGATCGATGAGAATCAGGAACGGGCCTCTTGATGACACGACCACCAGTGCTTCTCCTTCTTCCTCTTCTTCATGGATCCTCCCTGCTTCTTCGTTGAGTCTTGACTTTGTTGGATGGGAACACAAGATTGGCCGTTGATAAAGCTCATGTGTGTTTGTGGGTCCGGAATCGCTTGCGTTCCTTTCCACGACCTGCAAACTTGGTCGTCCGGGGGGGGGGCCTTTCTCGAAGTCCAAATTATTTCTGCCATATTCAGGTACCGCCTCGACAATCACACCCAGCTCACCCAACTCGCCCCAACGAATTAAACATCGAGTCTAGATGGTGCCAATCACGACCGAATCCTACTGCCTCTACCAAAGTATACGGTATTAGAATTCTCGGCTTGCTTCAATACAACGAGAATTGAGTGAGACGGCCACTGCGTTGAAACTCGACGGACCCCTAACTCGGACATTTCGAGCGCGCACGACGATCTCTACTCACGAATACCTACAATCGGTCGAATGCTTTGAGGCTACATACCGTCGCCCAATCTTGAGGACTCTGCGCTGGTTCGAAGAGCATTCGCTGGGTCTTTATGGGGTTGAGCTCGTCCTGCAAGCTCCGAGGGTCTCGCCAATACGTGCATGGATAGCCTCAAAATGCAGTCACAGGAGAACCGGCCCACGTCGCCCTCGAAGCGTGTAGGTGTCTCACTAAATATCAATACTGGCTATAAAGGGAAGGAAAAAGAAATATCGCCTCCGCAGACGCCCACGGCTCAAATCTCCCGTGGGAGCAAAACCAATACTCTAGCTGGAGCTCGGGCGCTTAGGGTGCGTACTGGCCCAAGAGAGACCTTTTTGGACGACATTACCCCAGTTGATCCCTTTCAAAGAAAGGGAAATGATACGGAAAGAGGAAATGACTTTCGAGACTCGCACGACCTTTCTCTCTCTCCTCGACAAATAACTCGCGATTCGCTCGTTGATCATATGCTCCTATCCCTGGACCAGTTTTCCTTCGACGAAGAGGCATTTGCTAGGCAGCCTACTGTGGAGGAGGAACGATTGTATTCAAACTTCGGCGACGAGGAGTCCTATCTGCCAAGCCAGAACTTCGCAGGGCAGAGAAATGCCAGAGGGCTTGGGCACCAATATTCCTACAGCTCCGACTACGAAAACGCGGACGATTCAAGCCGATACTCTGATAAATTATCTCGCGGCCGACGCAGCAACAGCAGTTCAAATTTCCAGTCAGGATTGGGAAGGATAAACAGTATACGAAACGACTCGGGCCCGAATTCGACATTCGCCAGAGGACCACCGTCCCAAGTACCTCCGCGAGGCTTACATTCACGAAGTGGGAAGGGCAGCAAAGGCAGCAGCGCAAACAGTTTCGATTTAGGATACGCACAGGTGACAAGCAGCCAGCGTTGGGCGCATGGGTTAGTGGGAAGATCTTCAAGTTTTGACTATGGCAGCGATCGCCAATCGAGACAGTCAATCGCGATGAGCCCACAGGTCAACACTTCGGCTGCCACATTTAATCCATACGACTACGATGCTGCTCCTACTCCTACAGTTCCCGGTGGACCTCGAAGATACCGCCCCGCCTCTCCGATCATAATTCCTCAACCAGAGCCTACCCCGGTCGAACAACCAACTCACAAACTGGAACGCAAGAGAAGCACTAGGTCATCCAAAAGTGCTTATAAATCGAAGGCTTCCCTTAACTTGTCAGGTGGGCGGATAGATTATGGCCTCAATGACCGAACGCGTGAATTGCCACCAATGCCCGCATTCATTAAAGAACCATCGGCTCCGGCACCTTTGGTTGGATATGGAAAACCCAAAGATCAGCTATCCAAGGATCGTCCGGGTTTCTTTAGAAGAGTCTTTGGCTCATCTAGAAACAACAGTGCGACAATTGCAGAGCCGCCGCCATCGCACGGCTCTACCACATCTAATGACACAGCAGATCGGCCAGGCAGCAAGCCGAACCATATTGCTACCCAGATGAAATCACAGCATGCACCTCCTCCGCCTCCACCTCGTGAGCCCCCACCGCCACCGAGAGAGCATTCGCATGGGCTCACCAAAAAGCCCTCGTCGTTCTTTCGACGTCGGAAGAAGTCTGTATCGGAACCCGAAGCGCCTGTACCTGTACCCCTCGTTCCACAGATGCGGCTGCAAAACGAGATTGAAAACTCAGCGCCATTGCCTAGTCCCGTCAGCAGTCTTCGCAAGGTGATGAACCCGTATCTCAAAAGTCCTGGAAGAAGCCCTCTGGATCCTCAGCACCATATTGATCGCCAAATGAATGACAGTCCAGAAGACGAAAGGCATGTGAGGGGATTTTCTCCCGACTATGAGCCGGACAAGTCTGCTACCATTAGAGCAATCAAACCAGGCTCTAGCGGCAATGGAGATAACCTACCTGCGACTTACATACCGAAGCAGCAATCCTTAGCCCCTCTAACAAGTCCGGGGATTCCAACTGGTCTAGATAGCCAATCAGGAGAAGGTCGTCATGGCACTTTCCTACAGGATAGCAGTGACAATGATCCGGATGCACACAGCAATACTTCCACTACCGCACTCTCAAGACACCCATCAGGATCGACCTGGCTTGGCACCTCGAACATACCTCCATCGCCCGCTGTGGCAAGAGATATGGCTCTTGTGGCAGAGTATGAGAGGGTTCACTCGAGGCGATCTCCAACGCCAGCCAAGCTAGATCTTACAAGATCCTCGCCAGCTCTAGAGTCACCACAGAACACAACAGACCCGAAGGTAGGCCAAATCAAGTCGACAAGCAGTGGAAACGAAGAGTGGGTTATGCTCACGCCGACGAAATCACCAACTCAATTGGAGATGGATAATCGCATGTGGTTGGAGCCATCCTCATCAGAAGAAGACGTTTCGTCGTCTCATCTAGCATTGCCGAAAAAGGCCACAGTTGCGTCCGCCAGAACCTCTGGCTCGGGCAGTACTGTGTATAAGTCGGCTACAAGCTTGCCAATAGTTCAGATTGAAGATGAAGGTGAAGCTGGAAATTCTAGCCATCGGATGATGTCAGCCGCTGAGGCCATCAAATCGCTCGATGAGCTAGAAGAGAGTGAAGAAGCCCCATTGGAGGGTGACCGAGAGAGAGCCCAGATGATCTATGATGGCAATGAGGATTTCATCCAGAAGGAGAAGGCCGCGGCCTGGATGGGAGAAGAAGGTCCAGCACGGTCCAGAACGTTGGTCGCATATACGGAACTCTACCAATTTTCCAATCTGAATATCCTAGCCGCTCTCCGCAATATGTGCAATAGACTTGTACTCAAAGCGGAGAGTCAGCAGGTCGACCGAATCCTGGATGCGTTTGCCAAGCGATGGTGTCAGTGCAATCCCAACCACGGGTTCAAAGCGACTGGTGAGTTGTCAGAAAGCTGTTTTTATTTGAAAAAGTCTAACGGAACTCAGATGTCGTACACACGATATGTTACTCGATTCTCCTACTAAACACTGATCTTCATCTTGCCGATATCGACCAAAAGATGACTCGTAGTCAATTCGTCAAAAACACGATGCCCACAATCCGAAGCAGTGCTGCCAAAGCTGCACCTAATGCTTTCGAGCCAAATCGACCTTCTGTACTACCAGGGAAGAGTCAAGCTTTTGGCCAGGATTCCAACCAGTCCAAATCCTTGCAGCCAGAGAGAGCTTCGATTGAGAATGAGCGACCTTCTTGGAGGTCATCGTTCAAACCCCCCGCCCGAATCGATTCTGAGACCATCCCTGCGAACGGTCCTACACCTCTGGATTACGACACTCCCGTGGATGATTGTGGGCCATTGGTGAAGGCCCCATTTCACGGCACTCTACGCACTTGGGAGGTTCAGGTTGAGATTGTTCTGAAGGATTTCTACAACTCCATCCGTAATGAACGACTTCCACTGTTCGGCGCGCCTGCCGAAAAGCCGCAGCTGCAAGGAGCTTCATCAAATAGCTTGTCTGTATTCGCAAACGGCGTGCTAAGACGCACTCCCAGTGTGCTAAGTAAAGCTCCTTCAGAATCTCAATCCTACGTGAGAGGTCGGACTGCAGAGACGTTGCGTGTGGGTAATGGCAAATTTGGCAACAAGAACCGTTCGCGCCCCCGGCTGTACCCCAACTCTGGGATGGGGTCCAGCCGAACGAGTCTCGATGACCAGTCTTCAATGTGGAGTCCCTCTGTGTCCTCGAGCACCTGGAGCAAGTATTCTCTTGGGAAGACGCAGACTTCGATGTCAGTTGACTCATTGGGTTCAAGCTGGCCTCAAGGCGATTACCAACAATCCATCGGATTCGCCAATGCTTTGAGTCAAGCCATTATCCGGGAGGAGACAATTGGTAGCACAGGTAGCGGCGGCAGTGATGAACTTCGCGTAACCCCTCTTCTCGAAGACGAGTCGCTCGAGTTGGCGGGTGCGCCATGGGCTAAGGAAGGAATCTTGAAGCACAAACACCATCTGGAGGCTCTCGACAAGAAAGCCAAGGATCGTAACTGGAACGAGGTCTTTGCTGTCATTGAGAAAGGGTACATGAGCTTGTTTTCGTTCTCGACCAAGAGCATGCGCAACAAATCAAAAGGCAAGGCCGCTCGGGGTGTCGTGGGTGGAGGAAATTGGCAGGAGAATGCGGAGAGTTTAGGTTCATTCTTACTTCGCCAGACGATCGCCAGTGCTTTGCCCTCCCCTGGCTACTCTAAGGCGCGACCACACGTTTGGGCTCTTTCTCTTCCGACTGGAGCTGTTCACCTGTTCCAGGTGGGTACTCCGGACATCGTGAAGGAGTTTGTCTCAACAGCCAACTACTGGAGTGCGCGACTTTCAAACCATCCTCTGGTCGGTGGTATCAGCAACATCGAGTACGGATGGTCTGATAGTATCGTTAATAATGCACTAGTTAGTGCCATCAACGACTCAACATCGAGCCGACCCTCGACGGGCGGCGCGAGACCAAGTATGCACAGCTCTTTAAGATCCAGCCTCGACCAAGGATACAGTAATGGAAGCATGCGATCACGACTACCTGGTGACAGAGTTGCTATCTCAGACTGGGCACCACCAACGCAGAGCATGCGAGCCAGTAATTTGATGGAGCCGGATCAGCTCAAGACATTGCTTGCATATGTGGCTGGCATTGAGGATGAGTTACAGGGGCACAATCAACTACGCAGCCCGATGCTTCTTGCTGTAAGTCCTCGACTTTTCAATTCCCACTCGTGTTTTAGCTAATAAAATGCAGTTCACTCCACGCCACCTCAACTCTCAAAAAGCAATGGCAAATTGGGAAAAGAAATCCTCTTACCTCCTTCGCGAAATTGTGAAGTTCAGAACATATATCGATTGCTTGCAAGCAGCGGAATCGGGTAAACAGCGCATATATGCTGAAAGAGCTGCTCGAAAAGCTGAACTTGACGATGAGGTCGATGACGACGACGGGGATGATACTCTGAGACCGGAGTAGTCCCATGCTTCTCTATTTGCTATGAAAGGATGAACCTGTTATTTCTTTTGTTTCTACAGATGATGGGAGTGATGATGGTGGATTGACGATGTTATGTTTATACGTATGATGCATCTGCCTTCACGCCTTTTCTTCGGTCATATGAGAAGCGGCGTGCCACATATGGAGGCGTTCATGTTGATAATACATAAAGTGGGGCTTGGGTTGCTTTGCTTTGCTTTCTTTGCTTGGATCGGATTGGAGTACCTTTTACTTGGCGTTGGCTTTGTATCAAAATACCCAGCTCGCATGCATTTTCTTCTGTCGGAACGGTTTCGACTCATGGACAGGGGCAGAGATCCTTTGCTAGATGCGAATTGCGGATGATGTTGGCATAGCTGGCAGGGTCAGCTGGGACTGTTTCGCTGTTATTATATGGCCAGGTCATGATTGATGAGAGGAAACAAATATGTTACTCTTACTCGCATCTTGAAAATATTACTCTGTGCCACCTGACTTCCGTCGTTGTTTTCTTATGATCTGTACCTCAATATCACTGTGGAAATACCTCCAGCGAGGTCCTAGGTCCCTCATCCACAGCAAAAGCAAATCACAATCCCGAACCCAAGAGAATACAGCCCATCCAAAACGAGACAAAAATCTTGTCTCACCCTGTGTTACAGTCCCAATCTGCGTAATATTTCATCTAGTACCCGGGCCAGCACGCTGTTGGCGGTTCAAGATGCAGCTTCTTTTCTGCCTGATAAATGGCTTGTACAGGTAGCAGCTTCTTGAGGGACGCTATGTCTCGAGGCAAGTAAGTAGATCAGTTGAAATCGGTAAGGGCTTGGGAGTCGTGGATGAAGCTTCTGCCTTCTACAGTTTGCCTGTGGATGGCCTGTGGATGGCCTGTGGATGGCCTGTGGATGGTGAGCTCGTATAGACAGGCGTAGTGGCTGGAATGGAACCTTGGAACCTTGGATCCTGGAAGCTTTGTTGCTTGAAAGGTCGCTTTTGAAGTTTTCGCTGGTCGTATATGTGTGGGGGGGGGGGGGGGGGTGAGCCTTGCCTGTCCCACGAGCGGCTTGAAACGTAAAGACTACTTATCGAAGATGCAGGAGAGATGGCGAGGACGTCAACTTCCGCGGATTTTATTGGGGGATAATATGGATTTCATCACCAGTGTACCGCAATGCGCTCATACTGATCCTCTTCATGAGCCCTCCGTTGAGTCTGGTTTCTGGATTCTGGATCGGATACTATCCAGTCTGTCCTGGAGGGTAGATTCGTGGATTTTGAACCAGAGAGAAATATGATAGCTTGCAAGATGAAATGAAGAGTTTTGGCATGTGTTATTCTCGTTGGGAACTTGGGGTCGTGCGCATTGGTGTGGGGTAGAGATATATCTGTGGTGATCGACGAAACAACGTATTGAAATAATCCTACCAGAAGCCAAAATGCTTCTCCAGACTTGCTCGTTTCTCATTTGAGATGCTTGGCCAAATCCACCCCTTCTTCTTCCCCCAAGCAGATCGTCGCAGAAAGAGTTAAGTTATCAAGTAGCATGATTGTAATCGGCGCGATTGGTCAGCATGTTCACGGATCTCCGCGAAATATAAGCATCGGCGATAAAGTCCGATGTTGTTCTTGTCCACCCAGAAATACTGGACGGAACAACACTGAAATCAACCAGATGTAAATTTATGGAAAACGGAAAACCATTCGTCTGCACTCGCTGCAACAAGTCTTTTGAGAAGGGTAAGCAACACGCCCTCCGTCTTCCCTAGCCATGAGCCGGAGTTGACTAGATGCAGAATCGACTTATAGAAGACATGGGTATTATTGCTCTTCTAGACAGGCCGGCTTGAGGCTTTCTCGCAAGCGCTCTTGTTGTGCATGTACGAAGTCAAAGATCCGATGCGATTCCTTGCAACCAAAGTGCTCGGCATGCTTGACAAAAGGTATTGCATGTCAGTACTCGGAGGCTGCCGTCAAGAGCATCAGCCTCAATCACTTACCCACCTGCTCCTCGCCTGCCGCAGAATCAGAAGCTGTATCCCAGCTGGCCACGTTTGGGCTACCGAGTGAGGCTGTCTTGTCATCATCAATTTCAGACTCGCTTGCAGCGCCGTGTTTTGCAAATTGTCCTGCTGGCCTACTCAAGACTAATCATTCGCCGGTGGATATCGACGGAGGCTATATAGAGCTCCAAACGGCACAGACTCCGACTCCGTTCGATTGGAGTTCCGCCCAAGATGTAGGCTTCCTCACTTCACAGGGAGGGAACATCCAATTCCCTCCCGGTTTGATCAGACAAGGCGTCCCCGGATCTTTGCACGATCTTTCATACCCCTCGATCCCGTCATCTCTATCCAGTCTCGAGAGGTGCCGCTCACTTGAACCCAGAGCGCAGAGGCCAGGTGCGAAAATGAGTGCTCTGTTCCTCACCCGGATCCTGGGGTCGTATCCAGCAATGATGCTGCGCAAGGAAACGTTCCCGCCTTTCATCCACGCCCATACGGAGTCCGGCAACGGCGGCTGTGGATTCCTCCCTGAGTCGTTGGTGAATTGCATGAGTATCGCACAGATGTTTGTGAATCGGAACATGGAAACGAGTAAGTTCATGTGGAGGACGATCAGGATGGAACAGGAAAGATTATGGGATGAAGTATGAAAACAAAGACATAGACACGCACTGGGACACTTGCTGATTACGCTCCAGTACCATCTTTACAACGAGTGGGAACTTCTTGCATCAATGCAAGCACTCTTGGTATACACACTTATGCGAATGGTAGACGGGCCAACAGAAAACAATGACTTCGATATGCCCTTGTTGATGACATGTAAAATCCTATGCTCGTCACTAACCGATAGAATTGGCGGGGATGAGAGGGAAGAAGCGCCCAGCGGGGACCAACAGAACTGGAAAGAATGGGCATTCCACGAAACCCGACGACGGTACGTTTCCCAACCCGAGCAAAAGCACAGGACTAACAGAAACCGAAGTCTAATAACTTTCTCACGGATCCTCAACATCCTCGTCGATTTCGGATGCATGGTCGCCCACCCTGCGTCTCCCGGATTCGCTATCTTCCCACTGCCTGCCAAGAGGGTGCTGTGGGAAGCGCCCAGTGCCGCGGCTTGGAGAACGGAGTTTGTGGAAGGTCTGAGACTGCGGGAGCTGTTTGGGTTGGCGATTGATGGACGGCTGATGCGGGTGCGCTGTGAGTTTGGGAATGCGATCGCCACTCCTGCGAACTGGGAAGAGTGGTATGCGGGGATGGATTCATTCGGGTCTCTGGTTATGATTGCTGCTTCGCTCTTGTAGAATGAATGCTAGATTCGACAAGATATATGACGCTATGTCGAGTGATCTTGGTCCATTGAACGGGGTCGTCTCGTCTTAACTGCACCTGAAGAGCTTATTTTGTGATTGACGGTTGGTCATGACAAGTGGAGTACCGTTCAACATTCAGGACTCTTTCCATATTGTTTGTTGTAAAGTCGCCATAGATGCGTAGTAGATACTCCCTCCACACATCAAGCCTCAACGGAGTGTAGAAGAAGATCTAAGAAACAGGTTCGCATGGCCTTTGCATGAAAACAGAGAAGTCGTATAGCCAGGTTTTGATAAGAAGTCAGCTGCTACAGAAATATATTTCGTTCTCAACTACCAACAACAAGGATACATTCCAAGTAAGCTCCAAAACGCATTGGAAGGCACACGATATTGTAAAGAGACGCATTAACAGAGCGGTAAAGTCCACATGTGCCCAGGTAACGTTGCCGCAAAACTAGAGCTAAGGAGTATGAGAATGGAAGCAATTCAAAGATACGCTCAGACAGGAATAGTGGTCCTCGTGGCGACCCGTGGCATGTTCAAAGACGGGACGACATCGAATTACGAAAGTATCCGATATCAAGAACGAGGCGGTGTTTACATAGCCCAAGCATCTCAGCCTGCCGAGTTCCCAGTACCGGAGCCCTGTCATTGGTCGCACCCGACTGATTTCTGCGAGGTGAAAGTAGCTTGAATCTTCAGTCGCGGACACGACCGCTGTTTCGAACAGCTCGGGATCCTGCCCCTAAGAGATAAGGTACAGTACTGTACAAGCAATTTACACCGGACGAACTACCTCTGATTCACCAGACGTTTCAAAAAGCGGCGAGCGGAGAATGGAGAAAGTCAACATCGTCCAATAACCGTGTTTCTATAAATAGGATAATCTACAAAATGACACATCGAATGTTTCCGTCGATGGCTTTGAAGTTCTCCTTCACTTTATTGCCCGTGCTAGATCCAGTGAAATCACATCAGTGGTGATTAGGGGGTACAACATCGCTTGTAGACGGCCGACCAGCCAAATATTCCCCCAATGTCCTTCAACTAGATTCATCAAATCGTCTTTCGGTATCTGATCAGGTTTATGTGAAATATCTGTCGTGAGCCAAGGTCCAAGTTACTGAAAACTCGTGTCTTGGAGAGGTACCGGTATATTGCTTTGTACTCCACAGCAAAAAAGGAAGTCTTGGACATTTCCGAGTCCAGTTTGACGTGGATCCATGTTGGGTTCGGATTGATAGAACGGCTAATTATATGGCCATATCCTATCCTGAGCCTGGCTTCTGTCGTTATGTAATGATAATATGAGTTCTTGGCCCAGTCGGACTGTGAGCTCGTGAACCCTGGCTCTTGAGCTTTACAATTATCCACTTCTCGTCCATATGTTGAATCATTGCAGGACACTTCTTTCTTCATGAGTACGCACTCCGTGGCCTCGTGACATCCCCCCCTGAACGAGCGTGCTGCCACTGGCTAACAACATAAGGCGGTGGTCCAGGAATCGCAGGTGACCTGGGGTCACTTTCTCGAGATCTGATAGCCCAGCCGATACTCCTCGGTTCCCCCGGCGTATCCCTAAGGTCTTCCCACGTCCATGGTCCCCATTCATCATAACTCAGACTATCCACGGTCATCATGGCCTGCTGCAATACCTCCAATTCTCTCACGCGATCAGGGTCTTCGTTGCGACGATTCTCCTGGTCCTTGCTGACGGCGGAAGGCGTTGCAAAACCTGGCTGCTCCGGAGACCGATACCAGGCTGGCATTGACCACGGCAAGGCTTCTTCCCCAAGACGAAATTGAGACGGCGTGGGAGGTAGTGGTCGGTTTGTCCGACTTCGTAATGATTCCTGGCTGTTGGTGTATTCTAATGGCATGCTACGGGTATGCTGTATGGGCGCAATGTGGGGAATGTAGTTGACTGGACTTTTTGGCCGGTTTCGTTCCGTGATGCTTGGAGGGGCGGATGTGCCTCTTCCATGTTGGTCTCTCATCCTGACTCCCAGCCTTCGCTGTAGCTGCCCCTGTTGATGACGGCTTTGATACTCGGCTTCACGCCCATACCCGAAGTCTCCTTCGGGTCCAGGCATTAAAGCTCCGAGAGTCGCCAGTTGTTGTTGCTCGCCTGGTTCGTGCTGGTTTCTCATCCTCTCCCGATGGATCCTGTCCTCCATCCGTCGAGAAGTGTAGTGGACCCCCGTGGTGTGTATTCGATCGTGGGGTGAAAACGAGACCCCAAAGTCGACATTGAGAAAGATTGCTGGTGGTTGCCACCGCGACGACGTCTTGGGAGGAAGATGCTCCAAACTGCCCGCCATTATAGTCGATATGGCACTTGCTGATATATTCGAATCAAAAGCGAGATCCAGAGGAAGAGAATCGAAAGATAACAAGCCTTATTTCTATTGCGGAGCGGAATGGGCGATGCAGGACTTTAGAGACGAAGGGAGGCTCTAATATGAATAAACTCGACCCGAACTTCGGGGTAGACGATACTGACATAATTAGATAAATTGACGCTACGCAGGCCAACAGTACCAGAGAGGCTACTTCGCCATACAATGATGTAAGCCAATCCTGTCACAGTGGAGCGCTGATTTTACACATTGACAACAATGTGACATGGAGCTGGAGGGCTTGGGAGCTGGAGGATCTGAGTCTGTCGGGGCTGTGTAGGCCATACGCGCGCAGGACCGGTGGGTGGAGATTAAACCCCAAAGCGACATCACGGGCTCGGTCGCTCGGTTGAATATACAATACGAACAGTACGAATAGTACGAAGTATAGTAAAAGTCGAATGACAAAGAGTCCATAAAGAAACTTGTATATTTTGTAAGTATATCCTGTAAGAGAGTTCCTCCTGATACCTTCGTACAGAGCCATTTAGCACTGGCTACTCACTCCAAAGTACTTGTACGTACTGCGCGTCTATTGTTCCTCTAACCCTAAGTCCTAAACGCCCCCTATCCTGTCCTGCGCTTGTCGATCCCATCAATCCGAGTTGTCCTTACCAAAAGCATGACTTTACCCGAAATGAACAATTCCGTCTTGATATGCTCTAGCCAAGCTCTATTAGACTATGTATGGAAGAACGCCACGTCCGAAAGATCTTCAAGATCTTTTTTTAACCTCCGGTAAAGCTTGCTCGCTGGAAACGTCAAACATAGGATCATCCGTGCCTCTCTATTCCTTTCCATCTTTCGATTTCTTTATGTAAATAACGTTCTGTGCAGGAGTGCCGCGAGCCGCACGTACATAAGATTTGTATCTGAAATAGCGTGTAGTCACACTTTATATAGCTGAACGAGCAAGGTCTCGTGAGGAATACTGCGGATCACCCGCTGTGGCTTGCGCCGTAATGCGGTACAGTAAGATTCTTGATATGGATGGTTTACGAAGTACCTTCGTACCTCTCGTTTATTATTAAAGCCGCGTTTGGGGTTCGGCAAACTCTCGTCTATGCATATGTATTGGGCTTAACAATGTAGAAGTTAAAAGTCATGCGTTACGGTTATTGCTTTGATTCCTATCTGTCCATATTGGCCTGTTCCCTGTATATCCTTATCCATTGGCCGTTCAACACGCGAGTACGTCGGAAAGATTCATGGAGGAAAATACCCCTTTCATCTGCATTGTTCCTCGTTTCAAATCCTTTAATCTTCTTCTTTGTCGACGCGCGACGCTTTCCGATGGCTTCACCGCCGTCTTGTGCATGGCATGGGTGAACGATCGATCTTAGCTATCGATCCACCACCTGGTGATCCCTCGGCTATGATGATATATTCAATATACCAATATCCAGCGAACGATCCTTTCTATGAGCCAGTGGTGAATAAAAGATCCTGAACCGTAATCCTTACTCAAACTTCCCCTCCTCACTCTCTTCAGGTATCTCCTCCTTACACAGCTGTGGCTTCCCATATCTACATCCCTTGAGTCCTTGACACGTCAGTGGAGTTCAATGTCCCAGAATAACTCAACCACCGGCCACTGAAATGAGAAAGATACTCATTCCAAGTACCACTTTTCCCTCCCTAGAGAACACAGCGGCAGAGCATATCCAACCTTCCAAACACAATCAAAGAAAACCAAATCCCTCCACGCTTCCCCAGTTTTCCAATCCTTCTCCTTCGCCGCACACGAGACCCTCCAATCTCGAGCCTCGCCTTATCACCATGCATGCCACGGGAGTGAAGGAGCTGTATGCGCGTGCATCCTTCGAAACTCAAAGTCTGCCATTGACCAGATCCTCAACTCTCTGCCCGAGTCTCCAATGAGCAATCTATGTGCAAGGAGTTGGAGCTGCCCCACTAAACTCATATACCCTATCAACACAGCAAGCTGTGATCTGCTCAGTATCAGTGGTCGCCGATGCTGCAGGATGCTGCACAACCTCGTTGTCGGATCCCTTGCCCGAATAGGTGTGTCCAAACTCCCAGTGACGGTTCTGGTTTAAGCAAACGCGGCCGAGTAGACTCGGCTCTTGTATCCTTTTAGAACAAAGACACTTTTGCTTCCAAGCTCTAAACTCTTACATCAGAGTCGTAGCTTGCCGAGATAATAATATTCCCATGGACGGCGAGGCTTCTGATACTAGCAGTAGGGCCTTCCAGCACACCTTGGCATTCGCCAGTCTCGATATCCGAGAGCCTTACAGTAAAGTACTCGTAGTGTCTCTTGAGCCTAAGATCATCTTACGGGTGGAACACGCCTTCACACATCGAACTATTAATATATTCCTTAAAATATCCTTTCAGCAACGTGATATGACCAATTCTTCTCTCCACGCAAGCTCATCTCAACACTGAAGCCATGACTCCGTATTGTACAGCCGCAACTAACTGCCCCCCTCCCCCAACCCAACTCTCGTCTCATCCCAATCATCAAGCACAGCTCAACCAACAAGTAACACCAGGAACCAAGCCGCAACGTGCGGGAAATAAATCGTAGGGTACTTGCACAAGCTCAACTCCCACTTCATCCCAGGCAAATTTCCGTCCTCTGCTTAACCTCTTACGTGGCAATTCCCTTGCCATTCTCAACATCTCCGTTGGCTTCCTGCGGCATGTTGATCCGGCCCCCCTCGTGCGTATCCCAAAACCGCTTCTCCATGTTCCGTCCTTGACACATGCCCACCAGATCAAACGGGTCGAGAAACGTAACGTACCACGGCCTCCTATCCTCATACCCCGGGCCCTCGATCTCCGTGACTCCATCCTCCGCGAGATAGATCTTGTTGTTTCTAGGCAGGAAACGCATCGGATGCCTAGCGTTGAGAAGGAATGTATTGAGGACCATCAGAGACGCCTCGAAGACCCAGAAGAACCATTCATAGCGCAGGATGGGGGATAGACTGGAGGGGGTGATGGGTTGGTCCCAGTTGATGCTCGCGGTGGTGAAATATTCCACCGTTCGGTAGATCGTGCGGACTCCTATGAGGGCCGAGGACGTGTATAGCGTGATGAGAGCGGCTCTTAGATTCGCAGGCAGGATGCCTGCCTTCTTACACTTGCGGTGAAAGTGCGCAGCTAATATGACGAAGCTTGCCAGGACGCCGAGCTGCAGAATCAGAGCGGCCTTGAGGAGCGAATGTCCAATATCTTGCTTGGTTTTTGAGAGGGACGAGTTCGCGGAGTAGGCTGCTCCATTCGCATTTAGAGCTTCGATCACGCTGGAAAGGGCGCCAAAAGTTGTGAGAACACGGCCTGGGTGGATTGGAGAATAGTAGGGCACGTAGTAGAGGATGCGGGAGAGGATAAAATAGTTTGCTAGCTCGTAGAGAGGACTGAGAGGTTAGCTTGGGAGGGAACATGGGGTGGGGAGAGACGAACGGTGCAGCGTAGAGCATTACGAGACTGGAGATATATATGTCTAGATTTGCGTAGTGGAATGCGCCGATCTCACGGAGGATGTAGCCGGCTGTAAAGATGAGGGCTGCCCAGGGGAAGATGCCGGTTACCTTCCAGCATTTGTAGTGACTGCGACACTTAGCTTGGGTTGAGGTAGTTGGAGAAAGTGTCCTTACATGCATTGCCAGCCGTGAATGACTCCTGAGAGAGCAAAGAGAAACGCCCAGACTGGCGGTGCGCCTTTGTTGGGTGCGTAGAACCATAGACTTCCGTCCGCTAAGGACAATCAGTGACTGAGAAGTTGGAAGTGCACTTTCTACGCACCATATTCCCCGTTCTCCATCTTGGATTCTCGTGCTACATGAACAGTCTGCAACGGTTTCTTGATTTTTGAGCTATAGAACAGAAGTCCTTTGTATTGTCGTATTCGGAGTCGAAATGCAAATGGCAAAATCGGCAAACAATGTGCGATGTTACTTCAAGAACCCGATTGTAAGGTAGCGTGAGCGACATCTTATTATCTTATATCAACAAGACGGCGTGAAATTCGCGCAAAACAATGAGGCTGTGATATCAGACCTTCAATCTCTCGAGAATGAATCGCGAAATGGCACCAGACAGGGAGCGAAATCCGAAGATCCCTGCGCGAAGGCGGATTTCTGATTGGACGCCTTCTGGCGCGGCACCAAGATCGACCCCGGCTCCTGAATTTTAAGTTCTTCAGAACTTAAAACCTATCCTGACTAACGAGAGCGTTTTCCTCTTGCCTAGCAGTGCCTCAATGAATCAGAACCCATTTCATAGGATACTTGGCTGGTTCAGCCACCGCCTGTGTCGGTCACAGGAGGGAGCTCATGATGATGCGCTGGTATGTGGAGGCTGAGCTTGGAATCGGGCCAATTCGAGTGAAGGGCTGATGGACTGCAATCTTATCGTCTCTTGGGCACGAGCAGCCAATTCCGTACGAGATGGGAGAGCTTGAAATTTGATAGTAAGACGGGACGATAGCGACGCCGTTGACCAATAAGAACAATTCGACAAAGGGCGAGAGGGGAAACTCGAGTTGATGTTGGGCTATGCTACTAGCATTGGAATTCAATGTGAGATCAATCAAAGCGCAAAAGCAGCTGATCGGAGAATACACCAAAACAGCAATATTTGGGGTATCAAGCTGTTTTAACATTAACTATAGTAGCCATCATTACAATTTGATAGAGACTTTCCAGGCGCCTCAAAATGCATGTGTTCCTTTTTTTAGTCCAATGCTGAACTCCGTGCTCCTTTGCTCCCTTCTCTGCAATCGCTCAATCGCACGAGCAGTTATAATCAAATAGTAAAGGCATCCCCGTGCTGCCTTGCTTTCCAAAACACCACCTCTTTAAGCGACTCGGTGGCAGCAACCACGACTCTTCGAACATCAACCAAGGCTTGAACACAAAATTCGACAGGTGGTACATCGTTTGAGGGTCAACACAGACACTTGATGAGGCGGTCGTAGCGGGATGATCGCGTCCATCCCCTAAACACCAGTAAAAATGTAGCGATCAACAGTTGACCTTGCAGACGGAGAAGCCTGCCTTCATCCGTTATACTCTCGAACAGATGTCATGGCCACATGCACTCGTACATGAACATCCAATCCCCAAACCAACTATTAAATCTCCCGACCAAAGTTGTGAAAGGATCTCCAGGACTCTTCCACGGTCTCGTTTGAATACCTCCCGTCATGAGATGCCGCTTGAATGCAATATTCATCGTGAATGAGGAGAATGAGCACCCGGTGAAATGTGTGCTCTTTGTCAAGATCAAGAAATCTACCAGAGCTTGTTGATCCCAGCTTAAAGCTGTGAGATTTGCGAGATCGTCTCCTTTCAGCAAATCGAGCTTCGTGGTGACGGTCAGATTCAACTTTTGCCATGCAAGATCAGCAAACCGCTGGCCCTCGGTAGCATTACCGCACGCAAGATAGGCATGCTTCAGATGATGTCTATCAGCTTGCGCCAGATATCCTTGAGTTTGCTCTTCGTAGTTCGGCCAGAATCCGAGGGCGTCGCTTTCCGTCCTGAGATGTACACCTAGGTAGGGGGCTTTGAGGATCTTGCTGTTTGCTTTCAGGCCAACGACGTTGTGCAATTCCTTAATGGCTTGAGCAGCCAGATATTGAACATCTTTCCGTAACCTCAGAATGCCTCCAAACGTAGCAGCGAACTCAGGGCCGTCGCGGTAGATAGGCCATTCGAAGAAGACGGCCCACCTGAACCTGATAGATACAGGAGTCGTGACATTCGGACTATGTTTGGTAGTTTCCAGCCAATTATCGAATTTCTCTCTGAACATATCCAAATGTCTGTTTATACCGCGCTCATCACATCCATCCTTGTCTCCCAAGTCCTTTGGGTAGAACTCGGGAATCTTGGTGCGAATCTCCGCGTTGGGAATGTCAGTTACATTGTTGTAAATTGTCATCTGCGGGCAGAAGGTGCCAAGAGAAGTGCGGAAGTGCTCCTCGTCGAAGAAGTAATTGAATTCCTGGAAAACCCCCTCGAAGATGTTCGCCAAGTCGTCCACGGATCTCCTTTGAATCTTTGGCAAAACTATTTGTGAAGCGCCCGCCTCAATTGCATATCTGACGCAGGTCAAGATGAAGTTCCGGATGTTTCCTATCCCCCCCGAGTTGTTGTCGCACACGAATGTCAAGCCGGGTGTCCATGTCGTCTCCTCGCAGACCCGCTGAAGAGGCCACCCGACATATTCGCCATCGAAGTCGTAGTCGTGCAGATTAAAGATGCGCGAAGAAGGGGGTATCGTGGCGACCAAGGGCTTTTTGGGTGCTGGGGGCACTTGGATGGTCAGCTTCGAGGGTGCGTGGAGGTTGTCGGTGGCTGCGTGAAAGGGGCCCAGGTCAACGACGGTACGATCGAAGAAGAAGTGATTGATGAGGATGAGATTGAGCAGTAGACCTGCGATCATGACATAGCGGTATTTCGACCATTTGACACGCCAAACACCGGAAATCATATCTGCCAGAGCTGGTTGGGGTGCGTGGGAAATCATTCTTTCGCAGCCGGAAGAAGAAGGTAATATGTACAGGCCGCAGGGCGAACGAAGTGTTTCGGAGTAGTGGAATGCTGCGATCCAGGTCCAACTAGGGGGTTGGGCTATGGTTCATTCTTGGGGTCAACGAGGGAGGAATCCCAAGAGGTTGCTGTCATGGAGGAAGGAAGGGGAGGAAGTGTAAGAAATTGGTGGTTCGGCGAGCCACCTTGCCTCCTCCTGATCTTGGCTCTGCCTCTGGTCGTGTGTGTGCTGATCGAAACCCGCTGTCCTCTTGGCGGTTTAAGTCGGGCCCGTCTGCGCCGCCCCATCAGCCGCCGTCCAGGCGTCTCATTGGCTGACGGGGCGGCACTAATCAAGGGGAAGTGGTGGACCAGGATAGAGGGTAAAATCAAAAGATGCGCCGCTGAATTTTATACGAAGTTGGGTATACGCAGTAATATACGGAGTAAACAGAGTGATATACGCGCAAAATACCGAGGTATATACGGATCAATATAGTAAGTAGCCCGCACTTCATACGAAGTGACACCCTCGCCAATTCTATTAAACGAGGCGAAATAATCTACGAAGTACCTGTGCAGCCATTCCCGTGAATGTGTGTAAATTCTGCTAAGGATCATTCGTTCCGTCGGCAAGCAGCGTCTTCGCATCCTTGCTTCCCATATTCAGCCATTCACGATTCTTCCTCTTCTCGGTCCCGCCAAAGCAGATCTTGCCAAAGCTCTGCGAGCAAGCGACATGAAGAAAAGGGGTTGGAGTGGTGGTGTCGAGTATCAAAGAACCATCTGGTGCCGTATACGAAGTAGCGTATATCGCACTTGATTCTTATTCCTAAATAACTTTCACTGACGCGCTCCAACATTGGTTTATCTCGATAATTAGAGCATTTAATAACTACCTTCTCAAGTAATAATACAGTAGGAGCAGCTCCCGCGCCCCGCAAGGCACTACTCGCTTCTTGTGCCGGCTCTGTTACGCTTGATCCTTTGGGGGCCCAACAGGCCTGTCGATTGATGAACTACTACTCAAGAAACGACAAACGGCCTTGCTTGAGCACACTTTACCTTGGAATATTGGTAGGCAATTGCTTAATCGCTACTATGGGCACGGCCATGTACTTGAGAATGTGCAAGCGAGGGCCTTCTATCCTCGTTAATGTGTCAACACGACAGAGTAGCAATTCTTCGGGCCCAGTGACTGGAGAAGCTGGTTCGAATGGCGAGGGGCGCATATCGGCACTTTATGTACCGAGCCCCTTCTCATTTCACTAACCTCGCGTCACGAAAGTATATATAATCACAAAAGTGGCAATGGAAATGGTACTATTGAAGAGTCCTTCTCTAGATGAAGATCACTTCCACGCTCTCAGAAAGTATAACTTTGGAGGGGTATCTCTAACAATAGTGGTTATCAAGGTGCAGAGTTCATGTCTCGAGAGCATTGTATGTATCTGCTGAAATATGGCACTCAGAAACTGGATCAGAGATCCATCCGCTCGATGATAACTCACCGAAGACGATACAACAAGATCAGATAACAACGCAATAAAACACTTCCGACACGTTCCAAACAGCATTTTAGTTAACTTGACTGGGCCTACTAAGTCATCATTGAATCTAGTATTCCGAGTCGTTTTGATCAACCACGATTTATAGCTGCATGATCATTATTACGCCCAGCACCCCTTAACCCTCAATTCTCCGCTGTCCACTTCCGTATAGCCTCAACCGCCTCCTCCACACCCTTTACAACAACAGTCGGGCCCCCAGCAGCTAACCCCCCCAACTTATCAGTCCAGCCTTTACCAGCGCGATCCACCCAAGCAGCCTGAAATCCAGCGACTCTCGCTCCTACAATGTCAAATGGGTTCCCACTGACGAGCCAAATAGTCCCCATGTCTTCTCTACTAGTCGTCTTCCCCACCTTCGTCGCAAGATGTTGATAAGTTCTCGTATCTGGCTTGTAGATCTCAATCTCTTGCACCGTGACGAGGCCCTTGAATACCGAGGCATGGGGAGATAGGGATGGCGATTGGAACACTGATGAGGAGACCATGGCGTCTGTTCCGTTAGAGAACACATAAGCATCGATGTTGGGATCTGAAGAGAGCGATTTCAAGGCTGGCGGGACGTCCGGGAAGGTGCCTAGGGAATCGTAGGCTTTCATCAAGGTCTCGATGTCGGAATCTGAGAGTGTCTCTCCGAACTCATCTAATGCATGCCTGAGAGATGCATTGGTAATGTCCGAGAAGGATTTGTATATTGCTACTCGATAGTCAGATGAGTCTAAAGTGGGGAAGAGGAGTGTCAAAGCCTTACACATGGAGTTCATTCGCCATGTATATTCGAGTTGGAAACGACGCCATAGCGCTGCTATTGCTTGGGATTTCTCATCCCCGAAGTGAGAGGCCAGTTCTTTGGCTATACTCTCGGTGGAAAGCAGAGTCCCATAGAGGTCGAAACCGATTATAGTTTTGTTGTTCGGAGTCATGATGACTTCAAGGAGAAGGTGGAATCTTGGACTTGAGGATTCTTTTGCTCTTAGCCAGAACTTTGACGTAAAAGACGAATAAGTTGCAAGAATATCTACACGCTGCGTGATACTCCAGCACCGCCGTTGATGAGGAGGTCTACTGTAATGCTCCCTCGGTAATCTCGGCTCATGCCGAGCTGAATCTACATTTTTCAGATCGTCCTACGTTGAATTTCACGCATGCTTTTTCTATTATTCTCTGATTATTTACCACCTTTATAATGGAAGAAGTCGAAAAGTCCAATTTCCAACTGTTCAGAGACTGTCTCGCAACCCCACTTATCGAGAAGTCTACCGAAATTCCTCCCAAGAGCAAGAGCAAGGTAGCTCGAAATAAGTCCGGACGAAAGGCAGCTATCAAACCAGTGACCGTTGAGAGTTCTGAACCCAGCGATGTCGATGATTTAGCCGAATTTATAGATGTAGGTTGTAATTTACGTACATGGTATTCAAAGAGACTAACGGGATCGAAAAGTACCTTGCAACAGAGATATTTGATTGTCTCCCCACGGAGCTTCGTACCCTGACCTACTCAACCTGGTTCAACGCTCCCGCCTTCCAAAGAGCTTACACCAATCCACCAGCCCCCCAAACATTCACCAAAATCCTAAACACACTCCCTCCCCACATCGGCGAATCTCTCTCAACCTACCACCTCCTCCCATCCCACCGTACGCCCCAGGAATTCCTCCTTCCCACCCTAACCGCCTACCTAACCACCATCATCACAGCACCTTCCCCCTCGTCCCGGACACGCATCACGGCCACCGAATGCGAGATATGTGAGCGGTCCTGGATCCCACTGACTTTCCATCATCTGATTCCGAGGGCTGTGCATGCCAAAGTCTTGAAGAGAGGATGGCATACTGAGGATCAGCTTGAGAATGTGGCTTGGTTGTGTAGGGCTTGTCATAGTTTCGTGCATCGGGTTGCGAGCAATGAGGAGTTGGCGAGAGAGTTTTGGAGTGTGGAACGCCTGCTTGGAAGGGAGGATGTGCTAAGGTTTGCTGCGTGGGTTGGAAAAGTTAGATGGAAGGCGAAATGAGAATCCTATGGCTACAGTGTGGACATCTTAGACATCGCGATTCGTTCCATTTCGCTGATACTATACATCGATATTTGCAGCTATGTTCAAGATATCAAGAGTGCCCAAAGATATAAAATGCTACACTAGTTGACGTCGAAATCTTCCTCATCGCCAGGAGCTTGCTCGAGATTGCTTATCGCTAGGCTCTCGCCCGTCACAGAAAGCCTTGTAGTTTTCGATATAGATATCTGCCATCGCGTCATTCGGCCATCCCCCCCAAGTGCCCACACTGTTCACCAATCCTTCAGCTTCTGATTCATATTCTGTCTGGTCGAGGAATACTTTCACCGCGACGAGGGTTCTTTGGACGAGACCGGGCCCGTTGCGAGATTGAAGGGCAATATTGTCCAACTCAATATGGTTCCGCACCATCCATCGTACAACATATATCAGCCCGTCATGATCATCGCTAAGGCCCAATACACGTACGTACTCGTGTAGATGAGCGCCTTCAATGGGATGCAGGAGTTTGGGAATTGATGGGTGTCGGGTCATCTCACTGACCTCAGAAAGCCTCCCGAATTCGCGGACTACGATGGCCAGTGGATCCTTTCCCAGGGCATGCTCCCTCTCATCTTCGACGATTTCGAACGAAGCCTGTAGAGCTTTCTCAAGGCCTATGCAAATAATTCGGAATCCATGGGGATCCAGCTCGAGACCTAGTTTGTGGAAATCGCCCAAGGCAGCAACGAGGACCTTCCATGCGACGATATCATTCTTCGGATTCCCAATGAGAGATCGGTCCAGAACTACGCGCCGCCGCACAAGTCCTCTAAAGAAAGCATACCAAGCTGGCCGAAAGCGGGTTTGGCTGATTCTGAGCAGGTTGGCGCAGTGAAGGAGTGGGTCGAGAAAGTTAGGGTTCAAGTCCTTCCCTCCCAATTCAAGTAATCTCCATCCAGTGCCTAAAGGAGTGCGGCCATCCGCATCTCCATCGGCATCGTTCCGCTCTTCACTAGGAGTTGGATCTGATGTGGATGGAATTATGCGGGGAGCCAAGCGGCAGAGAAGTGTGATAAATGCAGTAAAAGTTTCCTCCGGAATGAACTTCAAGACAATTGGATTTTTGATAAGTCGAGAGCGAAGAAATTGACCTTGGAGAAAAGCAACGGCTCGGCGGTCGACTCCGCTGTCAAGGAGATACATTATTGCTTTGGAGGGGTTTTGGGCCTGCTCAACAAGAGACGTCAGGAGCCTTCCTGTGGGCCGAATCCCTGCCTGTCTCATCTGTAGGTAGAGTTCGTCTATACTGGGAGGTTGCAGGTGAGATTGGTAGAAGGCGCTGTAGTTGTCATTTGATGGCGGCAAAAGTTCTCTCCCCTCACCTGGCAATACTATAGACTGATAGATTCCAGCAGATCGTTTGACTTCATACACGAGCTTCGTGATCATTGCAAAATACATCGCAACCGTCGGGCGGCGTCCACTTTGTTGGTAGCTAAGAAAAGCGGCCCAAGCTTCTTGGGTATCCCGGGTAGCTTCGATTCGTGCAGCCCAGACGCGCGCCTCCAGATCATTCTGCAACGGAGAAAATCCTTTGTAGGATCCTCGATAGCTGCGCACTGATCGGGGAGTTCTACTTCCTACTCTCCTCAGAACTGACAGTGTTCGCGTGGGGATTGTTGGTGTTCCATCGGGTTCTTGGCCGCCTATAACTTTAAGTACTCGATCATCAACCTCCTCGCTATAACCAGATTCTTTAGCTTGATTTGCAGTCACTGCGACTCTGCTGAGGTCATCTTCTGGCAGTCTTAGAGCATCCATTCCATCTTGTTCAACCCTCCATGGAGGCCAGCTTCTGGTACGAAGAGTAGCGGCTCTAGATTCTCTTTCTGATCTTTTGGAACCAGCTAAAACTTGAGCTACAGCGCGGTAACTGGTTTGGTCAAGGAGGAGAGCCGGCTCGAAGTGAGTGCCCAGCTTTAAAACAACTCGCTGAGCCTGCCAATTATAGATCATAGACTTCAATGGATTGATCGATGATGGCAGCGACAGATCTCGCAACGATCGGTTATAGAGTCTGCACAGACGGGCGTGTCTTTCGTTGTTTATCTTTCTAATTTCGCCAGAGTCACTACCCATATGGAGCTGTATGAATGCTTCTACCATGTGGGCTACGCTGACAATGGCAGCGGGCCAAATACGACGCACCTGTCGCAGCAATCTATCGAAAATAGCAGAAAAAGATGATTGAGATAACAGATCCGGCAGACTCTCACGGAGCGCAGACGATGTTGACCATGGAATAATCGCGTCAATTTTGATCTCGGATTTTGTGGCCACATTGGGCCTCGATACTCGGAGGAGTCGATCCCAAATGTAGACGAGGAGTAACTTCAAGGACCGGATGTCTAGATCATCTCTTCGAAGAAGCACTAGGAGGAGAAAATTAGGCTTGATTGACGGTGCGGAGATAAACCGTTCGGTCATTCTTCTACCGCCTTGAGCAGAGACAATCCAACCCCATTCTGCGAGATCTTGGACAGTGTAACGATTTGCACGAAGGACTTCCGGTGATCCTCGGATAATATGCTGATCAAACTCGTCTAGCTGAATCTAAATCGAGTCAGTCCATGCCGATGCTGCAGGCACCAATACATACATTTGAATTTGTAGAAAGGCGAATATACGCCACAAGTATTAGAGGCAGCGATAACGGCCCATGGAGGCCCTTACTTTTTGAATAGTATCGTTCTCGTGCGAGTTCGTCAGAAGTATTCAGCCAACGAGTGAGGAAATCAAGTCGAGAAAGCGGCCTTCGTGGACGTCTTCGGGGCTGAGGGTTATTTCTACGGATCGTACTCATCTCCGTCGATCGCTCGAAGTTTTCCGGCTGCCATTTGACAGATTGGGACTGGGTACCAGCCTTTTCGAGTTGTTGCTCGACCGCCAACAGCTCTTGCCAAGCGCCTGTTCGTCCTATTATTGGCTGCAGCGCTACTTCGACAGTCTCCAATTCTTTGTCGGCGAGTTCAAATTGTTGCCAGGTGGCGATCGATCTCTCGACTGCGTTCAGCTCCTTATCAAGAATATTCGATTGCTCATTGGCCAAGTCCAGCTGTCTCCAGATTTTCATGTGTCTTTCGACCTTTCCAAGCTGGCTGTCGACGACCCCTAGCAGTTTTGTAATCATAATTTGTTGTCTGAAGACTTCTATTTGGGCTTCAATTATCTCAAGTTGTTGCTCGGCCATATCAAGCTTTTGCCAGATATACGCCTTTGCTCTCTTGATGCGCTGCCTCTTGCCCGGCCGTTTTGCATCCTGCTTTCTTGGTCTCGGTACTTTCGTAAATTCGACATAATCGACAGGTTGATCCTTGAGGATAGGGTGAAGCTCTGCATTACTTTTCTCCCCCTGGGCCTTAGAGCAGCTCTCTGGTCGCCATATCATTCGGCATATCATTTGCAAGCTGAACAATTTATCTGGTTCTGGTTTGGATTTCGAGGAACCATCTTTCGCGCTGTGTTTTGGGGGTTTGAAGCCTTGAGCTGACTTTTGACGGGCAAGACCCGAAGTGACCTGTGTCGCGGAACGAGGACTTTGAATATCGGATCCCAACTTGACCCAAGACCGATTTGCTACGTCCTTGGAGCCTCGGGTTTGATTGACTGGACTTCGTTGATCGTCGCTCGAGGATGGGCTGGTGTTCTCAGAAGAACTTGAGTAAGGAAACTACGGAGGAATCATCAGTAGCCATTTATTTATTACACGGAATCCTGGTAGGGTTACAGTAGAGTGTCTGCCATGTCTGGTAGGTTTGTAGAAGAAGGCAATGCCCAATCTCGAAGGGAAAAGGCGCCGTGGTTGCATTCGTTCATTGTGTCCACGGCTGTTTTGCGTCTAGAGGTAGAAAAGCATTATGCAAATATATTAGATGAAGCGGATTTTAGATGGATAGAGTACGATGGCCCATGGGAGGGAATGGGCGGCGATATATGGGAGTGAAGAAGGCTCAATCGCTCGATCGACTCGAGAGCTACTTACTAGGTCGCTCAGGAAAATCCCCCAAGCTCGGACCACACTAAGCCAAAAGCAGAACGCTAAACCTGTCTGTTCTGAATCAGAACAATTCACCTCACCCCCAAGCAAAACCAGGAAAAGATTCATTTGCTCTTCTTCCTTCACATAAAGTCTATTGCAAATGATCATAGGGTTGACTTCATCCTCATCGAAATCCACGGTTGCGACTCAATAGTCACCTAGCCGGACCCTTCCTTGTCGGTCACACATAACCTTCGCTATCCTCAATCGCGACTCGCGACAAACCGCGAATTCAAAGCCCTAGACACCTATCGCGACCGACAGAACCCTCGTGATGGCCACCGTCAACGGGGCTTTGAGTCCACCGCCCGGTATAGAGGCTGCAGATCCCTCTTTCGCACTCTCAGCCAAGCGCAAACGCGACGAAAGTATCGAGACTCAGAACCATACAAACGGCACCAGCGACTCGAAGAATGCTACTGTATCCGCACTATCAACGCCTGAGGAGACTCAAGCTTTCATCAGAGACTTGATTGATATTCTTAAAAGGTAAGTCATTTTAACTATTGATAGGCAACTTCACAACGTCACCCTTAAACCTATCACTCTTCAAATGAAACCAACAATTGCTAACATTAAGTCCAGCTATGATACTACTCCTTCGATCCTCAATCGACCTCTTCGTAAACACACATCATCCAATGAACCTCAAGCAAAGAGGCACAAAGGGGAAGGTACTGTGGATCATACAACTATCTTGACGCGCCAGTCACAAAATTCATACTCAACTATTGAAGAAGTCCTGGATGACATTGGCTTGGTTGTTTCCGATATCACAGAGAAGCTGCATTTGCCCCAGGCCGGAAACTACACTGCTCCACCTTCATCCCCGCAAACAGAAACCTCTTTGAAAATAACTGCCTTCAAGATGAGAGCACAACAACTTGTTCACCGAGAGAAGAAAGGCAAGGAACAGAATGTTCTGGGAGGAACAAATGAAGACGTGTCGAGCTTGAGTGCTGGTGAAGGCACCAATGGAGGCTTAAGTGTAAATCGACAAGTCCTGACACTATATGGATCAGCCGGACCACAATCAAGGCAGCTCTTCTCTAGCCTCCAGTTGCCAACCAGAGTTGCTGGTGAGGATGAAGATATCTTGCAACCTCTCCGAGAATCCGGACTCCCCAACGGCATCACTACTACTCAGATCGTCCCTATTCAATCTATAGACTTGACAGACGACAAGAAACATGTGCCAACCTTGGGCGAATTGTTTCCAACTCCTCCAACAGTCCCGCAACTCCAGCCACCAAAACCCTCCAAAATTGCGATTACCCGATCCTCACCGGTTGGTTGGTATCAACCTGGTTCAGTGGATCTGCTTCCCAAAAACGGGACTTACTTCAGACAATCCATCTCAACCGGCCAGTGGCTCGACTATAGTAATGCTTCTCCAAGCCCTGGTAGCAAGAGGAAGCAACGAGACAGAGCCTTGAGCCTTAGTGCTACTAAAGCTCCCCAAGTCGACGCTGACTCGACAGAATCAGAGAGCACAAAGTTGGACAACCTTTTTCGAAGCGCATACTGTAGTTTCGCTCCGTGCAAGGATGACGCTGCTGCGGTCGTTCCTGGTGGAACGCTAGATCGGATCTGGTGGCAGCACATCGGAGAGAAGAGTTTCGACCGCCTCGTGCATAATGCAAACATACTAGGAGTTGTGGTTGAACCTGATATCGACTTGTCTATGGCCAAGGGTGAGGATGAAGAGGAGAAGTTTAGGGAAGCTGTGGAGGCATTCGCTGGACCTGTTGATCCTAATTTGGAATCCGTCACAAAAGCCGCGGATGAGAAAGACGTTGATGAGATCCTCGAAGAAATTTCGGATCTTCTGCGAACATTGAATTCTCATCAACGAAATCGTCACTTGAACCTGAATTCGTCGCGTCCAAGTGGTCTTTTGGGCGCTCCGGACACTACGTCTCTCGGTACACCCCTGAAACCAAGCGACCCTGAGATTTCAATATACGAGATTCTTAAATCACAATTGACATTGATGATTGCAACGCTACCACCCTATGCGGTCGCCAAACTCGACTCTGATCAGCTTGCCGAACTTGCTATAAGTACCAAGATGGAGATTCAACTGGAGGACCATAAAGGCGTTATGGAAGAAGATGAGGCATCAGCTCGGGCAAAGGCTATGGCTTTCAGCGCAGCTTCTGCAGCACGTCCAGTTCCACAGCCACAACATCGTCCAAACTCTGCTGCCCTCTATGGCAATCAGTATGCAGCCCCACGACCCGTACCTCAAGCTCAACATCAGTACTATGGTCAAGGACAGACACCTGTCCGACCACCATCTAATAGTTTGCAACGACCTCCGGCGACAGCTCAAGCCCCTTATCAATCTCAACGACCTGCTGCTGCCGCACCATTCCGTCCTGGCTCTTATGGTGCTCAGACTTATCAATCTCCGAGACCACAACAAACCTATACCCCACAGCCACAATACCAGCAAACTCCCCATGCCAACTATAACCGCCCCGCTAGTCAACCATATCAAGGAGTACCTCAATCTGCTTCACCCGCCGGCATGGATCGCCGCTATCAAGGTCAGCCAGCCTATGCTCAGCAAGCTCCTGCCCAGAACGGGGCCGGCTACCAGTATGGCAATAGTGTCAATGCAGTGCGACAAGTCTCACCACAGAAACCAATGCATAGTCCCCAGCCTACGTACAATCAGGCCCAGCCTCGACCTACTTATGCCACCCCTACCCCTTCCGTCTCCCAGGATCGTAGACCCTATCTACAGAACCCGATGGCGCCGCAGATGATGAATGGAGGATCTACCCCATCACATCAACAACAGAGCGCACCTCAACAACAGCTCGGCCCCACCAACTATCAGACCTTCATGACGACGGAGCAACAGTCAAGCATGATGGAACGCCAGCGTGCACAGTTAGCGCAGCAACAAGGCCTGCAGCAGCAGATTGCGAGAAATGCTGCTCAAGCGGGAACACTGGGATCTCCATCAAAGTCACAGGTAAATGGGAATGCTGTTACTGCTGGCCAATGATGTCAGGTCAAATGAATGTCGTCCCAACGGCTTGGGAAATGGATGATCATAACGATTCTTCCACTGTGATATATATGATGTTTTTGGGATTATCTGGCTCGTGGCTTTATGAGATTGGCGTTTCCTTCGATTGATAGGAAAGCATGGAGTTTATGGCTGTGCTTTGCACCGCATAGATGATCTTGCCTAGGAGCACTTTAGATGGGGCTCGCTGGCACAAAAATGTACGTTATAATGGATAAAAAGTTCATCTCAAATGAACTGCGATTGACTGGTATCAAAGAATATAGCACAAACGTACTGATTTATCTGAGTCGTTAATAAGTCGTAGTGTGAAAGGCTTTGTTATATCTTATAAATATCTTATTAGGACTTTTATGCGGCCTCATTTCCATGTCCTAGGATAGTTGGTCAAGTAGGGTACAGTACAGTACGTAGAATGTGGGGATGGAAGCAGCCGCCCAGCCTACGTCATTGGTAACTTGTGAGTCGTCCTCAATACCTAACGCCCTTCCAAACATCGGAAACAAAGAAAAGCTCCTACAAACCGCACCGCGTCATAGTTTCCTGCCACATCTACACAAAGAATTCTCAAGCACGCAAATCGACCACTGACAGAAATCTGTGTCTGGAGAATTGACCTTGCAGCCCTCCAAACCACTATTAACCATCCTACCACCAGGCCTTTCACGGTAGATTCACCTTCCACAACCTGCAAAAGCACCATCCCGAAATACTCAAGATGGCCACCCCAACTTTGATCGACATGCCTGACCCTCCTTCGAATCCAGACACGCCAACAGAAGCGCCGTGAGTCCTTTCCCGTTCCCGTTTTCACACCCAAAGACATTAAGCTGACTAGCAAAGTGGCACCCCGAACTCGACAACAACCTCCCTCTCCGCCCTCTCCACGATTGCAATCAAAGACGGCCACCGCGGCAGCGTCTTCCCTCACACCAGCCACGGTCACCACCACACCTCCTCCTCCAACACTCTCGAAGCCGAACGCGCAGATCGCATCTCTCGTCTCGCGGGTCTCGAACGAGTCTCCACTGCCCGTCCTTCAAATCCCAACGCTACAGGCCAAGCAGGAGGTGCTTCAGTGGCTGGTCAAATCCCAGGTTATTTTGACGCCAATGGAAATCCTGTCTACACGACCAAGATGTCAACCGTAGGCTCTGCCTCCGCGACAGGCTCTGCCGCCGACACTGGAAGAACTACGACGTGGGCGAGTGGAAGTACGAAGGGCCAGACGGAGGGGGATGATGATGAGCGAGAGGCTGATCAGATGAGCATGGATGCGAATTATCGCGACTCAGACCGTTTCTCTGCTTCGGCTATGGATGAGGATCTCGATGGTGATGGGATGAGTGATGATACCTCTCTCGTTGGGTTTGGAGAGGGAGCTGGCTCTACGGTTTCTGGACCAACGTATAGCAGGAGCAATTTGGTCCCCAGAGCGAGTCTTCTACAACAGAGCAGCGGTGCAGGAACGCCTTTGAGTGCTAGTACGACTACTACAGCTGAGCAGCAGAGACGAGACGCCAGGATGATCGATGGACTAGCTGCTGATGAGCCGGGTAGTGGGTATGTTGATACGGCTGCCAGAGGCGGTACGGGAGTCCCACCGACGAGGGGATCAGGCGATGGTGTTCAAGCTGCAGAGAGAATCATGCAGAATAGACTCGGTGATGGGGAGGGTAGGAAGCCACCTCTAGGAAGTCCTGATGAGGCTGGTCTAGGAAAGTTTTATTTCGAGAAGAAGTGACGGGCAATATCTGCTGTCAAAACTGGTGGGATCGGCGTTAAAATGGGTGGTGTGGAGGGATTGTAGTTATGATACCACCACGAACTCATCTGACTGGCAAGGTGAGTTCAGTTCGGGGATATCTTCTGAGCTATTAGGTCTTCAATCGAATGAATTACATGTGCCAAATCTCGCTCAGCTTCTCTTTAACCTAGCATGATGAGTGCGGGACTAGCATATGGAGATCTCCTCTCTCAGCGATATATCTCTTTACCATGAAAGAGGAAGCCGATGCCACAATCCTCATATCGTTTGGGTAAACAAGTGAGAGAGGTCATCAGACCAAAGCGTAGTTGCTTCGGAATGGTTGAACTTGGCTCATTCCATATTGGTTGGGAACCAACCAAAAGCAGGGGTTGACTGAGCTCAAGTTGGCGGTCATCTATTTGTGGTTTATACAAAACTATCAATCCTAGAATTCGTCTTCATCCTCTTTCTCCTCTTTCTCCTGTCCTTCATCAGCAACAGGCGCCTTAGCCTCCTGCTTCCTCCACAGCCCGGCCAAAAATTCATTCGTACTCGCCTCGTCAATACTCTTATCGGTCCTCTTCTTCAAGAACCTCGGAAATCTCAAACTCAACCCTCTCTCCTCACTAACCAGACCAATTGCAGCCGTGTACACAGGACTGAGCGTAATATCCGCAAAAGCCATTTCCCAAACCTCTTTTGGCTCGAACCAAACATCAGGATATCCTCCTTCATACTCCACGTATCCTGGTTTCCTTCCTAGGACATTCGTCCCCTCGTCCTTGTCATAGAAAGCTTTGTTTTCTTTGTAGAAAGCGTCCGTGAAGCCTGAGATGCATTTGCAGACTGCTTCTAGAGATCCAGTTTCTGGATTTCGGACGGCGAGGAGGATGGGAGACCAGAAAGCGGCTTTTCGACCTTGTCCGTGCCAGCCAGCTATGGGGATAAGGTCGAGGGTATCAAAGGTTGTGGAGTAGTCCTTCTTCACTTTTAGCCAGGAGTCCAGACGTTTGTCGGGTTCGTATGTTGAGAGGAGGGCTTTACGGCGGGTCTTCTTCTCGGGATCTTTATCTGCTGCGGTTTTCTTCTTGCCTTTGGTCGGCTGGGTTATTGTTTTGACGGACAAGTCTTCTACAGCCGACAAGTCTGCGCCCTCGTCCTCGACTTTGAGTTTTGGGTTGGGAAGGTTGTCAAGGATCTTGACCATAATGCCTTCGCACTTGATATCAGTAGCGCTCTTGAAGAATTCGAGGACTGTCTCGGAGTCTTGGGATGTGGCGTCGATGCTTTTGACCCATGTGAATTGGTTTGGGACTTCAGTGAATAAGCTTCGTAGGAGCTCACGTCGTTCTCGGAACGGTCGATCCAGGAGCGGCTCGCCATTGAGAAACATGAGGTCGAATGCAAACAAGCAGACTGATACCTTGACACTACCGATAGCTACGTCCTTCCGCGCTCGATTAGATAATGTCTGAAATGTTTTGAGCTCTCCAGAATCTTGGTCCACAGCAACAACCTCGCCCTCCATGATGAAGCTACTGACTCCGTCACCACGAACCTTGGGTATCAGGGCCACTAGATCGGGATACTTGTCTGTCATGAGTTCCAAGTGCCGAGAGAAAATGGTCACTTTGCCTTGTTCATCGCAGTGTACCTGTGCTCGTTGCCCGTCATACTTATACTCGCAGCTGAAGTCTCGTCCTTGGAGCTTCGCGAGCATTTCCGATAGATCCCTCGTAATACTTCCCAACATGGGACGGAGTGGGATATGCAATGCCAAGCCACATCTGACCAAAAGCTCATCACAAACTCCGATTTCGAGGAGAACAGGTATCAAGTCATTGTAATTCGGCCGTTTGGCAAAGCAGGCCTTGACCGTTTCTTCGCCTTTGGACCATATTTCTGCCAAGGCTTCTTTCTTGAGCTTTGACAACTCGTCTTGGGATTTGAGAGGAAAGTCTGAGTCGGGGGGTCGAGATAGTTGGAAAGCTCGAGATAAGGCAATGAGCATCGTTGTTTTGACAGCTCCGATGCGTAGCTTCATGAGAGTCAACCACATTCCTTGGGCCTGTTTACTACAATACTTACATGTTGACAGAGAGTACGAACAATGTACCGACTCTCTTCAGCTCCTCTCGCATCTTGCAGTAGCCTGTTGACTATACTCTGCTTGATCTCGCCACTTCCCGTCCCTTGCGTGCTTGCTATTTTCACGAGTGCTTGATATACCCCTTTGATTGTTAGTGGCTTCGGCTTGCGAAGAGTGAAACTTTGCTTTTTTTTGGCTTCAAAAGCTACGTCTCCTGCATCTCCAACTTTGTCATAGAGAGCTTTGAGAGCTCTACCATCGAGACCGCATACTTGTTTCAGGGCCTTAGAAATAGCGGAGCCTCCGAGACCAAGCTCGAGTGAAATGTAGGGAGGGGATATTGAGTTGGTTGCAAGCCAAACCTATGAGCTGTTAGCTTTATTGAGGGACTTGAGAAGTAACTGAGAGATGACAGAGGCGACATGATAGCCGAGTGGGAGCGCAGCGAGATAAATCACTCGCACAACAGAAATCAGGATACCAAATGCAAGATGTTCTTTGGAGCAGCGGTTCGTACATACAGTAGGCAATAAATTAGTTGGATCTCCTTCGATAATGACTCTCAGAAGATTAACGAGGGTGTCTACTATCCTAATCCGGCTCTGAGTACTGTTCACCAGAACGAAGCACCTTGTGAGGAGGGCGTAAGAAGCATTCCCACCCTCAGCAGCCCAATGCCTTTGCAATTCGGTGACGTATCGAGAAGGACGGAAAGTTAGTGGACTTTCGTCGAACGGTATGCTTGATGTTATAGTGTCTTCTTCTGAAGCTCCAGATTGCAGAGAAAGTGTGTTCTTCCCTTTCGTCTCGGCTGGGGCTGGTTCGATTTCAGCATGATATGGAGCCTCATTGTCTTTACCAGCATCATCTTCATGCGAATTTATGCCGTTATTGATATCTCCGTCAGAAGTTCCAGCCTTGGCAGACTCGTCTCCAATATCACTGGCCGGGGCTTCTCTTGCAGCTTCCTGGTCCCACTCTGCTTGTAGTTTCCGTGCCAGCTCTTCATCCGTTAAACTTGGCGGTTCGCCAGAGCCTTGAGCATCTTGATCGTTGTTTGCAGGTTGTGAAGACACATCCTGCCTTTGCTTTCCGAAGAAGAAGTCGAGGTTTCGAGACGCCACTGGGGAGGATTTGGAGTTGTCGTTGAGCTTCCGCCGCTTCGTAGGGGTTCTCATTTTGCTTGCAGAAATGGAGAACGTCTATATAATTAAACTGCTGGTTCAGAGCCCGAGTTCGGGTGATTCATCGGGTTTCTGGCACACGTCGATACATTTTGGAGTGGACGATCATGGAATTGAGTTGGATGCGCATAAGATTGTAAGAATCAGTCGTACATACAGCCTTAAAATAACATCATTCGCATGGACAAGGTTTTTGTTCGCAGCCTTTGATATATGTCGAAAAATCGTTGTAAGAAGGTAGTTATATTTGGAAGTGGTGACGTCGAGGCGGAATCTGGGGAAGTCGCGTGTCGACGCGAACCTCCAAAAACCACTTTCCAACATTCACTGAAATCAGCCCGCACATCTACATCAACAAAGCCTTCGCCCACCATGTCTTCCACAATAAGCCCGTCCAGCCCAGAGGCCAAAGTTGGTGATCCGCAAACAAGTATACCACTTTCTGAAAGAGATATCCGCCTCGACGATTGGCTCAATGACAAAATACAAACGATGGCTGACCTCGCCAACCTCGCTAAGATGATAGAATCGGTGGATATTCAGAAAAAGCAGTTGGACCAGCAAGTAAGTTTCCGTTGGTCTGACCGGTTCTCTTTGCTGACACACTTCAGCTTGTCGATGCCCGAGCAAAGCTGGCGGCCACGAGACAAGCCTCTGCGGACCATGCAGTCAAAATACTCGAACAAACCACGAAATTCGAAAAGGAACATGCAGGTATCCAAAATCGCCTCATGATAGTCACATCATCTGATAGTCCAGAGGAAGCCACGAAACTTCTGAAGGGTCCTATGGAAAAGCTACGCAGGGTTGAATTGGCCACACTTTACGTTGAGTTACTCAAGGAGGTAGACGGTTTGACCGTGGAAGCTCGCAAATACCTTCCTGCCGAACCAAAGGAAGCTCTCAAACCATATACTCGTTTAAAGGAACTCGCCATTAAGTTACGTCAACTGCAGGAACCTGCGGAGGGAGCGGCTGTGCATTTGGTCCAATATGTGGAGGATACATCTATCTCGCTTTGGCTACAGATGAAGCAAATAATGTCAGATGAGTTCGAGGCAGTTCTCAAGAAGACGAAATGGCCAGAGGAGGCCCAAGAACCAAGTCGGGAATGGATTGATTGTTTCGACAAACTTTTGGATCTACAGAGCCCCGAGATCATGGCTGCTCGGGAACCACTAGTTCTCCTTCCATTCGATGTGCTAGGCAGACCGTTTATTCAAGAGTTCATGTATCATTTTTTCAGTGACAAGGCGACAAACGAACCATCACGTGTAAGTTTTTTCATCTTAAAAGGCGCAGATCCAAAATCCCTCGAGGGCATTTAAAATCCTGTTCGGCACGACCTGCAGGTATCAAAGGCTTACACGGTTCCAGCTTGGCGACTACTTTTTCTCGCATGTTGTTGGCACGGTCAAAAAGTGGGAGCCATTCCTACGAGAGAATGTTGCGCCCATTCTGGCAGCACATTTTCGAGGCAATGTCCTTGCCGGCAATGCGCTCTACGTTGACCCAGTATCCGGGCTCATCATTGCTCTACTACCTGTCGTGAGGCAGAAGGTTGACAACGTTCTTTTAGGGATAGGCAAAGACCCGAAATTACTGAGCAGATTCATAAAGCAGCTGCTCAATTTTGATGAAACAATCAGAGAAACCTTTGACTATAACGGAGGGAACTTGGAGCTTGGTTGGAAAGGTCTAACATGGGATGTCTTAGAGAAATGGTTTGACAGATGGATAGATGGAGAGAGGGATTTCGCACTCCAAAGTATGTTCATCTGAGCGCTTTTCCTTCAGCAATGTCGCAGCCGATCGCAATCCCACCCTTTGCTAGCAGTGGGCTTACGGGATCAACTCCCAATTCATCGCACCCTTGAACTATTACTGATTTGATATATAGGATATAGAGAAATAATCAAATCTCCGGATACTGGCCTAATCGACTATGATAATGAGATGCCTAGCAAAACCAGACCTACTTATGGTGCGACTCGAGTTGCAGACCTGATTGAAAACGTGACCAAGTCTTACAGCAAAATTCGCAAATTCTCTCACAAAATGCGATTTCTGATCGAGATTCAGGCGGAGATCCTAGATCAATATCAAGGTCGTTTAACGGAATCACTCGATGCATATCAAACCATTACCAATCCTGTTGCGCGCAAGTTTCACGGCATATCCAAAGAACAGCAAGCAGAGTTGGAGGGTATCCGAGGTATCGAGAGCCTTTGTAAGGTGTATGGAAGTGCAGACTATATTATTAATGTACTGAACGACTGGAGTGATTCAGAGGTTAGTATCGATTGAAAATTCCTGACTTAACATCGCTGATCGAAATCCGGCAGTTCTTCATCTATCTCTGGGGTCAATTACAGTCTCGTGCAAAACGCACTAATGTCAATGACAACCTGGCTGGCTCGATGTCATATACGGAGGTCAAAGACTCGACATCGACAGCAGTGGGATCGGAGAGCGTAGGATCCGTTTTTGATGTAACTATAGATGGATATGGACGCTTGCGAACACGGGCAGAGGAATTTATGATCCAAGCACTGAAAGGCAATCTCTCGAATTCGATGCGACTTTACTTCAACAGAGCACAGTGGACGACCGTGGGAGACGTACCTTCTGTTTTAAATGTGACTGCGGAATTGGACCAGCCTCTTCAGGTAAGCTGGGGTAGACTTGATATCGCATCACTAGCACAACTACCTGTGGACATAATCACTAATCTTACTATCAGGGAACAAAAGAGTATATTGCGTTCTTGCAAAAGGCATTGTCCGCGAAGCAGTGCCGTCGTGTAATACGTAACATGATGGTACATATGCAAGATCTGATGTGGAGTGAGCTCCTTATCAAACAGGACTTCACCACACTCGGCGCTGCTCGGCTTTCTCAGGATGTCAGTGCCATTGAACGGTTGGCTCCAGAGAATGGTGTTGATCTGCGCAAATTGCGTCAAGGGGTCACCCTGCTCAACCTACCAACGGAGGTAGACGAACCGTTGCTTGACAAGGAGCGTTCGAATATTACTTTGAACCAAGCATCCGGTGCTATATTTTCTACGAATGCGGAAACAGATCAGATACTGAAGAGACTGGGACTTGACCAATTATCTCGTACAGATGCGCGAGCTATTTTGGCTCGAAGGGTTGAGGCTCAGGAGTGAGCGAGTCATGCCATTTTGTAGCTATTAATACCCAGTCTGCATCCATACATATCATTCCATGAACGCAGCAATTATGGGCATTCGTAGTAATATACAAAGCATTAAAGCGTCAAAGTAACAACCCTAATATGATCGTTGACTGGATCTGTGGTCCATTTTCATATACGGATCCATCAACCAACATAGCAGAGGGCAGTCCCTAATCACAAGACTCGTGGACACATTGGCGTCTCAGGCGAGGTTCCAAGCAGATGGAAATGGATAGGCTGATTTGGCAAGGTTTGAAAAATGCATGAGTGAAAGCATGCTGTTCTTTCAGCTATTACTGACCATTCCTTGTCATGTTGCTTCATGACCACGCCTATGTGTTCAATATCATGCTGCGATCCGGTGATTTACCAAAGATTTGCACTCCCAAACGCCTCTCGCTATGCTCGAATCGAAATCCTATCAGCCCAGGCCATGTATTCACATTAAGTCTAATCGAGGACCCAGGCCATCTTGAACAGCATCTGAAAGCATATTCCAGTCCATACCTCCAATAGCGCGAACGTTGATGCCTTTGACAGCGAGCGACTCCGTGAAGCGACCCGTCGCAATTTTTCTAATCATCAAAGTGTCAGGAGCCTTCCTTAATTTTCGACCTTCGCCATCCGTCAAGTACTCCTCGAACAATCTCTCTTCTTCTGCAGTGAAGGGTAAGTTTACGAGCTCCACGCTCCGATCGGCGATGTTGCTGTATGGAGGGCTGTTGAGCACCAGCGATATGAGCATTTGAAACATGTGTAGTTGCGCATACTCCTGCTGGCCTCGACAGAAATAGAAGGCTTCAGTGACGCTTGTCCTAGCAATTGCTGAAAACAAGCATTCAAGTGCTTGACTGCTGACCAGGGCTGGCTGAACTGTATGATAGTATGCCAAAGCAAACGTAAGATCATTATTCTTCGATTGTCGTACGAGGGCTTCTAAGATGTCGTCCGAAAACGTAGGAATAAGGGACGGGTGTGTCAGATATTGCAATGCAATCTGGAGAGAAGTCAGTGTCGTCCTTGAAGCGCTGGACAGGAGCTGTCCTTGCCTCAAATTCTCGGCGGTCCAAGTGCCACAATCCCTTCATGTAGATTTGATACTTTTGCGGTAGGAAAGAATTCTCCTCGAATTCAGCCGAAGGTACTCTTTTTCTCGTGGGATTATCGAAATCGAGGAGTATATAATATAGCACGGAGATCTTGTGATGGTCGTCAGCGCTGCTTTCGACGATAGCTTTGTGTAGATTTCTGAGGTCGCCGTTGAATTCGGGAGGATAAAGCTTTGTCGCTATAGATTGATTAGCATGTATCTTTGCGAGCCCTTCGACTGAGGAGGCACTCACGTCTCTTGATACCAAGAAGCTTGAGCACTTTGTCAACGAATAGCCCTTGAAGGACTTTCCGGTGTCCCTCAATGCTGTAGCTCTCGTTCTCTGTGTATGAGCATTCTGGATCGAAGCTGAAGACTTCTTCGAAATGGTGGTAGTTGAACATCGTCGCGATGAAGGCGTGAAATTTTGAGGTCTGAGTCCGAAGAAGAAGACTTGCTGTCCGGATTTTGTTCGGTGCGATCGTTCAAGAGGCTTTTGCAGGACACAAGGCACCGTGGATGTCCATTTCGCGGGCCCTTATCGCGATAACGCTAGCGCAAGGTGAGTAAACAATGACTTCTCTCGAAGTAAACATAGAATACCTTCCACATATAACGCCATTTCCATTCGACAATTCGACAGCACAGGTGCTTACACACTCGATCGACGCGTCAATTTCACTTTCACGACTTAACGAATCTTACATCTCCTATTTATATTGAACGGGGAGCTGCGAAGCGCATAAGTGCGCGTGCTACCTTGTGCGCGATCGACAAAACGACGACTCTCGCTTTTTTAATACAAGGTCCTTGAACATGTCCGAGTCACCTGTCAGACCATCCAGAAGGGCGGCTTCCCGTAGGAATGTGATTGTAGAATCTGACGAAGAAGATGAACTCATGCAGTCAAAGGTTCAAGACGACAGCGAAGGAGACTTTACGCCAGCCCCTGCAACCAAACGAAGCCCACGAAAGGCACCTGCACCGAGGCGGAAAACAACAAACTCGATCGCTACGCCCAAAACTGGAACGCGATCAAAGAAGAGTCTCGCGAACGAAAATGTTGACCCGTCAAAGATCTTCGACCCCGAGCAAAGTGTCCGGCCAGAGCCAGAATCTCCAACCAAGAGAGCATCGCCCCGAAAAAGGAAGAGTGCTCCCACACGAGGATCTCGAATTTCATCTACTCCAGAGCTTCCTCCTCCTCTGCCAACTCCACAGCCATCCCAATCGCCAGAACCCTCCGAGCTACATGGCACTCCGCTGGCAGACATCACAGAGACCCTCAATGATCGACCGCGAACTGCAGACAGCCAGTCATCGATTGTGAAGCCGATCAAGTCATTTGATACGATTATGGAGAAACCGATGGACATCGTGCTGAAGTCGAGGTCCATGGCTGCCCCGGTCATTGAAGAGACGGGTCCAAAAGCTCGGATCTGTATTACATATCTGATTCTCACAAACTTCAAGAGTTATGCGGGACGCCAGGAAGTAGGGCCTTTTCACGCGTCATTCTCCTCAGTGGTAGGGCCTAATGGCTCGGGCAAGTCAAACGTTATTGACTCCCTACTGTTTGTGTTCGGATTTCGGGCCAGCAAGATGCGACAAGGAAAGCTTTCTGCGTTGATCCATAATTCTGCAGCTTTCCCAGACCTCGACTCCTGTGAAGTTGCTGTACACTTCCAAGAAGTCATGGATCAGGTGAGATACACTCTCTCGTCAACCGCAACCAACTAGCTGACCAAAATACAGCCAAACGGCCCACCACAGATCATACCGAATTCAGATCTTGTCATATCTCGCAAAGCGTTCAAGAACAACTCCAGCAAATATTACATGAACGGCAAGGAATCGAGTTTCACTGTAGTCACGACACTTCTCCGTGATAGAGGCGTTGATCTTGACCACAAACGATTCTTAATTCTCCAAGGTGAAGTTGAGTCTATTGCCCAGATGAAACCAAAAGCTGCCAATGAGCACGATGATGGGTTGCTTGAGTATTTGGAGGATATAATTGGTACATCCAAATACAAGACTCCAATTGAAGAATCCGCGGCCGAGGTTGAGACATTGAACGAAGTTTGCCTTGAGAAGAGTGGTCGGGTTCAGCATGTAGAGAAGGAGAAAAATAGCCTAGAGGACAAGAAAAACAAGGCCTTGGCGTACATAAGGGACGAGAACGATCTCACGATTAAACAATCAGATCTTTATCAAGTCTACATCAACGAGTGCGGCGACAACATCGCAGTTGGCGAGGAAGCAATTGGGCAGATGCAAGCGCAACTCGATGTGGAGCTCGAAAAGCATCAAGGCAATGAAGATGGGATTAAGCAACTTGAAAAGCAATACAAGAGAGGCCAGAAAGAGTATGAGGCCCTCGACAAGGACACTCAAGTCATTCTCAAAGAGATCGCGAAAATCGACCAAGAGAATGTGAAATTCGAAGAGAAGCGGAAGTTTTTGACGGGCAAGCAGAAGAAACTCGAAAAAACAATCAATACTTCCGAAATCGCAGGAAATGAAGCCCAGTCCACGATCGAGACTTGTGCTGCAAAGATAGACAGCTCCTCTCGGGAGGTCTCTATGATGGAGAAACGGATGAAAGCGGAAGAGAGTGAGCTGGCCAGCATCCGTGAGAATCTGAAAGGTAAAACTCAGGCTTTTTCCGACCAGATCGCGACGAAGCAGAAGTCGCTAGAGCCATGGAACGAAAAGATCAATCAAAAGCAATCGGCCATCGCAGTAGCTGAAAGTGAGCTGGCGATTTTGCACGAAAAAGCCAACGCTGGTGTTGTAGCTCTGGAAGAGACACAAGCAAAGCTAGTAAGCATCGAGGAGGGACAAGAAGCGAGACTCTCGGAGCTTGAAGAGTGTAAGTCCCAGAGGGCAAAGCTTGAGAAGGAAGCCGCCAAATTCCAAGCGGAACTGGAGAAGCTGTCTCAGAAAGAGCCTGAGATCCGTTCAAAACTATCAGGAGCCCGCCAGAAGGCAGACGAAGCCCGTGCCAGTCTCTCGAACACCCAAACCCAAGGCAATGTGCTCACGGGGCTGATGCGTCTCAAGGAGTCCGGTAGAATTGAAGGATTTCACGGCCGACTTGGGAACCTAGGCACAATCGACCAAAAGTACGATGTTGCTATTTCGACAGCTTGCGGAGCTCTCGACAATTTCGTGACTGACACGGTAGAAGGCGGACAGCAGTGTATTGAGCATCTACGGAAGACCAACCTTGGCAGAGGAAATTTTATGTGTCTTGATAAGCTTGGGAACAGAGATATGGAACCCATCGAGACGCCAGAGAATGTTCCCCGCCTCTTCGATCTTATCAAGGCCAAGCATGATAAGTTCCGACCAGCTTTCTACCACTCACTCCAGAACACGTTGGTAGCAAAGGACCTAGCACAGGCCAATCGTATTGCCTATGGTGCGAAGAGATGGCGAGTTGTTACGCTCGAAGGACAATTGATTGACAAATCTGGTACCATGTCCGGTGGTGGAAATACAGTGAAGAAGGGTTTGATGTCTTCCAAGCTTGTCGCAGATACCTCGAAAGAGCAAGTCGTAAAGCTAGAAGTTGATCGAGACGCCCTCGAGCAAGATTTCCAAAAGTTCCAAGAACGTCACCGAGAGCTTGAATCGACACTCAGAGAACTCAATGATCGGATCCCGAAACTGGATACCAAGATGTCTAAGATCGGTCTCGAAGTTGAGAGTTCTGCCCGAAATATGAATGATGCTCAGCGCCGGATCAAAGAGCTGAGTAAAGAGCATCAACCGTCGAAGACAGATGATAATCGCGTTCTCTCTCTTGAAAAGGAAATCGCCAAGCTTAACAAGGAGATCGATAAGCTACGGAGCGAGACTTCCAGCGTTGAGCAAGAGATTAAGGCACTACAAGACAAGATCATGGAGGTCGGTGGTGAGAAGTTGCGGGCGCAAAAGTCGAAGGTCGACGCATTGAAATCCGAGATTGACAATGTCACTGAGGCTATCTCAACCGCCGAAGTAACAAAGGCGAAGGCCGAAAAGCAGAAGATTAAGCTGGAAAAGGACCATGCCAAGGCATCGAAGGAGCTGCAAGCTGCCATAGCAGACCTCGAGAAGCTAGAGGAAGAGATCCAAAATCAAAGTTCAAATGCCGAAGGTTCTCAAGCTCGGGTCAACGAAGCTCGGGAAGCTCTTCGTGAGAAGAAGCAAGAGCTGGGTGTTCTCAAAGGGGAGTTGGATGAGAAGACTGTGGAGCTCAACGAAATTCGAGCAATTGAGATCGAGATGCGGAACAAGCTCGAAGAGAATCAAAAGGTCTTGGGCGAGAATCAGAAGCGCTTGAAGTATTGGAGTGAGAAGCTGGGCAAGCTATCTCTTCAAAACATCAGCGATCTTGGCGAAGAAATAGCTGTTGAAGAACTACAACGGCACACCAAGGACGAGCTGGCAGATATGAGCAAGGATATTTTGAAGGGCGAGATCGCCGCTTTGGAAGAGAAGACTCAGAGTGCTAACGTCGATCTTGGTGTCCTGTCTGAGTACCGACGCAGAGTTGAGGAGCACGCAGCGAGAAACACAGATTTGCAAAGTGCAATTGGCCAGCGTGATACCGCAAAAAAACGATGCGACGATTTGCGCCGTCTCCGGCTCGAAGGATTCATGGAGGGCTTCAGTACGATTTCCCTTCGACTTAAGGAGATGTACCAGATGATCACTATGGGCGGAAATGCCGAATTGGAACTTGTCGACTCCCTTGATCCCTTTTCAGAAGGTATCCTGTTTAGTGTGATGCCGCCAAAAAAGTCCTGGAAGAACATCTCCAACTTGAGTGGTGGTGAAAAGACGTTGAGTAGTTTAGCTTTGGTATTTGCCTTGCATCATTACAAGCCAACTCCCCTATATGTGATGGACGAGATCGATGCTGCTTTGGATTTCAGAAACGTAGGTCCTCATTCACAGCTGTTGTCCTGCGTTAGCTAACACAATCAGGTTTCGATTGTTGCTAGTTATATCAAGGAGAGAACGAAGAATGCCCAGTTCATTGTCATCTCTTTAAGAAACAACATGTTCGAGCTCGCATCGCGACTTGTTGGAGTGTACAAGGTCAACCATATGACTAAGAGTGTCACGATAGAGAATAGGGATTACATTAACGGAGAGGCTTGAGGGGGATCACAGGTGGCGTTCTTTGACTCCAAGGAGTGGTTTGGGTTCTTCCGGAACTGGAAATGTATGTATTACGAACGTAAATGAAGGCCAGTGATATTCATCGATCCATACGATTTATCTATCATATGACCTCCTCGGCTGTTTTTGGAACTATGTCCAATGAAGCGAATTATTTACCACCTACTCTTCTCCTTCTCCTTCCTTGTGATAATAACGATCTCTGATACCCATTATTTTCAGTCTTGAAGCTTGCTTTCTATATTAGATATTACAAAGTTATATGAAGACTATAAACCAAGTATTACCTGGCTAAGCGGCGCTGAATGGAGACTTGTTAAGGCTGCTGGTGGTACTTGATGTGCTCCTTGCAAAAAGCGAGTGTACGACCATAGGCAATAAGACGGGCCACATGTTGCGGGAAGACGATGTGTTGAGGATTAGATATTATTCTATGGTCTACACGCCTATTCGGATCATCATTCATCGTTGAAATCATTGATCTGTTCTTCCAGTCTCATTGGAACAGCGTGTTCTGTGGAAAGCCACCAGGGATCTCAAGGGGAAAGCTCATCTAAGAAACAGAACTCAAGGCTATGCTCCCCCAAACACCATGTATGCCGCTCATCAAATTGACTCATACCGCCCAGATGTTAGGCATTGCATCTCATGCTCTATCCGATGGATCAGTCGGTTGTCTTCCACAAACACTCTTTGTTTTATACATGGAAGGTGAATCATGCACTTCAATCTTTGGATGCTCATGCTCGCCTCCAATGCAGGGCACGCCGTATTTCTCTTCCCACATCTTACGCAACACCTCGTACAGAAAAGCGTACTGCTCGAAAGCTTGTACCATCGTACGTCTCTGCATACGCAGTTGGTTGACGGTCTCGTACACCGGATCCGAGCCTCGGTTGGTATTCTTGACTTCTCCATCCCAGTTCTCCCAGGCACCTCCCTGAAGTTCACCCATCAAGAATTCGAGCGCGACAAAGGTACCAGTTCGTCCTACACCAGCACTGCAGTGGACAACCCGGGCATTCTCAGCTTTACCATTTTTCTCGCGTGATAGATGCATCAACTGGATGATAGACTCGACATTGTGTTCTTCTAAAGCACCAAAGTCTGGCCATGATGGATAGAGGTAATGGAAGATGGGTTTCTCCTCATCTTCTCCATCGACGGTCATGATGAATTTCCGTCCTTCGATGGTGGTACCCGGAACGGCCGATAGCTTGGAGTCGAAGCGTACAGTAGCTTTGAATTCCTCACCCAATTGATTTGTTTCGTTGATAACGATTGGGGCAGTGTCGAATTCATTGGGGAAATAACGGTAGCATTTCTCGAGCATCTTGCTTGGGTCATTGGGCATTGGGACATGAGTCGGACTCAGCATAATGACGATGCCTGGGCTAGAATTGTACGGGACTGATAATTCATGCCATATCATGTGCCAAGTATGATCCACGGTCTCAGACTTTGGGCCTTGCATGCAGATGTACTTGTCCTGTATGCCTTTCTTCAAGGTACTCTGCTTCGCTGACGTAGAAGCCAAGGTTATGGGTGACGCGTTGATGTAGTCGTTGACTCCTTCAGGAACCTGGAGCTTGATACGGTTATTGGCCCAAGGGTGAATATTGTTGTATCTATCGAGAACAGGATCCGGATCAAAGCGATTCCATTGACCACCTTTTTCAGCCAGACGTTCTTCCTCAAGACGCATAAGCTCATCATACTTCTGGTGTGTCTCTTTCAGCAACGTTAGTTCAATCCGCCACAATGTTCAAAGATACATACCTTCTGGAGTCAACTTCAAGAACTTCGGCATTTTGTCGACTGCTGAATCCGGCTCAACAATCGTTGGCCCCTCTACCTCCTCCGCTCCATCTGGTTTTCCGAAGCAAGCTCCATCCATCTGGGAGGGAGAGCGGTCCTGCATTGGAACCGAGATCTCATCGGCAGACGAAGAGCGGGAGGAAGATCTGTGACTGTGCGCCATCTTCTTCAACCAAGCAGGTGACCTTCCTCGTGACCTTGGAGGCTCATGGACGTCGAGATCAGGAGCTCCGACAGGTGACTCGCACCGGCGGCGGAAAGCTCGTAGCCTGTCCAGATTTGCAACGGCTCTTGGAGAGCGGATATAGCGGGAGGGGATAGAATTGAACGTGGAGAGCTGGTGGTGCTGTCAAGGCGACTTCGTTCGATGAGAGGGAGCGACGGTAAAGGAGCCAAGGAAAAGGGGCAGATTGTCTTCCAAAACGGCTCAGGATTAAAAAGAGGTCCAAAGGAAGCGGCTGTAACAAGGAGAGACTCTGAGCTCTCGAGATGCTGGAAAGGAAACAGTGGCGCACCGGGAGCAATTAATTTGTAGAAGGAAGCTCTCAGTATGTAATGAATGAACGTGCAAGAACAACGACTAAAAGAATGTGTACAAGAAGCTATTAGGAGGATCGCGAAAGTGGTAAGAGTGCAGGAAGCAAGAGATCGCAAAGCAGGAGAAAGATGCTGAAAGAGAGAAAAGTTGATATAAAAAGCACTCGACCTCGAGAGAAGGAGAGAGTCTCGCCTCTCGTCGCCTCTACAGGGGTTCACCTCCTATTCCGGAAGGCGGGGACCGTGTTGTAGCGACCTCCGACTACTCCGAATTTGCCTCCACGGACCTCAATTCTTTGCGAGTTTAGCATCACTGCTTCCCACACATCGATAGGAGCAATGATAATCCGATCGTGAATATGGTTTGGCTTCGCATCTTCGAGGTAAGAGAAGGCCTTCCTCAAACATCTGCGATTCGAACGCTAACACAATATCCAGGCCTGGCTAGTGACCAAAGCATGTCCTCCGAACCCCCAAACCGTCTTGCATGGAAAACTAACTGCTCTCTAGCTTCTCAGAAGTCCCGCCTTCCATAGAGGCGTCCGCAGCGTTCACAAAAAGGTGCATGAGTTGAAACATGGAAAAGACCCGGCCGAGATGGGAGGCACAAATATAGACGGTGGGTTCTCACGAGATGTTTAAACGGGGATGGGAGTTGATGGATACAGTGCCGGGCAAAGGGGACTCGAGCCGGTTCTTGAAATACTATATGGAGGAGCTCAAGGACCAATTCCGTGGATCAAAGAAGTGAGGACTGGAGCAGGAACCGCACGACTTGGGATGATGGGAGCAGGGGGCGACATTGTTCGATAAGGGCGTATAGTTGGAGGGAAGGTTTCTATGCTTCCGATAGATGGGCATTGGATTTGGCACCACATCAAGATGCATTGGGAAATATTGGAGGAGCATGGTATGGCGTTTGGATGATACATACGTCTACAGCGTGTTTGAACCCCAGTTTACAGTATCCCACTCACTATCCCACTATCCGCCCTTCTACTACGTTCATTCCGTCAGCGCAGGAGGCTAAGTTATTTCTTGCTCTTCAAAACTCGAAATTCGAACAAAGCAGACGGGTAATTGGGGGGTTGTGCTTTACACAACGGACGTTAAATTGGGCTCTTCGACGATTCAATGTCATTTGGCTCTCATTCAATCCGGAGAAAATTCGCATACGTCTGTACCAGACCGATAGTGTATCCATATTTATGAGCTTTCGGCCTCGGGCGTAGGCATACAAATGTCTCAATGCGCTTGGCGATGTTGAGTAGAATTATTGTTCGTAGGTACGGGTATCAAGGCAGTGAAAATGATAGAATGTTGAAGGAGAAACTTCGAATCATCTGTGATATGTGATTTCATAGATATAAATGCAAATGGTATCTCTTCATAGCAAGCCATGCCGGCTATATCAATGCCGGTCAGAATCCTGCTGCTCTCGGTTCATGAAACGCCTCCCAATGCAACTCGTTTTTTACGATAGCTATGATCGTCATAATATTCAATCCGTCCCATTCCCCTATATATTAATCCAAACCAATATCCCCACTTCTTTTTGATGAACAGCTTGAAAATCTACTTCCACCACCTACGGTTGCTGCCGAACTTCCAGCAAGCGGTTCCTCGAGTTTTTTTGGCCTGCCTCGTGGATGCTTCTTGCCTCACTGTAATAGTGTCGGAGTCAGCCACTTGTGCTAATACTAGCATGCCATAGCTTTCGTCGCTGGCATCATCTTCGTCATCTTCGTCGTCATCTTCCTTCTCATCACCCTCCACCTACCCTGAATGCTCTTCTTTCTCTGCCGGCTCTCATGCTGACTGTATTTTAGAAACAGATTCCAAGACAGGGCTGTGTGATCTCAGGAGGAATGGCTTTTGGCCTCGCAGGTGAGATATTCTAGTTCTAGAATACGATGATAGATCACTGCAGGCATCCGAGTCCGAACCCGAGGACGAGAGTGTTGTGTAGTATTGAATCGGAGGTGGTAGTGCTGAGGGTTGCAGTCGGAAAAACTTGGCTGACACAACCTCAGCTCGTATCGGAAAATCTCCTGGATGTTGTCCCTTTGGTAGAGATGAAGCCTGACGAAATGGCAAGTCAGAAGTGGGGATGTCTTCCGAATTAACACAGTCCGATTGCTTAAACACCTCCAGAGTCGATTTGGGGATACTATGAAGAAACTTCCTTGATCCAGGACCGGGTGCGGAGAATTTTGATAGTTTGGCTGGCGTGTGACTGTTGAGTTTTGTCCGCCGAGTTTCCACTGTTACAGCAAAGTGATCTGCAGGTTGAGTGCCGCCAAGACCACTGGCATCAAAACTCATCGGAATATTTGTCGGGCCCGAGCTGCGAGACGACCATTTTAGGCCTACGTCAAGATCGCTGTCTCTACCAATAAGTAAATCGGGAGTCTTCTGTCTTATTTCGCCAGTCTGGAGAGGGTTGTGATCGAATGCTTCCGAGTCATCTTTGAATGGCCTGAATGGTAACAAAGACCCCGACGGTGTTCTCGAGATACTGGGAGCGCCCGCTCGGGAAGTGCATCCTAACGCACGAGGAGTGGTGGTGTTGTAGCCATCTTCACCCAATCCAGTTTCGTGAAGAGGAGTACTGACAGTTTCCCAATCTCCTGACAAGTCCGTGCAAAATTGGACACTGCTATAAAAGACGATGGGTCCATCGTTCCGTCGTCGTGCTCTCCCGGCTAACTTTGAACGAGACCCTGTACTTTGTAATCGCGGTGCTCGAGAAAATCCTGTTCGACTCTCGTCCGCATCGCCGGTGCCAGAGTCGAGCGGTGATTCGCTTTCACTATTGGAGGCCACCCCCTCTGATGAAGACCGCTGGTGGTGAAACAAAGGCTTGTAATGGAGAGGATTGTGTTGAGCAATGCTTGACAATTCTTCGGGCTTGTTGAGGCCCACGGGAACGGGCGCGAAGCTCCCAATGTCAATTTTGCGCCTCTTTCGAGTTCCTTCATTCAGGCTATCACTGTCCATTGAAGCCTCGTCTTTACCACTACTGGTACCACTGTCACTGCTGAATCGTGTCCCATCAGTTCCTCCTCTCCATCGAATTTTCCTGCCATCTGGAGACAATTGGAACTTATCACTCACATCTGCCACGGCTGATCGTACAAAGTCGGGGGTAACGTTGATCATGTGCAGTTGAGCCATGTTGGTAAGCAAGTTCAAATAGATCCATCCTTCGGCGTCGGCTTCAACATCGCCAGAGATACCAAGCTTAAAGCTAGGCGCGGAGAGACCTAGATGTAGGAGATATTCAACGTTGTCCAATGGAATTTGAGCACGATCAGGGTCTAGATCCAAGGGCCTAGTGGGTCTCTGCTCAGGAGACGAGCCCGAATTATGTTCAGGAGCAGATTCGGAGGGGCCTCTCATGTCGATTATCTCATTGCTCGAGTCATCTCCAAGCTTCGGTCTCTTATTGTCGATTTCCATCTCGTATGGTATCATGTGGGCTTCTCGAACACCCTCTCCAGATGGCAGCTTCAAGCTAGCTGCTCGATCATCCATTGCCGCAGATTCAGAAACATTTTGTTGTTGCAATGGGTGGCTGTGATTCGCAGTGGTGGATCCTAGCTTTCCAGTGAAAAGTTGCTCCAAACGCCGTACGACGAGATTCTTCTTCTGCCTCTCCGTAATAAGCATGGAGTGTTTTGGAAGCAGTCCCGGTGGAACATTATGCAGAAACGAATGGATATTTCGATTCTTGTTGGTTTGGTGGGATCGAGCATTGCGATCTATATCGGTCAGGTCGAGCTTCGTAGGCGATATAGGGCCAGAGTTGGACATGGATGCGTATGCTGAGTCAACAGTTCGAGGTATCGTGGAGGATAACGAGGTGTTCTCTGATGGTAGGGACGAATGGTGCAGAGTAGCTCTAGGTACGAGTTTGGCACTGGGGTCCGACGAGCCATCTACACTCGCGGCAAAGCTGCGTAGGATCTCCATAAACTCTCTCTTCTTGTTTGCGGCGAGGCCATGTATCTTGACCTCAAACAGCATGTCCTTCTCAAGAGGCGTACTGTAAACTGCCTCATACTTTCTTAGTCTTTCTTTGAGTTTTTGATTTTCAATGGTCAGATCGTCGATGACACTCCTAAAATCACCGGCGCTACTACCCTTGGAAGCTGACTGTGGAAAACCGGGTAGAGCAGGGCCGTATTTTAGAGGGCGCCCTGTCTGGTAGTTTGGACTTGGTTCGGGAACCATATTCGATGAACCTGAGCTCCTGCGCTTACGAAGAGGATACGGAGGTTCGTCTGGAAATATTGATGAGTTTGACTTTGGAGAAGAAATGGAGTTTTAGTAGAGAAAACTTACCATCTTCAAATCTTTGATCTAGGCGTATGTCGGGACGGGTGTTCTGTTGATCAAACCAATCCTGTATATCATCTCTTGAGCTCTTGTTGTTGTCCGGGTTCTTTCTGAGTGGTGCTACTGTCGGATGTTCCTGAACTGGTGGCTCTGCAGCACGACTTGACAGTCTGGTGAGGTCATCATGGCGGCGGCAGACGGACGAATGGGCTGAGGATCTCCGAGGATGAGGGTGTTGCGGATTCCTCGGCATTGCTGTGGGCTATCGTGAAGATATATGTGCGACCTCTCCAGTCCGCATTATTGCAGCACGAAGAAGTTAGCCGAAACGAGTTGCGTCCGTCTAAATAGAACTATGTTCGGCGATACAGGCGCACCCGTGGAAGAATGGATCGATTTATTGGGATATTATTCGGCAAGAGTAGAGAATTAGTCGAAGGTTGAAAGTAGAAGATTTAGAGGGAGAGAAATAATATAGAAAGGAAGGAGGAAAAGGGGTTTGCGACGTTGAATGAAGCAAAGGATCGTTGATGGCAGAAATGGCCATGAGAGATCGCGATGGCTGAGGGTCTTTTCGATCGCCACGGCCTTGGATCCCTAGAAAGGATCGGAGCCTTTTGATTGGCCATCCCCCATTTAAGCGTGCATGGCCCTGGCTCGATCAGCAACTGCCCTCACCCGTCTCACTCCACTGCTCGGACTAGCGGGGTTGAAGATAGACCCATGCTGTGGGCTATTGGAGGGCTATTCGAAGGAGGGTCGGTGGCCTATATAAAATTACGAAGTAAGGAGGAATAAGATGGGGGGGGGGCACTGGTTTAGAGGCCAGTCAGGGACGGGAGGGAGTAAGCCAGGAACGGGACGCTCCTGGTGGTCCCCAGTATAATATGGCCAGGTCATGCTTCTGCTCGTCGGTCAAGGTCTTTAACCTACACCAACGATTTTCCATAGTTGTCTCTACAAGTTCGCCTCTCCCAGCCCCTCTAATAAGAACGGTAAATTCACAGTATGTGGCTAATGTTTGTGCGGACGTCGTCATCACATTAGCGGTCTGGGGTTAGTAGGAATGTGACTTTTTTGTCTCCCAAGAGCGAAACAAGGCTCGTTCAGAACAGAGAAGAATTCGGCGATTTTGGTAGTCCTAGACTCTATATTCTCCCAATAACTCATGATAAGGAAAAGTAATTATCGAGTAATTCTGACACCACTAGCAAAGAGCAAGAATCTCGAAATCAAGCATCTACCTATACTCCTCGTATCAATTTATCCGTACCCTCTTTGATAATAGTACGCTTCTTGATTGCTTCTGTTGGTCGAGCGGGTATGCAGCTAACTGCTTCTCAACAACGGATGTAAGGTCCTTCTGGCTCTACGTGAATGCGGATGTAAGTTCCGTCCGAAGAGTATCAAATTTTTGGAGAATCTTGTCTTGGAAGCTCTTCCTCTCTATTTCCGACTCCTTTGCTTCTGTCTTTAATGTAGCCATTTATTAAGTCAGCAGCTTATCTGGCGACATTGGCTACAGTGGGTGCACGGGCCACTCGAGCACATCGTCTATTCGCCTTGATGCCTTAGTGCCTTAGTGCTTTAGTGCCTTGCTGCTCTTGACCCACAGCAAACAAAATACAATCGAAGCTTGCCCAAACGACTCTCACTCATACCAATCCATACCTCACATCAGACGCCTCGTATCCCACCTTTTGCTTCCTTGCACAGCTAATTGATCATCAGAGAGCAGGAAGTCCTCGAGAAAGATAGCAGTCCGTGCGAAATCGGAGGGCTGATTTCGACATGGCCGACGCCGCTGCTGAGTTGGAGGAGGGAGGGGCGTTGAGGACTTTGAAGGATCTTTTTGCCGGAGCTGCTGGTGGCATCGCTCAAGTTCTCCTGGGTGAGTTGGGACTTCTATTTTGCTTTTCGTGCGCTATTAGGTCTCGAGCAGTTTATCCCATGCAATGTCACGTGGTCGCAGAAGTGGGAGGATGTTGCAAAGTTGCATACACTTCGCTGGATCTCACATAGGGGAGACGCCGTTGCGTGACTGGTCTGAAAATATGAGGTTCCCTTAGCCCGTATCCTGAACTAACGTCTTCCAGGTCAACCATTTGACATAGTCAAGGTCCGTCTCCAAACCACAAGCCAATACTCCAACGCTCTCGAAGCCGCGAAGACAATCTACCTAAAAGAAGGCCCCTTGGCTTTCTACAAAGGAACCCTCACCCCGCTCATCGGGATCGGAGCCTGCGTATCTGTGCAATTCGGAGCATTCCACGAAGCTCGCCGGCGCTTCGAAGCTTCCAACCTCAGCAAGAACCCTCTCTCCCCAGGCCTCTCTTACTCGCAATACTATGCTTCTGGAGCTTTCGCCGGTATTGCCAACTCCGTCATCTCTGGTCCCATCGAGCACGTGAGAATCAGGTTACAGACTCAACCGCATGGCTCGGCGCGCTTATACAGCGGCCCCCTTGACTGCGTTCGTAAGCTGTCCGCTCACGAGGGTGTGTTGAAAGGTCTCTACCGGGGAGAAGCAGTCACCATCCTCCGAGAGGCCCAAGCCTACGGTGTCTGGTTCCTGGCATTCGAATACTTGATGAACGCCGACGCCTTGCGCAACAAGATTGAGCGTAAGGAAGTCTCAAGCTGGAAGGTTGCGTTCTATGGCGGATTGGCGGGAGAGGCGTTATGGTTAGCTTCCTATCCTTTCGATGTCGTGAAGAGCAAGATGCAGAGCGATGGCTTTGGGACGGAGATGAAGTTCAAGGGCATGAACGATTGCTTTAGACAGACGTTCAGAACGGAGGGTCTAAGGGGGTTCTGGAAGGGGATCGGACCTACATTGCTTAGGGCTATGCCGGTTAGTGCCGGGACGTTTGCAGTGGTTGAGATGACTATGAGAGCCCTTAATTGAGGGGATTTGGGGATCCGTAGGCCACGAAAATAGACATGTTTCGCAAGAATAAATGGAGGGTCTTACCTCCCGGACAAACTTAAAGCCTCCTGACAGACGTAAACAAAGTACAAAATCCCACAGAATTAGCCTTTTACCACGATGAGTTGTCTACCTAAAAGATCGTTCGAAGAGACAAACACCCAACAAGTCAAAGCGGAATCATTCCGGGAACAACAGTGCATGACATTACTCCGTGCGCACGGTCCGAAACCCCCCTAATTGAAACCAAAAACCACATATTTTGAATAAATATACTGTATGTAGTGACTGTAGCTGTAATAATAGATAACATATTAATCTGACCTGAACTCTTTGATTTATATTATATTTCCTCTAAAGGTATTTCTACAAAATATACCTTTGTGCCAGAGATCCTTACTAAAACCAGGATTTTTATATTACTTGATGTGGAAAAGATGCTGAAGAAAACTCTTTCAGCAAGATATACTCTGCTGTTTATCTAGAGTATACATATCCGATGTATAAACTCGAAAAGAGACCGGTTTTTGATGTGTTTTCGGTTAGTTTTAGGGGTTCCGGACGGAGTAATGATGGTAGGCTCGGTACTGGAAACTGGTGGAAACCCCTTGCTGCTGACCTAAGGCGCATATCCACTTTTCCGAAGCCGCCCCGACACCCAAGGTCCGGGGCAACAAAGCGGGGATAAGTGCTTTACCGATTTCGACGATGTCGATATTAATTGCCCCGTTTTCTCCCCTTAGCTTCCCTCCGCTTCTCACTCCTGTGTACTTCTCCGAGAGGTTAAGGATTGTGTGGTTTCACTGACCGAAGGCGTTGAGGTCCTTTTCTCTCCTCTCACTCTATCCATTAGGTACGATTTCCGCTCTACGCTCTCTACGATGCCTTCAGCACAGCTATGCTTTCGCGCCGCGAGAGCTTACACGAGGAATACCTCCCGGGTAAGATACCAAACCTCAATCCCAAGAAGCAGGTCTAAAGCAAGGTAGCAATCAATTCTCTTATCCCGCACCTTCGCGTCCACCACCGCGCGCCCAGAAATCAACAAGGTCCTCTCCTCAGCCTCTGAAGCCCTCTCCGACATGAAACCCAACAGCACCGTCCTCTGCGGCGGCTTCGGGCTGTGCGGTGTCCCCGATACGTTGATCGACGAAGTCCTCAAGCAGAAACACCTCACCGGCCTAACAGCCGTCTCGAACAATGCCGGGACGGACGAATCGGGCCTGGGGAAGCTGCTGAAGACCAAGCAGATCAAGAAGATGATCGCTAGTTATATCGGCGAGAACAAGACGTTCGAACGCATGTACCTGACGGGTGAGGTGGAGCTTGAGCTCACGCCTCAAGGCACGCTCGCGGAGAGATGCGCCAGCGGGGGTAAGGGGATCCCTGCGTTTTACACACCTGCTGCTTTTGGGACGGTCGTGCAGACTGGGGAGCTGCCGCTGAAGAATAATCCTGATGGGACGCCGAAGACGTATTCGTATCCGAAGGATGTGAAGGTCTTTGACGGGAAGCAGTATCTTTTGGAGGAGAGCATCAAGGGCGACTATGCGTTCGTCAAAGCGTGGAAGGCGGATAAACTTGGAAATTGTCAATTCAGGCTTGCGGCAAATAACTTCAATGGTGCGATGGGGAGGAATGCGAAGATGACCATCGTGGAGGCCGAGGAGATTGTTGAGCCGGGAGAGATTCCGCCGGAAGCTGTGCATTTGCCAGGGATTTATGTGAAGAGGGTAATCCAAAGTACGACGGAAAAGAACATTGAGAAGTTCACTTTCGCTAAGGATCCAAGTGATCCTGATGCGAAGAAGGCGCTGGGAAGCGGGGCCACGGCCGCGAAGAGGGAGCGGATTGTGAAGAGAGCCGCGAAGGAATTCAAGAATGGCATGTACGCTAACCTGGGGATTGGTATGCCAATGTTGGCTCCTTCGTTCGTTGGCCCGGAGGTTGAGGTCCAACTGCAATCCGAGAACGGTATTCTGGGCCTTGGGCCATACCCAGTGAAGGGTAAGGAGGATGCGGATCTCATCAATGCTGGCAAGGAGACAGTCACGTTGAACGCTGGAGCTGCCGTCTTCGGCAGCGAGGAGAGTTTCGGCATGATCAGAAGCGGCCGTATAGACCTCACCATCCTCGGAGCCATGCAGGTTTCCGGAAACGGAGACCTGGCGAACTGGATGTTGCCCGGGAAGATAAAGGGCTTTGGAGGTGCGATGGATTTGGTTTCGAACCCGGAGAAGACGAAGGTGGTCGTCACTATGGAACATACGGACAAGAATGGCTCCCCAAAGATTGTTAAGCAGTGTGCCTTTCCCTTGACCGGCAAGGCTTGTGTTTCGATGATTATCACGGAATTGGTGAGTCCTCCCTTTCTGTTGAAAGGATGAGTGCTAATCTTGCTAGGGTGTGTTCGACGTGGACTTTGCTACTGGATTGACGCTCATTGAGATCGCTGAAGGTGTGACTGTAGATGAAGTCAAGGCTAAGACCGAAGCACCTTTCAAGGTAGCTGAAGATCTCAAGCCAATGTTGTAGATACTGGATTTAAATATTGTAGTATTTAGGAGTTACATAGCATTAGACGGTTCCAAATCCCATGATCTATACCCTCTAGTTTCTAGTAAATGCTTTCAGAAAGACACAACGTCTTTACACGTCTTGGGCGATGAAGCATACTAGAGTGGCTCGATACATAATCGAAGCGTCCCCACAAAGCTCACTCTGAAGAACCAAGGCTATTCAATGGTCAGGAGAGGGCTTGCTCGCCTGCTGAAGATGTCCTGTTGGGACATTTTGGCAGGCAAGGGGTTCTGATGAAGACAACCCTCACGACCAATTCCTGTTTGCTTTACAAGTCTTCTTATAGAGCCTTACTATCATCAAGCCTGTTCACCACCCCTCGTCAAAATCACACACCGAACCTGAATCCCCTCCCTTGCATCGCCCTCCTCCCTCCTATCCTCGCCCCCGCTCTTCTTCAACGCAATCCTTCCCCTTCCCCTCTCCTCTCCCACTTCCCTCCCCGCGCGCTCAGCGACCCATCTCAGATCGCCCCTCCACTCCGGCGCCTCCAGGAAGTCGATTTCTCCGCTAAACGTCCTCCCGAACTCGAGGACCATATCGACTCTCTTTAGTCTTCTCATCTTCGCTAAGACGGCCAGTAGCCCGTTATCACATAACTCGTGCCAGACTCGCAGGTCGAAGGCGAGGTGGCGTAAGAGGTGCCGCGAGGGAGAGGTGGAGAGGTTGTAGAGGAGATCGTGGAGGTGCGTTTGTAGGATGGGCGCGAGGGAGGAGATGTAGAGCGTTGTTGTTGGGAACGAGATCGGGATGAGAGGTGTAGTTAGAGTACTGTCTTGGATGGGTTTTTGCTTTGGGTTTGGATGGTAGGGGTAGGTCGGTTGGAGGATAATGGGTTGTGGAAACTTCTTTGGAGGGGGACCGAGTTGGAGGTGAGTGTAGGAGAGAAGTGCTTGCGAGCGGGATTCGTTATTGATTGAGAGAGCTGTTGGGGGTGCTGTGTTTGATATGTAGGTTGAGTGTATTGGGGAATAGGATATCTTTAGGATTCGGGAGGTCGGGAGGGAGTGCTGCCACTGTGTAGAGGATGTAAGTAGGAAGCATTTGGTTCAGGCGGGGTTCATGAGATTTGAGATGTGAAGAGACCGTGGAGAAGCAATGGGCATTGAATTATAATTGCGCCAATCACGCTCGATTTCAACTTGAATAATTCGAATATTTAAAAAGAAGAAGCTATTCTTCTGTAGACTTACAATCTTGAGCCGGAGCTCGGCGGGGAGTCGGGGGAATAACGTGAAGCTTGAGAGAGATGATGAGTCTGATGTCTGAGTCGCCATGGGGAAAGCTCCAAATGGATTGCTGGATATGCAGTAAAAGCGCAGATTCAGTTATATAGAAAATTAGAGGAGACGTCCTTAGCATTGAAATACGTTAATGTCTTCAACGAGCTGTTGTTCGACATTCCGCGAGATAACGATGCTTATCGCACGTGATCATAGTTTACTCTGGGATCATTGGGCCAATATGAAGTCAATGGAGTTATAGAAAGGTGAACAAAAGCCTGGAAAACATGAAGAACTACGTCAAATCTTCAAGCCTTGCGATCTCGAAAATGTTCATGTCATTAGGTGGTGTAGCTAGCCGCCTAGCATAGGTAGGTTTTGAATAGTGTACAGAGAGGGTGTTGAGTGGAAATATTCAGCCAACAACCAAGGATAGAATAACAATTCAAACAATTATGCCGCAACGAAGTCCTTGACATTCGAGAGCCATCTCAAATACTCCTTCTGCTCCTTCATGTCGATGTAATCCGGGACAAAGATGGCCAACGCAGTGTTGATTCCTCTCTCGTCCAAATATTGCTCCAAAAGAACCTGTAATTCCTCATCCAAGTTGCCAAATGGTGGTCCAACGTACAAATCTTGTCTCTCAGCGATTTTTTCGGCGGTCTTCGCATGAGCGTGGGAGGCATCGACATAGTGGTAGACATTCTCAATTATGATGCTGCCATCTTGGGCAGTTGTCTCGATCGCAAGTGCACCCTTTCCTGGCTTCTCGACGATGACATTGACCCGTGCTGGAAACGAAGGATCTTGCTCGACGTCCTCACCCTCGTTCTCAATAGAGTCCTCGGGGGCGACCTTGAAATTCTTTTCATCGCCTTGATTGATGTTGTCCACATCCTCCTCGTCGCTCAAGGCGCGATCTTGGAAATCGGCCTCAGGGTCGAGGTTATTTAGGTCTGCGATCGAGAAGGTAATTGTGATTCTGCAAATCCATTAGCTCCTACAAAGGATCAAAAATACGTGGATAGCACACTTTTCATCTCCAAATTGTCTCGTAAGAACAACATCCTCTTCTCCAGGTGTATCGATGATCTCAAAAGGCCCATTCTCAAGATAATCTTTGACACTCGTTGGAAGTTCCTCATCCTTCATCTCCTCTTCCACTTGGATTTCCGTTTCCAATTTCGCAATTAATTGCTCATCACTCTTCGCAATTAATTGCTCATCACTCTCACCACCGGCTGATCTTCTGGCATTTGATGTCGAGAATGCTGCGGCGAATTGAGGTCTGGCGGGCTTCCACGCTGATTGTAAGCAGGAGATGTGATGAGCAGCTGGTCTTCGGACGGCAGAGCTTGTTAATCGGGAAGCAACTCTAGGAGCTGAGCGCGCAAATGATCTTATTGACAACATGATGAAGTATGTGGGAAACGATCTGTCGATGATAGATGTTTTGATGGAAAGGAGTGGAAATGGTGTGTTAATGGTTTCAAGAGACCAAATAATGCGTGAGCTTTTTTTCTTGGGCTGCCGCTTGGACCAGCGAGGCCACCGCTTTTAGTGCGGAATTAGGACGAGGCTGAGAGGCTGCAGGTGCTTTATTGAGTCCTTGGTGGAGAATTTGATGCATAACGATCATCGAAAGGAAAGGATTCAGTGGTCATGATAGAGAACAGTAAATTGCTCAACTTATCCAGTATCAGGATAATCCGTGATCCAAGTAAGCTAAGTACATCCAAATTAGCTAAATAGTTTGAGCCATTAGCAGAAGAAGTACAGCAAGAACCGCTTTGAAGTGGTAGAAAGTTGCTGATATATAGAAGTTACTTCTCGCAATGAAAAAGATATCAAGAACTCATCCGTTGTATCTCATCTCAATTCTACCAGCGGAGTGGCGGTTGGGAATCTAGTTACGGTGGACCAATTTTCATACGGAGGCCCAAGCAGGAATGTATATCGCAATACCTCTTTGGTATCTCAAAACGCCATCCAATACCATTAACGCCAAGTTGAAGCTCCTGTTTATGCTTCCCCTTTTGGCGGGAATTTCGACGTCTGGATCGTCCCATCACTTTGTATCCTGACCCACTTCAGCGTAGAGAGGTATGACCAAGCCCCGTCCCATCGATCCAAATATACTACATTATCCGCATCGGTCAAGTCAGGTAGATCTAGAGCACATTAGTTGAGAGCCAGTAGCGTGAGAATAGGACATACAAAACCCATCTCGGTACTCCTTCTCATCTACAGCAATTTTTATCCTCAGAACATCCTCTCTTGTGCTCGCAGGTCGTCCAGGGCGGCGCTCCTTCTTCAGTTTATCCATCTCTTCATCGTATTGGTGCACGAATCTTTCAAACAATTAGGGCGTATCAGGAGCGGTCGAGTTTGGTGTGTCTTACGTTCTGATGAGAGATCGAATTGAATCTAGCTCCAGAGGAAGCCCGCCATTTTTTCGAACAGCCTCTTGAAAGTATGCGGCCCGTTCAACTATCACCAATTATTTTGAGACCGAATATTGTACAGATATGCCACGCACTCAGAGGTTGATCATTCTTCTTCCTTGCAGATGCGATTCGAGAAATCTTGTCGTCTCTGTTTGCCGCTCGTCGCAACCGTTGAGAGTCTCTCGAATTTTCGTGAAGAGCAGTAATGTTAGTTTTCTTCTTCGCAATCTTCTTGCGGGTCTTTTCGAGGCTTTTTGGCATGATGTCTGATGTGGAAGGCCTGAAAAGACACTGGTTCCGAAAATCCAATCTTTATCAAAAGTTTATCAAAAGTTTATCGAGGTTCCCCGCTAGTGACCCTTGCCACAAGTCAGTGGCGCAGTTGCCAGAACGACCGATGCCGACGCGACTGACAAGGAAGTCGCGTCGATGTCCAGCTTTTGACCAACAGCATGCCACTCTTGTACAACGACGTCCCTGGATAGATATCACGACCTCGATGCCAATCACTACCATTCCTCCATCATATTAACCATCCTCCCAGCAAGTCCCCTATTCTCTCGTTGTTTAAAGCTTCGCATGTGCCCAAGTTTTCATCGTCTTGTGTAAATACATGTTTGGTGGACTGAAGCTTGCTTGTGCTTTATGTACTTCTTTGCTCCACAATGGGAATTAACGGTTTGTTACTCCATGACCTGATGGGTCTACAGTGCTAATTACTCCAGGTCTACTTCCATTGCTAAAGTCCATACACAAATCATGCAACCTCAAGAAGTTTGAAGGGAAAACTCTTGGGGTTGATGCCTATGGATGGCTACATCGCGGAACTGTGGCTTGCGCTATGGAACTGGCAATGGGGAAGCCAACGAAGAAGTATGTGTACTCTATCCTGAAACGGTACCTGAACACTAATTCTGTTTAGGTTTGTCGAATATGCAATGCACCGGGTTCGAATGCTGCAACATTTCGGCGTAATTCCATTTTTAATATTCGACGGAGACTATCTTCCAAGTAAAGCAGCAACAGAGGCAGACAGATCAAAGCGACGAGAAGATAGTAGGAAAGCGGGTCAGGAATTCCTCAGCGCCGGAAAGACATCACAAGCATACCTCGAATTCCAGAAGGCGGTGGACGTAACCCCAGAGATGGCCCGCCAATTGATCGATGAATTGAAGCGGGCTGGGGTTCAATACATCGTAGCTCCCTATGAAGCCGACGCTCAGATGGTGTATTTGGAAAGGAAGGGTATCATTGATGGCATTCTGTCAGAAGACTCTGACCTACTGGTGTTTGGTGCAAAGTGTCTCTTGACGAAGCTCGACCAGTATGGAAATTGCATTGAGATCAACAAAGCAGACTTTTGCGCTTGCAAGGATATCAGTCTAGCTGGCTGGTCTGATCTTGAGTTTCGACATATGGCGATCTTAAGTGGCTGCGACTATCTAAACAGCCCAACGAATATGGGACTGAAAACAGCCTATCGTATGGTCCGCAAGTACAAGACTATTGAGAAAATTATCCGGATGCTGCAGTTTGATGGGAAATTTTTTGTACCAAAGGGCTACCTCGAGGCTTTCAACCAGGCAGAGCTCACTTTTCTCCACCAACGAGTTTTCTGCCCAGAGAAACTCACTTTGGTCTACCACACGGAACCAAGACATCCAATGGATGACGAGCGTATGCCATTCATTGGTGCATACGTCGAACCAGAGATTGCTCAAGGAGTTGCAAGAGGTGATTTGAACCCGATCACCAAGTTGCCTATCGTCATTGAAGGCAAGTCCAAAATGGCCATTCCAACAACACCGTGGGCCAACTCGAGGCCTCAACCTCTGCAATCAAATTTGACCAGCGATGCCAAGAAAGGGAAACCAATTGATACGTTTTTCAAGCCAAAGCGAATTCCTCTTGCTGAACTTGATATCAACTGTTTCACCCTATCTCCAAGCCAGCAACAAGCTATGTCTCGGAACACTGGACCATGGATGTCAAGCCCAGCTCCTCGACCATATCTCAACCGTGCCGTCGCAGACTCTCAACAGCTCCCTCAACTCCCTCGTTCTGCTCCTCAGATAGCTCGCAGACATACCGCCAATACCACAAGAGCTCACATTATGACTCCTACTACCTCGGAACCTCGACCTCTAAAACGAGCTCGGCTCTGTGCTAGTGACGAGTCTGTTGATTCTCCAAGCCAAGGTCCAACAGCTGAACTTAGTCGAAGCCGATTCTTTACATCGACCGCTCCTGATCCAAGCCCATTGGTAAGTAAGAATGGCCGCTGCAGAAAGTCCAGGAAACAAGCCATCAACATCTTCTCTGATGATTCCGTCGACGAGGTTATGCGCAATTTGCCAGACGCTGATGGTTTTGGACCTTGTGCTAAGCTCGCTGTTTTTGAGGAAGAGGCACTTGAGAAGAAGAATCCAAACGCAAAGACCACCCAAGCTCTTGATCCTGCCACAGCTTACAATAGCCAAACCTCCCAAGAATCCGCACCAGGACTGACGCCTTCATTGTCTCGAGCCAGCTCTGTCGAGCGACCAGAACCATCTACGCCTGCTGCCGATCGACTACCACCAGCAATCGAAAAGTTGAAAGATTTTTTCTCCTTCGTTCCAGCAGGTACCCCCACCCAGAATGCAGCCCCTGTCACTCAAGCTCCTCCGACACCACCATCGTCGGCATGTGTTCGACCCTCCCGCATTCCACTCGCAGTCAAGTCCACGCACATAACCACGAAGGCCCCGGTATTAACTCCCCTTCAACGCCTAGGGGCGAATGCATCGAACCGATCGAAGTTTCCGATGACACCGCCATTGACTCCTCTGTCAACCTCTGCTTTTCAGAACAAGTCTTCCCAACCCCGTCGATCCCTGCTCTCGAAAGCCAGTGTGCCCTTCCCAGAGGTTATTCGGAAGAAGAATCCAAAAGATGTAGAGCCAGCTTCGATTCCATTACCGCGTGCAGACGAGATGGAGAATATGGCTCTATCAATGGAAATGCAGAATGGGAGTGAGGATCTGATCATTCATGATAGCGAGGAGGAGGAGGGTCTGTCACCAGTTGGTGATGAGGGAATGGCTCGACCCGACTTTGGAAGATTTGCGTACGTTGGCTGAGCATGACGATCGACGCTACAATCCACGGATTGAAAAGACAAAAAATCGAAACTGGTGTCGAGCGTTTGGAAGAATGGCATCAAGCCAGAGCATGGTAATTGGTGTTTTCGTGTATTGCATTTTCTTCCGTCACACTGTAAGGAGTCATAAATTGGCGTTTGGACTATGGATTTGGGGAGTATGAGAGAGGTTGTGGCAGATTGTCACGGAATTTTACGCATTCCTCGCTGAGTATTGTGTAACTTACCATTGATCCCACTCGGAAGAGAGGACAATAGGAAGGTTTTTATAGGCAAATTACCAAACAATGACTTGAAATGTTCTCACTTACTAAAGAACTCCTATGTGTAATCGATATTATGTCCTCGTTACATCTTTCAAAATCAGGTATGTATATAAATCAACGATAAGATGCCCGCGGATGTGACAAATCCTTCTGCGTGGCGTGGATAGCACGACCCTATCTTCAACTCGTGCCTCCTAGAACATTGTCAACCTCATCTTAGCTATGACCCGGAACTCCTAATTCCAACGCTCCATTCCCACTCCATTGTCTATTCTCCAGATAGTTATCGTCTCGCTCTCCCGGAAGCAACGAAAGGTATCCTCGGACCACTTCTGGCTGAGACGAAACGCATCATTCGATTTCTCCTTGCGAGATCCACCCGGCATTGCCTTGATCCTCTTCACTGCCTCTTCCAGACATATGCTTCACGCTTCGGAAGCTTCGACTCAGAAGTCGGATCTTACTCGAAGGTCTAGATGTATTTGGAGAGCGTGATGATTAAGAGAATACCCAAGTGGAGCGGTCCACATAGGTGTGGCTGATATGAAGCATTGCGGATTCTAACTCCCGAATTGTGGCGATAGAAACAAATACGATTCATTAGTTAACTTTGGCAGGACGGCGAGTGCTCTCGACTGTAAAATGTCTGCTATGAATTATAAGCGCACAACAGCTGAGCAAAGATTTCAAACGTGTCATTTGCATTGAATTCTCATGATCATTTACGTCTCGTACTATCTACACGCATTCCTCTCCAACCCTTAGACCCAACCATGCCAATCCAGTCGCAGACAGTTTCCCCTCCTGCAAATCTACCGAAACAAATAGTTCAAGTAAACGCTGCATTAAAGTACGCCTGTTGCTGCAGAGAGGAGAAAACAAACGCTATCATTTGCCTTTTCATGAGAGTAGGAAATCGTTGTCCAATCAATTAATCAGGGGGCCTGGAGGCCAACAGAAACGCCGGATGATGCAAATATATAATAGTTTTCGCGAATGCTAGAGACACTCTAGAATCGATAAAAGTGATGAGGAGGTATCCATTCTGACCAAGATTCATGTTCCGGGATGGTCAAATCGCGTTAAGCTCTAAGAGATTGGCGACCACCAGGTGGGGAAGAAAAATCGATGCTGAAATCCCAATCTCCTACGATATCGAGATACAATCAGTCAATTGTCAAAGCAGTGCTTTGGTTATGGGGCAAGGAACAATCAAGAGTAAAGATCGGGAGAGATCAAAGATTGATAGACCAGGTCCACACACCATTTGCAAGGTTGTCTGCAGTGTCCGCGAGCAGGATGACTCGACGCTTGTTGCAGTACGATGTCTTATCCATGATTTCAACCTTCAATTTCGGGTCTGCGAGCTCTTGAACTGGCTTCTCAAACATCTCGGACAGGGCTTCGACGGCCATTTCAAGATCCTTCTGGTTATCTTCGAACATTGCAGTAAGATTGTTTCGGGCGAGGTAGAAGGCAAACGCGTAGGTCCACTTCAGAGTTTGACGGCATGTCTGCAATGCTTGCGATGCGGAGTTGAGGTATTGAACCTCGATCCAGGACATGCCAGATGCGGACTGCAGCGAGATCATCTTCTTCTCCGTTTTAACGTAGATATCCTTGTCAAGCTTCGCAGATTGTTCGTGATTTGCGTATCGGTTGTAGTAATGAAGATATCGTTCGAGAGATACACGAGATTTTGCTTGTGCATCACGGGCTTCCGAACCGCTCTTCTCCTCGAACCTGTTGCAGTTGTACCAACTCGTACCGTGTTCTGACCACAATCCCATGCACATCCAACAGAACTCGTGCTTGCACTTTCTGCAAGTCATATGATTGCAACCTCCATTCTTCTCAATTGTGGAATTGCACTTTGGACATTCTTTTGTGTTGGCCGATATCCAGTTCGCCGTCTCCGAGTCGTCTGCACATTTCTTGAGCCACTTCTTGACCAGTTCACAAGGAGCCGGTTGGTGATCCGCCAGGATACATCCAAAGCAGAATCTGTGTTTACAATCACAGGCAACTGTCGGTACCACCTTGTCAAGGTCCCTCTTCTTAATCCCACACTCGATGGCATTTTGGCAGTCTGGGGCTGGGCACCATTTGAGATACTCCTTATCCTCGACGTAGGTTCTTGTGAGCAACTCGTGATATCGGTTCTGAAGATCGGAGGTGACAAGGAGGTCTAATGATCTGGCATCCATGATTCGTTTGCAGCCGTCCTGTGGGCATTGAATACGAGCAGCCTCTCCTTCTTCCCGAATCTTTTGATGTAAGTATTGCCTATAGCAGTTGGCACAGTATCTGTGTCCGCACTTCATAGCAAATGACTGCAGCCCCGACTCATCTTCACAACAGATGTCGCACATAAAACCCGGTATGACTGCCAACCTTGGCGGTCCGCTTGTACTGGGTCCAAGGCCAGCCTCCTCAAGCACCTTCTTTGGTCGATCCATATAATCCTCGATCAACCGCTCCTTGTTCCATCGAAAATGCCGTAACAGAATTGCCGCATCTTCTTTCCGTATATCGAGAATCATGTTCACTTCGTCGATGAGGTCATCCTGCTGAGCTTGGATATCTTCGGGGTGGTAGATCTTGAAATTAATGTCAAAAGTCCTCTTCTCTTTCTTCTGTATCATGTCCTTTTGTGAGAAACCTAGATCTGGTTCTGGCTCGTCGAAGCCGAAGTCTGTTCCATCATTCCCTCTGTCAGTAAATGCGGACACCGATGACGACCCCGAACACGTTGGGAGCGTAGACTCACCATCCGCAGATCCTTCCTCATTCTCGCTTTCATCTTGTAAAACGTCATCCTCATAGCTGGACATGCCAGACATGAACTCATCTTCGGAATCCATACCTTCGGTGGTAAGTGGCGTTGGCGGGGCGGCGGCTGCTGCTGCTGCTGCTGAGGTGGCGATCCTCTTGCTTGATCTTGTCGCGTGTTTATCAGAGGATGCTATCACCTCAGCCGCCTTTCTCTTCCTTGGTTGGGAAGAAATGGTGTCGACGGTTGGGGTTTTGAAACTGAACTCGTCCGGAGAGACGAGATCTTGGAGTAAGGCTTAGACGTGTGTGAGACCTGCCAGGTGACTCAAGGTCTGATGATGACTCTCGAGTGCAGGCAGTGCAGCCGAGATATGAAGTGAGTGTCCGGCGGAGGGAGGCACAGAGTGGTGTATGTCGGGTCGAGCTGTTTTGAAGTGGTTGTGGAGGAGAGATGTTGCCTTCTGAGCGTCGAAGTTCTGACATCCCTCACAGATCAGTCAGCGTGTCTAGTTCATGGGAGGCCTGAGCCGAGTTAGCGGCGCTTTTCTAATCGGCATGCGATAAGACCATGCCAGGAGAATTTGTCGTGCGCGAGTCCAGTGAATGTTATATTACTTGCAGGTCGGGGAACAAGTTCAGGATAAGGCTTTATGTTTCGAAAAAAGACCAGAGCGAAAAGCAGGCGGATCACTTTGGTTTTGATTCAGTAGCACGTGACATGCTCCATGTGAGAGTGAGCTGTTATGACCGTAGAAGACTGGATATTACGATGTCAATTGCATCTCTTTATACGATGCACTCGTATACATCTGAATGTTCCGAATCATTTGTATAATCTACAGTACAACGATGGTTTCCCCCCACCCCCAAACCCATCATTTCTGAGAACAGTATCTCAACCAAGGATCTTCTCAGCTGTGGAGACATCGAGGCCGGTGTTGTCAGGCTCTACGTGAATCGCGGTGACCTTGCCATCCTCAACTTCAAGAGCGTATCTCTTACTTCTTGGACCGCCAAAGATTGCAGTGCCGTCGAAAGTTAAGTCGAGAGCTTCGGTGAATTTGGCGGTTGGGTCACCAAGGAAGCGGATCTAATTGGCTGTCAGATGCCCAACCTCGTAAGTATTGAGAGTAGAACTTACGCCGGAGCTGCCAGTTGGATCAAGTGATGTACCCCAAGCCTTCGTGCTACCAAATATTAGCGTTTGAAGCACTTGATTCCGTGTAGCTCACACAAAAGGGTCATTCACAGCAACAACGAAAACATCGCCAGCACTTTTGACTGTAGATACTTGTCAGTATGGATTCATTAAGAAGAACGAAGCTAGAGAAACCATGGGTACTGAGATAGAATGGCGCACGAAGTTCGAGTAGGACGCGTAGCGGGAGGGGTGTAAACCGCTCTAAAGGCAGACTCACGGTTCTTGTGGTTGATGAAGCCAGGAATATGAGAGTTTGAGCACGAGGGACCTAAGTGTCAAGATCAGTTCAAAAGTTATTCTATTAAAGCAGGTTTCACTTACTGAAGGCAGCAGGAACACCGATAATCAAGGACTTGCCCTTGCTAATCTCCTCTGCTAAATTGACATGATTACCAGGCGAGTCTTCAACCAAAACGTCGAGCTTTGGAATGCTATCGCCAACTTTGATGAAGGCTCGAGCAGAGGTATGGAATGGCTTGTTAGGTCGAGCTGCTGTAAGTGCAAATCGACGGAGGGCTGTGATAGATGCCATTTGTCGGTCAGAAGTTCAATCTGTGATTAGTGGTAAAGGTGGACGACGAAGAAGGAGTCGAAGTGTAATGCCAGACTCGCTTCCCAATTGGGAATGATCGCCGCTAGTACTCAAGAAGCGACTCCAATGTGACTTTGCATTAAGACAACATCTACATCACTGACCAAAGTCGCGATTATACAACAATATTCTAAACTGCTGCTCCTATTTGGACGGTGTGATACGACGAGGGGGTTTCGAAGATCTTCGCATCCCACCGTTCAAATAGGAGCAGCAGCAATCAGCCACGTGGAAGGACCGAGGTACATGAAGGACGTACTGTTAATTATCCAATTTCCAGTCTTTCAGAAGAGACGTTCCAACGTATCAACTACCTGGGCAACGTTGTTTCATAGTCGTAGGGGAGATATTGGATGATTAACCAAAGTAGAAAGTTGTGAATTGCTTCTCGAATTCGGCCATGGTCAGTATCCTTACGATCTTATGTGCCTAAGTCATCTTTGCTCAGTAGCAGAAGATGTGTACTACAAGGGAAAAAAATTTATCACTTTTTCAGCGTCCCATTTCTTTTGCTATCCGAAAGTTCAGGATGCCGGGTATGTACTCGGGTGAAATATTGATTTCTGTTCAGTAATGGCCTTCACTCAAAAATATTTAGTACGTACTTCGAAATTTCCTTGGCCATCTAACGAAACCATAATCGACTTCTTTATGAAGACCATATCTTAGGATGGACTTTTGCTTCACACAATACGTGCTGGAAGTCCGTGACTAGATCAGTTTTATTTTTAAGCTTGTTTCCAGCAATTGTTCTCCTACCCAATTCATTCAATTTAGTAAGCGACTGGAAAAGGCCATAATATATTGAACAGGGCCATCAGCTCTTCTCTTGATCAATCAATGGCTCACTGTCCCTTGTTGATTCGAATTCAGAGCTGTGGGCTCGAAGGTCTGCATATCCTATTGGCGCGCATAAAGATCAACATCCTAACTGCCGCAACCAGGGGGTTAATGCGGAGGTCACCCATCATTTTTCCAGCGCCATTCTTTTGCGGGGGATATTCAAAATCTTACGGACTCCATGTGCATTTATGCGGGGTATTTAACAGTTTCTCCGTCTTGAGCTCCAACTGAAGGTGATAGGAAGGATGAATGTCCCGGAACAAATGACAGTAGGCATTTCAGGAGTTATAAAGATGTGAGATCCTCTTGATTTCGACTGGACTTTGGTTTGTGAAGCGCATTGCCAGCAATTATGCGTCCCAGATACTTCACCCTAGCGTCTTGTTTCCTCGGGGTAGTCCATGCTGCCCCGGGTATATTCCCCTTCTCCACCTTCTCCAATGTCACAATCTTTGTTCCTCCGGCAGATTATACCGACCCCCAAGTTCTTTACGCACGAACTGTAGAGCTCGAAAGCGGCATTCTCCTTGCAACATGGGAGAACTACAGTCCCGAACCACCAATGGTGTACTTCCCAATCTTCAAGTCCATCGACGGTGGTGAAACATGGAAGGAGATCGCCAGAGTGACCGACCAAGTCAACAAATGGGGTCTCCGCTATCAACCTATGCTGTACGAGCTGCCAGCACCAGTTGGACGCTATGAAGCAGGAACAATCCTGCTTGCTGGAAACTCAATCCCAACAGATCTGAACTACACACAAATCGACGTCTATGCCAGCGAAGATAAAGGTTATACTTGGAACTTTGTATCACGAGTTGCCTCTGGTGGTGCTGCGATTCCCGACAATGGTATCCCAGCGATTTGGGAGCCTTTTCTCATGTAGTAAGTGATTAGGATGGCAAAAGCTTCCCACCGGCCACTAATTCACGAGTCCTGTCTTGGATCAAGCCTCCGAAGCACAATTCCAGATCGTCCATATGTTTCAAACGATGGAGATTTCAATGAAGACGATTACTTCCAGCATTTTTTGAACGATTACTAATTACACAATTTTCCGCAGCTATGATGGCAAAATTGTCTGTTACTACTCTGATCAACGCGATCCGCTGTACGGCCAGAAGCTTGTCCATCAAGTAACCTCCAATCTCCTGGAATGGGGGCCCGTAGTCGACGACGTAGTGTATCCCGTCTACACGGACCGACCAGGAATGACAACAGTCACGCACCTCCCTAATGGAAAATACATGATGACCTACGAATGCGGGGGCTGTGCCACCGTCACTGGAACAGCCTACGAGTTCCCAGTCTACTATCGCATAAACGCCAACCCTCTACAATTCAACTCCTCTACCGGCTACCCACTGGTAACTGACACCGGCATCCAACCCACATCTTCACCGTATGTCACCTGGAGTCCAGTCGGTGGACCGAACGGCACAATTGTGGTCAGTTGTGGAACTCTGACGGAGATTTTCGTAAATCAAGAGTTGGGGGCGGTGGGTGCGTGGAAGAGCGTGAATACCCCCGAGGGAGTCAGTTATTCGAGGAGTTTGAGGGTTTTCAAGGAGATTCCGGGACGCCTCTTGATTGCTGGGGCAGGACACCTGCCGCCTGCTACGACAAATAGTGTTACGGTTAGTGTTATTGATCTGTTAAAAAGTTTGGAGTCTGCCACTTAGGCAATTTTTGTAGCGAGGGGTAGGAGCTTATAAATAGGCGTGGGAAATAAATCTTTGAATGATCGATCCTTCAGGTGCCTGGATTGCCAAGCGGTCACTTGATTTACCCTTGATTGTGGATCAAAAGCTACTGAGGACAATGCTCCATGACTCCTTTGCCAGTAGCCTCAATGGTTCGTTTGGTTCATTTACTGAGATTCGAGTTTCAAGGAGTTCTGCTGTTGCGGTCGGAAATAATGGGAACGGCGAGGACGAAATCCGGCTTCGATCTTATGACGAAATGCTGGCACGTTTGGAACCGAAACCCCTGTTACAGTACTCGCAGGAGAAGAAAATAAGCTTTCGGGGCTCGGCTAGCGTTGGTGGCGGTTTTGGTTGCCTGGCAACGGAAGAGTAGGGGCGGAGGTAAACATACGTGGCTAGGCGAGTCGAAAAATAATGTGGCTAGGAACTTCCCAACCTCTTAATTTGGCCCGACTACTCATATCGAAGGAGAAATCTGTCAAACGTGAAAGATTCTAAACCTATAATCTGCTGCGAAGTTCTTCAATCATCCCCATTCTCTTGTGTGTACAGTCTATCTGACAATCTTTGAACCTTCAACAAGCAGTGTCCCCATCTACGAGATCTTTTACGTATCCGCAAGTCGAGTCTCAAGCTACATTCCTCGAATATACGCCACCCGCATTCCTAGAACAAACTACAACGCTTGCGAAGGCATCCAAGACTCGAACTTTGCTGCATTCCACGCCTACGACTCCCACGTCACTCCAGAACGGAGGACGGGAGCATATCGATAGGAGGTAACCACAATGGCCGAGACACGCAGGTTCCAAATAGGATGGATGAGTAAGTCAAGAGGAAGTCTTTGTTCATGAACAACTGCTAATTAGTTTCCAGGGTTGATACCGTTCCTGGGATACCATCATGTGCTTATGATTCTGATCGCAATTGCCATCGTATTACTCTGTAAGTCTTCCTCCTCTCTACAACTGAGCTTTACTTACAAGTCACAGCATTGTTATTAGCAGGCTGCTCCTCATCATCACCGCTCATCCCCAACCTCTTCCTCATCTCTTTCCATTACACGCAATATACACCCCGGCCGTCAACTTCGCAAGTCGACTTCAATGTTCATAACGCAATCACCACCATAGCTGGAAACGCAATACTACAAGCTCGTGTTGGGTACTTTGGCATATGCGTCAATGCCGACGGAGGAGCTTGGCTATGCAGTAACAACGCTACGGCGCTGGCAAATGAGGTATCAGTTGAGCAGGATCCTCTCAACTTGATCTGGTTGGCAAGTCAATTCAAGGATATGATTGTGTTCCCATACTTAATGTAAGCTGTCAATTTCGTCCGGAGTTTCTATAAATACTAATTCAACATCAGCATCATCGCCATTGTCTTCGCATTTATCTGTCTCCTCCTCCTAGCAACCTTCCCTGGCTGGCACGAAGAGGAAGATGAAGAAGGATCCGAACGAGAAGTCAAGCCATTCCCATCCCGCGCTGTCTCGCAAATCGCATTAGCAATCATCTTCATCGCCTCGATCTTCATCCTGGTGTCGGTCCTCTGGCAGCACACTGCCTCCGTAGCCGCATCGATAATAGCGCAAGACTTGGCCAACGGAAGTGTACGGAGTGGAGTTGGAACCTCAGCTATCGTGCTCGGATGGTTCAGCTTCGCTCTATTGATCATCGTCACGATCGGTCTATTGGTGATGATTTTGAGTATCAGAGTATTGAGCGAGACATTCGGATAAATTTAACTTGGATCGAGAAAAATGACTGGACGAAGGATAGGACGGATGAGCGAAAAGGCAATTTGGTTATTCAGCGTGCATGACGAATGGATGAGCGCCACGAATGAGTGGTTTACGTTGAGTCTTCTTGAAGGATCGTTGTTTCGATCTGTGTATATCAAACAAGGAAGCATATGGGACGGAGTTAATGAGACTGGTTGGATTTGGGGTTTCCTTCCTTGAAAATGCCTCAGTTGGGCTCTGCCTAAGACGTTAATACCATTTTGGCGGCTGTTCGAGTCGAATGGACTCAACTTGTACGTAGCTCATGAGAAATGAAGGAGGCCTTATGAGCATTGTGTCATGAATCGTTGTCTATTCGTTATTTGATGACTTAACCCGTTCATAATACCATCCTAGCCAGTTCCTATGCAACTATAATCATTCTTTTATTTCACCCATGCAATGCAACCTTAACCCGTCAATAACAGTTTGTATCAATCACTTCTTCCTCCTAAACCGACTATTATGAGCCGGGCCGCCTTTCGCCCCCGAATTTCTCAACTTCAACCTCTTGAAATTTTGACTGGCTAACGCCGTAACCTTCCTCGCCGCCGTCTTAACCTTTCCGTCCCTATTCGCCCTTCGATCCTTATTTTGATTTGGTCTTCTATATCTCGTTCCTCCCTCTGACGCTGTGTACTCGGATTGAGAATCTGAGTCGAAGTTACGGGCTTCTCCGAATCCATCCGTGGGGTCGTCGAGAACTTGAGTTTCTGGGACTGTGTCTGGCTCTTCGTGGGCCAGTTCGTCTTCATGAGTTTGAGGTTGAGCTGAGGGTTTCGATCGTGTGGGCTTCATGTTTACTTTTCGAGTTGTCCGTTTTTGCCCTTTCTTTTTATATACCTTTAGCTGTTTGTCATCTCGACCCTTATCTTCATCCGGCTCGCTGTCAAGCAAAGCTTCGTCATCTAGACCTCCCAGTAATCCATTCTGGCTGTCTTCCACCAGAATATCTGGCGGCATCGGTTTTGGCGCAGATTTGCTTCCATGCGCAGCCTCTTTCGACACAGGTTTGGTCAACCCTGCTTCCTCGGCCTCCATCTCACGTAGAGCCTCCAGATCCTCATCCGCAGCTTCCTCTTCCAATTTTCGTAGTCCCGCAAGCATGCTAGACAGGCCTCGAACAAGAGGTTTGCGTGGTACACGTACCCTATGGGGTGATGTTTCCGGACCGCCCTCGTCGTTCTCATTAGCGGGAGGAAGGGGACGTTGACTATCTCTTCTCAGAAATGATGGGGTAGAGAAATGGAGTTTGGAAACTGATGACGGTGTCTTTCCGCCCATGCTGTTCAATGTACGGCTCTTGGCTGGCGTGACGAAGGAGTCGAGGAAGTAGCGGTTTCCGGCCGAGGCGGGGGTTCTACTGTGTCTGAGGGAAATTTCTGTGGTATTCTTGCGGGGTGTAGCTTGGATGAACGGTCTTGAAATGGACTTCGTTACTTCACCAAAGGACGTGAGAGTGCCATCTTCTGGAAGCATATCGAAGAGTCCTAGGACCACACCGTTCTTTTGTGGTGTAGGTCCAAGTGCTTTCTTGGAGGGTGTGAAGAGGGTTCGTATCATGGACGGAGAATCATAAGGATCTACCTCCCATGGTTGCAAAGAACCTTTCATGGGAGTCTTAGAGGGTGTTTTGTGAATCTGCGTCTGCAGCCGCTTCGAAGGTTGGATCTGTGGCTCGTCTTCATGTTTTCGTTTTCGTGGTGTTTGGCGAGAGGCGGGTAATGTTGTAGGAGGTAGTGAAGGTTCTTTGATGGCTTTTCCAGAGAGGATATCGCGAGTTTTGTTGTATTCTTTGTACTTTGCAGCTAAAGTTCCCAGTCATTAGGTCTGCCGTGTGAATATGGCGGGGTAAGGGAAGTACCGATGTCAGGATTCTGCTTGATGTCGTCCCGAGACGCTTTCCGGCCGTTATTGGCAGATGAAAAGCTCTTCTCCCATAATTTGAGTTCTAATCGCAGTGAAGTTGATCGATCTTGCAACTCTGCACGTTCTTCTTCCATCATCTTTTATGATTCTGCTTCAATGCCCGCATGGAAGGGGAAGACGCCTGGTAGATATTGGTCGCTTTGGCACGCGACTTAACGTGTTGCGCAGGAGGTGTGAGGTCTTTGTAGATGGGACAGGAAGAAGGGGTTTCTATAATCTTTGATCAAAATTTGAATGTTCCGATTCATTATTCTTGAGAAGTCCCGTTCTGAAATTGAAGTGGTTTCTCTGCTTCACATCCAGACGTGACGACGCGTGCGATCCAAAATCATTATGTACCCCTGCTTATCGCTTATCAAATCCGGCTCCATTTTTCCTATTTCCACCGAATATCATCATCGATAAAAATGAACATTCTTTCTCCATGGCTATTGCGGAAGGTTTCTGAAGGCGCTCTCGCCGGAACGACGTCTCTCATCCCTCCCCCCTCCTCCCACGATTATAGCAGCGATTCAGACTTTATTCAATGGAGCAAGACGATTTGGACACAAGGTCCAAAGTCCTTCAAACCACGCTCGCTCAGATCGCATCGTCCCGGCAGGATAACGATGGTGCGGACGATGAAGACTGCTGTGTGATATGCATGGAGGCTCTCTCCGACAAAGCAGTGGCACAACCATGCAAGCATGACAATTTCGACTTTCTCTGTCTCCTGAGCTGGTTCCAAGAAAGAGGCACTTGCCCGCTTTGCCAAGCCGACGTCAAGACAGTTCAGTATCAGTTCGCAGACAATGGTGCATTTAAGACATACGAAGTTCCGAAATCCCTGGAGGCATCGAGTACGAACGGAGGCCCCTCAGCATCAGGTATTTACTTTGTGGGTAGGGGCCGACCTTCAAATACGGGTACACGTTATGTACCAAGACCTCGACTTACTCTCGGTGAAGAGAATCAGCGCCAGAGACCACTTCATACCCCGAGACGTTTACCTACTCCCGATGAAGTTTTACAACGTCGGAGACATATCTATAGCAGCAAGCTATACTCATCACATGTTGGGTCAAATCGAGTATCGCGGTTCCGAGAGCTGACGCCAGAGCTATTCAAAAATGATCAAAATTTGATCTCACGAGCGCGAATGTTCATGAGAAGGGAGCTTCAGGTCTTTGAATTTTTGAACCCTAATAATTCATCTGTATCGAGCGATAGAAGAGCCAACAATGCGGAGTTCCTTCTGGAATACACTGTGGCAATTCTCAAAACGGTCGATATGCAGAGCAGTGGTGGACAAGCTGAGGTGAGTTACGCAGAAGGCATCACGATTAGGTCACAGAGCGTTTCGAAATACAAGGGACCAATACTGAATACATGGTTTAGGATTTAATACAAGAATTCTTAGGAAGGGACAATACGAGATTGTTTTTACATGAGCTCCGAGCCTGGCTGAGAAGTCCATACATCTCACTCGAGGACTGGGACCGCCACGCTCAGTACAGTGATGCTGCAAAGGAACATACCGAGCCGGAGCCTGAATTAGGGAGGAGAGATGGCGGCTCTCGTAGTCGATATGGATGCATTCGAAGACCTCGAAGTTCTTCCCACGGTAGAGGCGATCGATATACTCCCTACCAGCGCCGAAGACCAAGATTAGATGATTGAGGTGCTACCGGCTTCACATCGAAAAGCATGAATGATTGTTCGGATAGGATTCAAAAAGTGGATCGAAAGATGTTTTTATAACTAGGATATATTCGCAAGAACTTAGTAAACCAGCTTTGGAGAATTTTCCTGGCAACAGGACTCTACTGCCACCAAATACAAGCTGAACGGACCAAACACACGATCGACGCGGCTATCTATGCTTCTCCGGGAGTAGGATTCTAGACAGACTTGGCATGAATAAGAGAGTTTACATCGCCAATGGACTAGAGAAACGCATCCCAGGAATGGAAAAGGGCAATTGACAGTGATATGATCGATGAATCATTACGAGGCTGAAGATGCTAAATAGTACAATAAAATTCTCGATCTCCCAATGATATCGGTGTATGGTCCAGGTGCTTAACTTGATTACACAATTCAGGTGCTTGGTAGCTGCCGCTTTGAACCTCTCAGAAGCTATAAATTCCGCCATCTCATAACTTCCTTTCCATCTTCTACAAGTCAACATAGACATCTCTCTCCTACGAGGGGATGAAATGAACCACCAGACGATAGAGATTCGGTGATTGAAATATACACCGGGCCTTGCGGAATTATTCTCCGAGTGTGAATAACGTGGTCTCCCCCAAGCGTGATGCTTCAATTCTTTCGCACTTGCGAATAACAGAATTTATGCATTGAAGCTCCATAAAGATGATTCGCACAGAGCTCTGGGGTATATCTACTGGAATTCAACCTTAGCTTCACTACCCCGGTATTACTACAGATCCAGCAAAGCAACAACGCTGGGTTAATCTAATAGTCTCAAGAGTATAATGAAGGTCACAACTCTCCTTTTGCTCAACGGCGCTTCAAATAGCTTTGCCTCAGCTCACGCCCACGGCCGCCGCCACAACGACATCCAGCAAACTAACTCTACACCAAACTCCACGCTCCAATCCTCTCCCACAAACACCAACCCAACAAGTTGGATTTCAACATCGGTTAACAGCAAAGATAAGCAAGACAGAAAATGCTACGATGTAATGAGCAATGGGACGGTCAATGAGGTCTCCTGTTCAGCTGGAGATGAGGAGAGAGATTTGAACGGAGCTGCGTTCTGGGCTACGGTTATGGTGTTTGGTCTTGTGGCTGGAGCGCAGGCTTTGGTGTGATGGGTAGGATGTAGAAGCCCACCCGATGTAGGAAGGTTTGCGAGAATGGCGAGCGGTGGGAATATAGGCATGGCTTTCGAGGAAGAGAACATGGGTATGAGTCCTTCGAAATAAAACAGTTGCACCCCTTCAATAATAGAAGTGCGCTCTCGAGAACTTGCTGCAACTGAGAGCAAGTTTTGATGAAGTCGGCTCGTCAAGCGCTGATAGGAAGTCTCTGTTGATGAGATAGTGGCAATGATAGAGACCTCATGGGTGACTTGGGAAGAAGAGACTAGTACAAAAGGAATTAATTCGCAATGTCCTATTCTTTGCTTGACTGTATGAATACACTCGTGATCTCACCAATGATTTTCTCGATTTCACTCACATCTAGAACTATGAAATCAGCATCTTCGTGTCCCAGGAACTCTCCTGCTATTCAAACAGAACTTAACCATGTACAATAACTACCCAGTCAACTCAACTCATCGTAACGATATCGAGGAAATGCAGGAGGATTTCCAGGTGTCTTTATGAGAGAAGCCATAAATGAACCCCATATCTCCAGCCCCATCTCCATATTCCACTTGCGCCTGTGGTCCAGACGCCACTTTCGTCGGCACACACGGACGGGTTGTGGCTGAGACTGCACAGAAGGAGAGGCTGTCTATGAAGGATGTTATTGATGAGCATCATATTGAGGGGGCCAGAGACCAGCTTAGCAGAAACCCCACCGGAGGTTCGTGCTTTCATGAGAGAGGTCTAGATGTGATATGATGCTACTTGGGTCAGTGATCGAAGGACGAGAGAGAATAGCCAGATGCATGGTTTGATAAGGCGGCGAAGTCCCTGCGGTGTTGCAGGACGACAGGAGGTGTATATGATAGTATTTTATTGTAACGAAGTTTTGAAACGTGATGCTTCACAATGTCTCGATTGAAAAAAGCTGTGTCATTTGACACGCATGACAGAGATATACCTTTATTCCAATGGATGTGTTATTAGTCTTTTAGTCTTTCTATATTATCGAGTTGTGCCATTGACTGTTCGGAATGGCTGAAGGGTTGGGACTGTGTGAGCTGCCCCGAGAACCGAGCAACTTTCCCCGGTTTCCTAACAGCATCATTCGTCCTCACCAAGCCTCAATTGACAGAAGCGGGCGAGTGGTCAATTGATTAGGTCTCAACGCATCTGAATCATACCATTTGCATCTCCAATATCCCAGCCTATCCTGCTCGGACACGTGATGTTCCGGCCCATAAACTCAAACAAAGGCACCCCTGACATGTAAAGCACCCAACTTCTCTCAAACACAATTCAAACCTTTAAAAAACAAACATAGAATGACAACTCGCAGGGTCGCAGAGGGGACGCTGACTTTCTTGAGCATTGCAGCCCATGAAGAAGCGTGATGCTCTCTTTAAAAATAGGACTCGTATCTGTGCAGGTGAGACCTGCCCCATCGCTCGCGCTCGGAACGACAATTGAAGCCTTAAGCCGACGCGAAAATCGGGAATAAAAAGCAGATGTTTTGGCAGGTGGAGACTCGAGAAATAAAGTTATTGAATTTCGGGGCTGTGCTAAGATGGGCCAGGCGAGAAAGCTCTTGGACCTTTGGAAGAAGAAAAGAAGCGTCACTGACATGGGTTGGAGATCATTCTTTCCAGTGATCTGGAAAGTCCTGGAAATAATGGAGCGCGTCGAACGATGGCCGGGTCACGAATGGTGGCTGGAGATACGAGACGAACGTTGGGTGAATGCTGGGTGAGGAGAATGAAAACATGTGATGCTCCACAACCATGCCGCAACAACCTTGGTGATGGCTACGGATTCTCCGGCCAACCTCGTCCTCGTCCTTTTCCAATATCCATCCGATCCCATGAGGTTGGAAAGCTGACAGTTCTAGAATTTCATCGAGCTGAAGCTGGTCCTTTGGTCTCCACTCTCCAGTTTTCTTGACATCCCAAGATGCGAGAATGCCCGCAGCATTGCGTGTTGGCGGCCCGATGGGGACGAAGAGGAAGGATCACGTCCTGCCCCTGCTCGAAGGGTGATTTGGGTTTGGTGCCTGCATAAGTTTTGCATAAGTGGGCTCAACTTTGACAAGTTGTGCGCCCAAGAGTCGAGAGAGTGACAATTCTGGCAAGGAATTTCCGTGATAGTGCGACACTCGCGTTGGCGGTCGAGTACGGAGTATGTACTATGTAGAATTACGAACATCGCGCAGGCATTATCCATACATGCCAGACTCTCTCTTGATGCTGAAGGTGTACCGGATCCAGGCCAGCCAGTCAAAATATCTGTGATCTCTAGGTAGTATTAGCATTCAATCGTGAGTCTTGACCTGGAGATACATTGAATCAGTGCCGCTCACCGGTGGCTATCAATGCTCATTGATCTCTTGCCTCATCGAGTTCGTCCGAAACTCCCTGTCTCCTCCTTGCGTTGCTCACTTGACTCGAAAGAGCCGATCTTCTCAAATGTTGACGGTGTGTCTTTAGTGTCTGACGTTTAACCAGCCAATCATCACCCTCCTGTGCCTGATTCGATGGGTACGTTTATCCGTGTTTGCCCTTTAAGCGACGAGTAGAATTCCCGTGCAATTTCCTTTGCGACCCACCTTCTCACACCTCACACACGCCCCATCTCCTTTCCCAATCTCACCTCTCTGTAACCTCCTTGTCCTCTCGATAGCTCCTTGTCAACTATCATCGTCGTCGACGACTTCTATTCTCCCACGAAATAAATTCTTTCTACACAGAGGCACACTCGTTACGGCCTCTTTTCGTGAGATACCTTCAAGTCAACATCGCGCGTGTTACCTCATCCACTTGTTTGCTACCCAAGGGTAACGTTTCGCACAAACGAGAATTCGAAACATTGGCCCGATCCCCCCCATCACCAACCATCAATCATCGACCACACAAGCAGGAAAAGGGATACAATCAGTCTCTCGTTCCATTCACCCCAACCGACTCAAGAGTCGAAACACATGTCCTTCCCTCATCAACACTGAGAAGACACAGACAACTCTCACCGTCCTACGTCGAACGACCCGCACGCCGTTCGACCCAAATCCATCCATCGACTGACCTTTCCATCGACCGCGAGGCCTCGGCCATCACCTTTCATCATGAAGTCGACAACTCCATCCAAGCTGCTTGCAGCTGTTCTCCTGTTCGTTGCTACGTCCGCTGCCGCCGAACCTATTCCTGCTGCCGCGATCCTCGCAGAACGACAATATAACACGCTCACCTATGAAGGTTGCTTCTCATCAAGCTCTGGCTTGTCCTTCAACACTTCGTGGACGTTCAATACCAAGGGTTACTGCCAGACGCAATGTGTGCCCGCTGGTGACTCTGTTCAAGCGACTACAAAGAAGACGGATTGTTGGTGTGGTAACAATGTGCCACCTTCATCAGCAAAGGTTTCCGATTCATTTTGCAATGATGGCTGTGCTGGATATGGTACCGAGATGTGTATGTTCACTTTCAAAAAATGGGTGAGAAATTCTGGAAGCTGATGCGATTAACAGGTGGTTCCGCCGACGGAAAGTACTTTTCAGTCTATCTAACTGGCTCTGGTACCGTGGGCAGCGGCTCTTCTTCGGATACAACAACCTCGGCCAAACCAACCTCTACCCCTTCATCTACGACTTCGGCCAAGCCATCAGTTGTCACAGTTGGAGGTAATTAGACTCGTTTAATAGTCATGGGACCTTGATATTAATATTGAACAGGACAAACCATTGTCGTCACTGCCAGTAGCTCCGCAAATACATCAGCAGCAGCAGATTCATCGTCTAAGAAATCGAGTGGACCAAGCAAGGCTGGCATCGCCGCAGGCGTCGTTGTCGGTCTCGCTGCTGTTGCCGCAATCGCTGGAGGTGTCTTCCTCTTCCTTCGCAACAAGAAGAGACGTGAGGTCGAGGAGGAGTACAAGAGAAATGCCGCTGTGGCTAGTATCGTTGCTGGCGGAAAGCCACCAACCAGCAGTGGTGGAGCTTCCTCGTTCACCGATACACGCCTTGACCCTGTCATGGCTCAACGGAGAATGAGTGATGGCAGTATCGCAGACAACCAGGATTATTCGAGGCGGATCCTAAAGGTATGTGTACAATATCCGATGAGTCAACATTATACTAACGATTTCAGGTCACCAATGCATGAGTAGAGAATTGACGAAACGAGTTCTTACGTCCCTTAGCCCTTCTCATCATATGGCGTTTACGGTCCTTCGTCTAGCTCTGGTCTGCTTTGGTCTACCCCTGTGATTAAGACCCTTTGGTGTTGTGTATTGGTGTGGCGTCGATGAACAAATGAAATTTCCTTCATCAAGGATCCGTTTTGGGCATCATCTACGATACACGAACGTTTGGCAAAGCGTTTCATCACACCGTCCTGTCCTTCCCACCAAGATTTCGCTTCTTTCAATAAGACAACATTTCTCTTTTTCCGATCGCCTTTATACCCCGAATCGACAGATGGTACAGCTTCCAGCGAGGATCTCGGTGCCGCGTCGGATCTGAGGTCTGGCATTGGTGCCTCTGTACTTGTATCTCGGTCCGTTAGAAAGGACAGAATGGAGGGGAGGATCTCCAAGATGTGGTGCAGTTGGATCCTATGTAATGCGAAAGAAAAAAAACACAATCAATCCGTTGTATATAGCCTATGCTGTGCTTCGATTCTCGTGAATTTATGATCCTGGGCACCTCGAGTGAGATTGTAGCCCAGCGATGTATGGTGAGTGCCTTATTATTGATCACTATCATTCGAAGGCATATAAGACTTTGGCTCATCGGGCCTCTTACACAAAATTCTTTCAGTCCATTCGCTGTGCGTCGATCTGTATGCATATCTAGCCCATCTCGCCGATATTCTTTCCAAAAAGGTGCCGATTCAGCTAACCCTCTACCCTCCAATGCAAATGGATATTCAACTTCAAATCTGTTCGTCTTGCCTCCTCCACCTACTCTCGTCGCTCGCTCTTTCAGTCTCCACACCATCTTAACCCCGGTCTTTCTTCAACCTCGACCTATCAATCTTTCTCCCGTTGCCTGCTTCGACAGCCCTCCCACGGCAGGAATGCGAACGACAGTTCCTGCTGACATTGCTGAAGCCTCTGGATTTCGAGTTCGGGCCTATTAAAAAAGGGTGCTAGGTCGAGCATCGGTATGATACCTACGCAGTCCTCTTTTGCTTGAATGAGGATTGGGCGATCCTCCGTTACGGCCGCGAGACTTTGGAAGCAGAGTATGCTGAGTCTTTAAAAACATTGTTCGTCGACTAGTTGCTCTAGATTTCTGAAACGAGCATGCTGTGCAATATGATCATACGAAGGGCCTCGGAAGAGTAAGCTCTGTGAACAGTGGGTGGAGGAGTATATGCTGCTTATTCCCAGCAATACCATGATAATACGAAAATTTGGTGTTTTGAGATGCAAGCTTGAGGCCGCAATAACCCAATACTTTTTGCATTTCGATCTCCGGAGAAGGGTGCCGTTCTGGAAATCATGTTGGCTCGAGTACCATATCCATTGAAGAATCGCATTGGTTTCGTGAGACCACTCTACATTTTGCAGTCCGGTGATGTTATATGCGTATGTTCAAGCTCATACTTGACAAGAATCAACTACGGAGTATCAGCAGGATTGCCCAAGGCAACCAAAAAGCAGCTTGATTCAACCTCAAAAGCGGTTGCCCAAGTTTGCCGGGCATCAATACGGAGGACTATACAAGAGGCACTGCTCTTCAACTTGCTGTGAGAGCCGGTAACGATCTTGTGCTCTCAGCATTGCTCAACTGTTCGCGTCCTGCTGCTGTGGATTTTCGTCAAGGACGCCTGGGGGGGTCTAAGTGGGATTTGATATCTTCGGGTCCGATCTCGTAGCTGAGGCCACTGCACCGGGCCGGTAGAGAATCTAAGTTACATCTTCCTCCATTCTTGATTGCTGCTGGAGCAAATCTTGAGCTTCTCGATAATGATAGGCAGTCCTCTCCACAAGTCGCAATTCACCGAAAGGACCAGTATACCACCGCCACTCGTTTAGCTTCTAGGGAAAAGCTCCGGCGCTACGGTACAAAGCTTGAGAATATGTATACCGGAAGGAGCCGTGCAGGGCTTTTCTGCTAAAATTGTTGACTATCTCGTGGTGTGGTGTTCAGAGCTGGACCTGTGTTCCTCGACTGCTGGCAGAGAGGTCGTCAACATGCCACTTGAATATCTAGAATTCTGAAGTCGGGAGAGCTTTGAATATTGCGTGTAAGAGGATATTGTTAAACTCCTCATCGTGACTTATGAGTTGTACACATAGCATGAGAGACATGCCCTCCGTACGTCCTTTCAGTTCAGCAGGGGTTCTATCACAGAACTTCTCTTGAGATATATCTCGTTCTCCAAGATGACGTTTAATGCTGTCCTAGAAACAAAGTTCGAAAGTCTCAAAGACGAGGGAAGAGCCTCCGGAAATCAATTAGAAGAATTTGAGGTGTGCAAAATACTTATTGAAAGCAGCCAAGCTGTGCACCGAAAAATCGAGGCGCAGGGCATAAGTTTGGATGACACCATCCCCAAAACTATTATGTTGACAACCAGAAATGATAGAGTAAATACCAAGAGTCACATACCATTCCTGAAAATCTGGGAAGATGCCTCAGCCACATATCTAACGGGGCGTGGATCCGTAAAAAGGAGCTTTGTGCCATCGAGTATTAGTCAATACCATGATAGTATATCGATATTAAGATCAATATCAAATTATGGCAATTCAAATAAAATATCAATTCCCAGAACAATCGGTATATTAGATATATCCACCCCCTCCCTCCGCTCTGTTCATCTCGATCTTTCTCCCACCATGCCCGAAACGCACTTCGAGACACGCGACATGATATGGATCTACCTAAAACTTGAGAATAGCTTTCAGCAATGAATATCAAAGTTTAGGCACACTCTTCTACGATTCTCCGTATCATACTTCCTTCCGTCCTGTTTAATTTCAAGCATGCATTATTTCTAAAACACGCCGTTCATATAACCTTCAATTCAACCTCCCACCTCCCACTTCCTACCTCCTACATAACTAACTATTTTATAACGGCGAATTCGAACCCCAATCTACGGCGTGTCTAGATGATCATACCGAAGACGCATATGCTTAAAATTGAATCAAGTGAATTAGACAAAGTACTTACTCTAAACTCCTCTTCATTCACTATTTCCCTCCTCCCATTCGCGCGGAATACATCAGATTCTCTTTCTGGGCTAGGGCGGGGCTGCAACATTATCCGGACGAGACGATGGGTGTTTCTGAAGTGCTGGATCTTGATTTGATTTAGATCTGAGAGTTTGAGTTCCTAGAGGTTCCTAGAGAAGTACTGATTTGAACAAGGGAGTCCAGGCACAATTTACCTAGGAACGGCGATGGATTACGATTCTAGGTTTTGGCAGTAGTGGGAAACGGAGGTAGGAGCATGCTACAAGGACGTTAGAATATATGCAAGGGAACGTTAGAAGAGCTAAAAGAAGGTTCTAGAGTCACGATAGAAAACGCACGAGGCAGCTGTCACTGAGATATGTATGTAAATGCTCATTGCCGATAGCCAAACATCTATGCAATATATACCTCTCTACCCCTTGCCCGCCGCGACATGACATGGGGAGGTGCGCAGGAGACCCTGAAAACGCCCAGATGAAAATTCAAACGAGCGCGATGCATGGCCGAAATATGGAAGTGGCATCTCGTCTCTTCTTACACCCTTGCTCTTCCGCTCTATCAGTATCCGCTGTCCCCTATGTTCGATTTGCTCCATTGACAAAAGTCCTATGCACTAGTAGCCTCGCGCTCCTTTAAGTCCCATTTCTGCTCTTGGAGAGCCTTTAGCACGGCTCTTCCCTCGTCGGTCAGTTCTGGCTTTCCCAACGGCGTGACGGAGCCCGTGAAGAAGCGCGGTTGCCACGTCGTGCCGGTGGCGTCCCGCTCTTTGGCTTTCTCCCTTTGCCGCTCTTCCAGTTCCTGCTTCAGGATCGTGGCGCGTGAGAACTGCTTCGATGATATGGCATCAGTGACGCCGGACCAGAAGCGCAGGGATTCGTTGGGGAGTTGTTTCTCGGTTGGAGGGAGGATCTTGGGTGCTACGGAGAGGGGCGTTAGGTCCATAATGAGGTGTTGAGTATCCTACGCTACATTAGCTTACGTTCAAGAGGTGGGGATGGGGGAGACGTACGCTATTTGGACCGAGAGAAAAGTAGAGCTTCTCTTTCCAATTTCCGGTGATTCGTGCAAGGACGTCATTTTCTGGGACATCTCGTATCCTGGTCTTGTCATCGTTGTCGGGATCGTAAGTGAAGACTACTCCCTCGACCTTATTTTGCGTCTTTCCGAGCCAGCCTTCTTCGATATAGTGGAGGATGGTCTTTATCTTGGTCTTAGCACAGGTAATATAGCATTGGTCGCCAACAGTGACGTTCAAGGCACCACGCAGTAAACCCCCCAGATGAGCCGCCGGATGAGTGAGCTGATATTGCTCATTATCACGCTTCGCAAGTGTGATGAAGATACCCAGGTTATGTTCCCCGGGTGTGACTTTGATACTGGTACCTGTGAACTTTGCAGAAATTTGATCAAAGCCTCGAGCCGTAAGTCCTTTCTCAGGGCAGTCAACGAAGAAGGCCGATACAGGAGGATGATGAGATGTCTGTTCCGTGAGGTAAGAGACCCGTATCGCATGGTCGGACCTCGCAGCAGTCTTTGCAACCGTAGCGGTAGAAGCGTTCTTCGAGACCAGCGGCGTCTGTCTGGCCGACTTGAAGGAAGAGGCAGAACTACTCGGCGCACTTTGGATATTCACTGTGTCGATAGACGGGGCGTTATCTTCAACCTCCCAGTTGCACTATCTGCCGATCAGTCACACAGCTCCAGATCAATCCCTCTAGCCTCTTACCCGGAAAAATTCGCCCAGCGCCGAATTGTAAGGCTTGCATGGTTTGCCCTTGACGTATTTCAAGTCCTTCGTAAACCAGAACCGCAGCACCTCTAGCATCCTATCCAACGCCTCGTCCGAGTCCCCAATCGCAACAAAGGTATTCGGCTGGTCGAGGTAGTTCCAATACTCGAGATTCGGCGTGGGCTCTAGGAGTTGGGCGGGTAGCGAGAACCGGACCGTAGCAATATCCGCTACACCGATGAATCTGCGCGAGGAAAGTACATCAGCAAGCTATTCTCACAGACATGTTTCCGGAGTTATCAAATGCCTCTTGCAAGACAAACCGCGGGCAAAGCCTTGCAGATTGCCACCCAGATAGCGGTGAAGTATGCCATGAACCCCTTATTGTGCTTTCCATAGAGGGGGACGTACTTCCTCAAGATCCCCAGGAACATGCGCAGCTTCGACGTATCATCCTGCGGTTTCTCAGCTGCGGCAGCGGGAACGACAGAGGATTCGGAGGCGGTAGACGGCGCCGTCGAGGCAGGCGAGGCGTCGTAGGAGCCCGAAGACGCTGAAGCCATAGCTGGCCAGTATAGAGCGGATGAGAAGATATGAATGTAACAATGACAGATGCGTTGTATCGATGTCGGTCTGGGTGTCCCACTGCGTGGTAGTTGCACGAGCGTGGTCGTCGGATTGTGTCGCAGCCAAGCAAGCCGGTGACGTTCTTCGCCTGCGATAAGCCGCGCGATACTGGACCAGGGGATTTTGACGGGGCTGGATGGACGCAGACTCACGGTTTTCGACAACGAGGATAAAGTTTGGAGATGAGAAGTTGCACGACTTAGACTCTGTGGACAGTTGATGGAGACGATTCAGTTGCTAATTGCATCTTGTTTATCTCGTGAGGGTTTGTATAAAGTGTGTCATTAAAGAATTCTCATCAACCTATCGTTTTTCCACGGGACCGATCTCTGTCCAATGCACGGCTAGCTTTGACAGCCTCGAGAGCCGCATCTCGTTGAGGTGCGTAGCGTAGCCTTGTGTGCTGAGAATTGTTTAAAGAGAAGGCATTCCGGTAGCACTCTGCTATGGATCCGACATGAGTTGAAACTAAGAGAGGTAACATGTAGGACGAGGGAACATTCCCTCTGATCGCGAGATGCGGAATGGCTTACACGATCAATTGGGCATTCTGATCACTGAAATTCTTGATTTTGCTTGCGGCATATAATTGTGTCCTATTGACATGATTCCCCTCTATTTTTCTTTGCTGCTTCCATCGTTGGATGTCCGAGCACTCCCTCGCCCATATCATGTCATTTCTTTGCTACATAATCCGGCAGTTCACCATAGCCGTTGAGCATACGTCCCAATCTTCGCGATCTCCGTGAGTTGGATGGTTTAAAACCACCGAGACTGAGGCCATGATCTGATGCTCCTTCGTATACACTTCACGAAGCGCGAGAGAACCGGCTTAGCACGTATACCGTCACTCAACCAAGACTGCTCCACTCCGCTACTACAACTTCGGCCCATCATTTCTACATTCTATCCTGACTTCATGCAGTGCCGAGGACTAGGATCGGTGGAAGAATCCCAAGTTGGGATTGTCGTCGACTGGGAAGCGGTTTATTGCCAAGGGCTTTCCATATAGGTCCGCTGTGTGAGCGATAAAACTTTCCTAGCTTCTCGCGAGGTACTAGAATAGTTTTGAGATGGCATAGGAAATATTAAAGTAAGTATAAGAAGAAAAAGATAAATTCTCTGCAGATCTGAAAAGCCTTCTAGGATGCCCTCGGCATTGTGGGCATTGTGGGCATTCTGTTATGGCATTCTGGCAGTCTGGCATCGTCTCCCACGCGAGCTGTCAGAAGCTACAGCGCCCAGTCGGTTGCCGGCAGGGAAGGCCCCAGGCCCTCAGGCCCCTAGATTCGTGGTGACATCGTCGAGTCCACATTAGATCGCTTAAAATATTGCGATGGCATCAATGACATCATCCCCAACAGCCTCCCCGAAGATCTCTCCTGAGTTGGCTTGCAGAGCTCGCAGATCTCAGGGCGAAGTGCGCGTATATTTAAGGAAACTTTTCTTTTTTAGAAATTTTTCTGGATCCAACGTTCCGTGCAGGACTGTGGATCATGTTGGACCCCTTCCGCCCTCGAGGCCAGGGATACTACGATGGTGGTAAATAAAACAGTGCTTGCTTCTTTTCCAAATGTGTTATGGATTTGTGGTGGCGCGACTACTTGCTTGCACTTGCATCCTCGCAAATTGCCAGCACGCAACTGGCGTAGTCAAATCAGACGAGGAGAAGGGTGAGATTGGGAAGGATGAGATTGCGGAGTTGGTGCTATCGAGGATGCCCTGCACTTTTATCCCCTGTCGACCTCCAAGACGGGAACACTGGCCCGGGAATTTTCACGAATCCCTTCCTGCGGTCAAGCATAGCGGCTTGGAATTGGGACTTCGACGGCTGTACTGTAATAAAATCGTGAAGCTCGAGATCCTTGCAAATGGTTAGAGCGGCCTGTGGCTGGTGACCGATGACAAGAGCCGAGTGCACGAGTGGGATGGAGGGATTTGACGAACACGTTGAGAGCGGTGTGACGTCTACGTAAACAAACCGATGCGCGAAAAGGTGTACGGTAGTATGCAAAAGATCGGAATATATTTCTGTAGCAGGCTGATAGGGTCAAGACGTGCCAGTGAAGCACCCAAGCCACAGATGGAACCTTGCCAGGCTGAACTCTGCTTATGTGATTGTTGTCTCAAGCCTCACTTGGATCTCAAGTGTTTCAAACTTTGCGCTACCCCAGGATTGGGCGATTGGGGCGGTCTAGAACGCGAGCTGGACGGCGAGCGGGTAAGTGTTACGAGTTGCGATACGGACCTGTTGACCACCCTACTTGGCCCACATGTACGTGTGTTCGCAGGATGGGAGGATGGGAGGATGGGCGAGAAATCGGCGATAAGAAGTGCGTATCAATCTGGGGAGAACCAGCGAACCAACAGCCAGAAAAAGGATAGCCAGCACGCAAGAGGACCGAGTGTCTTCCTGCGCAGTCATCACGGGAGCGAGTCTTCCAGACTTGTGTAGGTGGTGCTGCAACAGACAGAGAGGGAATAGCATAATGCAGTACAGGAGAGTAATGAAAGAGGACGCAAAAGTGGAAATCGCTGTGTCACATTGCCGTGGGACAGAGGTCTGGGCCAAAGTTTGGTCTACCACCGTCTTGGAGCTGCAGCTTGCAGACCGCGAGAAGGTGACATATACAGTAGCAGAGTCAAGTTGTGTCTGAGTAGACCAGACTTCTGCTCAGAGATCAACGACGTTTGGAGGAGGGAGGCTATCGTGCTGTTGGTGGAAATAGTAACGGCCAATTTGAGCCACGGCCCAGGAGTTCAGCCACACTGTATGTGGCTGAAAGTGTGGCTGAAGAATTGAGGGGAAACCTTTGACCTTAGGAAAACTCCGAGGGGCAAAGGAGTCTTTTGTACTCGTAAGCCCTCTGGTCATGAGGGAGAGAGGATAGTCTCTGTTTAAAGCAGCTATGTTTTCTACCGTGTCTCTCTGCTTGGATCAAAAAGGGAAGACGGGACAGTATAGCACAGCCACAGTTCTTTACGCCACAGTTGGAAGATTTAATAATGATCGCTCTTTTTGGCTTGTGGCTCCTGGCCTCTGGCGTCTGGGCCTCGGGTTAGGTGATTTCGATTTGTTACTGTGTATCCGTGCGATCCATGTTCTCCTTGATCCGCTGGATAACGGTTGATGCGATTCTGCTGATGGCGTTTCGGTTTCTCCAAAATGAGAAACGGTGGTTTTGCTCTCACCCCGGTCGAAATCCTCCTACCGAGATGATCCAGACTACTCCGTGCGTGACACACCCTTCGAATTCTGGGAAGGATCATGGTTGTAAGGGCGAACGAAGCGTCCTCTGATGATGTACAGATGTACAATCTAACCGCAGAATGTCGATCTTGAAAGCCTTTATCGGATGTCTATGTCTGTGGCTGTGGCTGTGCTTCCCGTTAAGAGACCGTTGGTTGGTGTCAGAAGGGTGAGAGTTAGAGGGTAAAACTAACTTTTGTTCCCAATGGCCAACGGAGAAAAGCCAGTCCTGTCCAGTCCTGTACCTCCGTACAATACAGTAAGCCCTGCGGCCTCATTTCGCGCACCTGGGTAGCCCGAAACGTTGTGGACCAATGACTGCTCAAACTCACCATCAGATGACTACTCCGTGCGCCTTGTAAGTTTATGCGCCCAACTGTCGCATGAATTCAGAAGGGCCGTTGCTTGTCCAAGAAGCTGGCTGAGAATGTATTGTGATTGGTGAGAGCCTCTGAAGGAGTAATCTGCAATCCCAGCGATTATCATCATGCATTCAACGGCTTGACAACCGTTGTTACTTGCTCCTGTTGTCGCTTGCTCAATAACGTACCAGACAGTTGGAGGAAGCGCGGGAACGTTAAACCTTGTTTCTAGAAAAAGCCCAGAATATTTATTGATTGAGCGGATGTGGAAACGGCTGGGAGATTGGATAATAAGAGATCATAAGGAGAAGTTCTTGCCGTTGCCAACCAGTCGCACGTGGCTTGTCGCAACTCTGCAAGCAGGAAGAGTGATGCTGTGGCTTCTTCCAGCAGCCAATTCGCGTCATTTCAGGAAGGCAGTAGCGGGTTTGGGGCTCTTTGTCCCGACCAATACAGTACTGTAGGACCTGAGGCGGTCAGCCGGAGGTTGTACCTGAATGGTGGCCGATGTTTGGCATCGGGATGCATCCTGTCACGAAAGGATCGCATAAAGCCCTGAGCGATTCCAGACAGTAGCACCGTGACGAAAGGCATCCTCGCATGAAAACGATACGCATGAAGCAGATATGTACGTATGAAGAGGCCTTGGACTCACCAAATTTGTCCGACGACGGAAAACAGTTCGCCTAACGCCCCGGGTTCTGCGCTTCATCTCCGAAGCTCATTAGCCTCGAGTAAGGGCCAGAAGCGCAGTGGGAATCGCGCGCTCCAACTAAAAAGCCATCAGCCCGTCGCGATTAAGCTATTAGCTAGCTTGACAGCTGTGGCTGGTGTCCGTCCCTTTTGGCCTGTCTGGATTGGATCGATAGACACTGTAGCACCGCCTTTGGACTGCTCTTGTTGCGCGTACAGGAGGACAGGCAGGCCGACTTGCCTTAGCACAGGAACAGTGACGGAAAGATAGGCAAATAGTCGTCAGACGCTTGGGAGTTCAGCGCGGATATGTTAGTACAGTAGCAGAGGACTCGGGTAGCTCTGGATGGCTTTCGCTTCGTCACACTACAGGAAATGACAGGACAATGGCGTAGTGGATAAAGACGAAAGGGCGTTGGGGGAAGAGACAGCAGAGCTCTTCGGCGTGATCCAGCACATGAGCAGATGATGCGGTGCGATATAGGGTTCTATTGCGAAAGCTTCAAGGCTTCAAGGCTCCTCCCGACCTGGGGAGAGGTGTCGCCAGTGACTTATCAGACATCCATGTCTCAGACAAGCACCATGAGCGGCGATGAGTGGTGGTGGGAGGTCTGACTTGTGCTGGACGGGGCGGTTCTGCAGGGGACGGCGAGGAGTAGTACAGCACCGGGGCATTGGTAGGGCACAGTTACAGAGAGAGTTGTCTGTCTGATGCTCTGATGCTCTGATGCTCTGATGCTCTGATGGTACAGTATGGATGGCAGGCGAATGCAGGCCGAGTAAGTGGTTGATGCGTCTTCCAGTCCAGAGGAGTCGAGTGAATGGATAGCCAGTGGAAGCGACTCGATTGTCTGAAGATGGGGGGGCTGATGAATTCGTTCGCCACCTCTGCGTTTGATGATCGTTTCCCCTTCGATGCGGGCTGTGGCTGAAGCAACAGCGTAGGCCCCGAAGCTATTGACGCTGCTTTTCCGCTTGAACGTGGACATGAACTGGGACTTGTATGCATCCCTAGCTGATCCCCTCCCCCTCCCTCTGTCTCCCCTCCACTCTTCTCCCATTGTCCCATTGTCCCCTTGGCAAGGAGGGAAGAGACCGACTTCTGCTACTCCGTACCACCAGAGTACTACTTACCTCCGGACTTACTTACTATTGCTCTCCTCTGATCCCAGCTCCCAGTCCTAGTCCTAGTCCCAGTCCCAGTCCCAGTCCCAGGCCGGATCTCCTGCCTCAACTCTTCACCCTACGTGGGTCAACTCATTCCCACAAGCTCTTTACGCCGTCTACCCTTCTTGCGCAAGCGTGATGGACCCCCATGTCTGCAAAAGCCCATAGTGGAACTTTCCGTCATTCGCCTCCCAATTCCCATTCCCATTCCCATTCCCATTCAGCCATCATATAACATCAGCCTCCTCTGCCTCCACCGCCTTGGAACCTTCACCCAGCCACTTTACAGCTGTCAAATCTCTACCATCACGCTCGCTACCCCCCCCCCCCAACTGGCCCATCCAGACCTCATATTGGCCCTGCTTACTTCGACTTCGAAGAAGTGTCTGCTTTTGGCCAAATTCCACTTTCTCACCTGCTCTGCGCTATTGGCGAGCTAGAACTTCTCAGATTGCCCACTTCAGATGGTAGAGCTATAAACAGCTCTCCAACAATCTCCCCAGATGTTTCGAAATCGGTAAGCAGCTAGCTACCTACTTCCTCTATGGGGCAGTCTCCGCACCCACGGAGGCCGCCCGACTTCAACCCTCGCGCAAAGTTGATGCCGTTATGAATTACTCGTCTGACAAGTTTGCGCTGTAGGACATCCTCTCAAAAGCCCGGCGACGAGTTCATCGCGAACTTTCGCCAAAATTTCCCAGAGGTGGGCACTGCGACTACCCAAGCTGGTTCCAGCTCTGGAGACACCTCGCTTGGCGATGCGATTGCTGGCGGACCACTTCCAGAAAGGTACGTAGCTATCGTTTGGAGACCTGGAAATATACGAGGGAGAAAAATATTGGCGCTGTTGAATCCTCGAAACCACACAATTTATATGTATGGACCCTGCTGATTTACCCACTACAGGCACCACAGCCTCGGACACGACAATATCAAAGATCTCGACCCGACCCCGAGGGCGCAAAATGAACCATGGCGTTTTACACCCTCCCTCCTCGATCCCAACTCGTTCGCCTTCAGCAATTTCGCAAATCAACCACCGGGATATTACACTCCAACGCCCGGAGGTACTAACACGTTGTATCATAACCAAGCGGGTGACCTTCACACCCCAGGCATGGGCATGGGCATGGGCCTTGGAACACCTCTCTCCCTACCAAGCTCAGCGGATGGTCTTCATACTGGACCCATGATGGACATGTCGGGGTTTAGCCATCATATGCCTCACCAGTTTCACAACTACAACCCCTTTGGACACCCGCAGCAGCAGCAACACGAGCAGCAGCAGCAACAGACCTCATATGCTCCTTCCTCGTTTGTACATCAGGATACTGGATACGAAACCATGGAGCATGACGGGTCTCCGATGGATGATCATGGAAGGATGGGATCGATGGATGCTGCTCTTCACCACTCGCCTGTGATGACATTCCAGCCTACTCAGTATGACATGTCTATGGCTGCCCCTCTGCCTCCCTCTGCCGAGAAATTCAGGTTTCATGTCACTCTAAACGCCCCGACGGCGATGATCAAGCACGCAGACGAGATACCGGTCACTTACCTCAACAAAGGCCAAGCGTATACGGTGTCAATCGTGGACACAACACCAATGGTTCCTATCCCCGCTGGAACTCGGTACCGCAGTTTCATCCGGATTTCATTCGAAGACGAGCAGCAACGACAACGCCCAGCAACATGCTGGCAGCTGTGGAAGGAAGGAAGAGGAATCAATGAAGCCCATCAACGGGGTGGCAAGCTTCAGGCCGTCGAGTATGTTGAAGCGAGTCAGCCTGCCGAAAGTGAAGACAAGAGAACCAGAGTCGATCTTGATACTGCGTCTTTTGACGGCTTCTCAGTCATCTGGACTCCTGGCGTCAATGGTTCAGCAGAGTGCAATATCGCAGTTCGCTTCAACTTTCTGTCCACAGACTTCAGCCACTCTAAGGGCGTAAAAGGAATACCTGTCCGCCTTTGTGCCAAAACAGAAATCATCCCGTCGGGGTCTCCACACTCTGGAGCAGACTTTCCTGAAGTGGCTTTCTGCAAAGTCAAGCTTTTCAGAGATCATGGAGCGGAACGGAAGCTTTCAAATGATGTTGCGCACGTCAAGAAGACCATGGACAAACTGAAGCAACAAATCGCCCAGGCAGAATCCGGTATGAAGGATTTCGGCAAAAGGAAACGTGATGGTTCAATCTCTACAAAGGCACAACCGAGTCAACGGCCTGGCAAAGTCCAGAAGCACAAGAGAACGTGGTCTATGTCTTCTGCTTCATCAGCTGGAGGACGAGTACCTATGGAGGAAGACCTGCACTTCAAGCTTCAGACCATGCAAGACATGTTTACGAGCACAAGACCAGTCAGCGTACTTTATCTTCGCGGCTCCGAACAGGACGATCCAGATCTTTACCCAGTGGCTCTGGCCGGCGAGCCACTGGATCTTACAAAGGTGGACTCCAAAGTCAGTGTAGCTTGGCAGCAGAGGAGCAGCGATCGCAGTTCTACAACAGGAACTTCATCTCTCGTCTCCCCGTCACCCAGTTCGATATCCCTACACTCTCAGGCGATCGCTGCTTCTGCGCCAAGTGCTCCTGCACCGTGGGGAGATTTCCAGCAGATAGCTCCTGCGGATATTCAGTCTTCCAACCCTCAGCAGCTCGCGAGCCCGCCTGACCAATTGACGAGGGTACCGAAGACCGACGAAGCCGGAAGTCTCAGTGGGTGGATCGAAGCTTTGGGAGTCGATGCGGCATACAAACCTCCACTGGTAGAAAGACCCATCAAACCGGTGGCATGCTTTTATATACTTCTGCGAGACCCGATGCAGCCAGAGAGACCTGAATACTACCGCGCCATCTACGTCCACCAACGCACTCTAAAAGAATTCACAACCGCCATAGCCCTGAAATGGAACATGGAGCCGACCAAGATCCTCAGAACACTCCACGTCCTCGATCGTGGCTTGCAAGTTGAAATGGACGACGATGTTATTCGCGAACTTGCAGAAGGCCAAGATCTTATTATGGAAATTGCGGAAGTTCACAATGCGTCCCCAAAGCGCGAGTGGGAGATGGCCGTCGATGTTGCTGTTGACAGCGACAGCGCCAGCGGTATACAAAACGTCATCCAGTCCGAGGGATACGAACTCCGTCTAATATTCTAATTCGCTTCTTCTTCTATCTTCCTGTTACTTCTTTCAAATATACCCTAGGACCAAAATGGTCATGTAATTGTTACGGATCTCATAATGTATTACCCAAAGGGCTGGTGGGATGAAGTCGGCGGCGTCATGTTTTCTGAGATACCAGTTCCTAGCCCGGAACACCTCGTCCTCTGTATGATTCCTTCTGTCCTGGTTAGAGAGTTGCATCGGCAGGCTGCAGCATGTTGTATACGCCCGATATTCACTTTGGGGGGGGGGATGGGGGGGGATGTTTTCTTTCCTGGGAATCCTTAATCTGCGTTCCCCTTTTCTCGCACATATTTTTTTGCGGCGCGTGGCTGCCTCACATTCCTTTCAGCCTCCTCTCCGAGGCACGATACACAGTTCTTTACGACGGCATTATACACACGGAGCTACGAAGCACACGACGGGGGTTTCATTTACACGAAAGAGTGCCGCGAGAGGCATGCTTGCATCGGCGTTGATTCAATGCTTGTAGGACGGGGATCTTCATGTAGCTAGGTACTCTATACGAGGCAATAGTATCAGAACTAATATTTCTGCACATCTCATGAGCGTCTTGCTTCATACCTACAAAGTGTCTTCGCAGTACGGCGTGATTCGGTAGCGAGAATCAGATCACTCTCGAGACGTAGACCCTGAATTGCGGCGGGCGGGCGGGCTTAATCGAGGCTCTAACCCCTCGTCGCTGAAAGCTAAAACTAAACCGCTCTAGTACTTACTGTATGTATGTGAACACCAACAACCCACGGCCACGGCCATACCTCGCATCTCAGCTGCTCAAGGGTCCCTACCTCAACTGATCATCACCGTATCTCGGCTCGAACCTGCATATGCGAGCCCTCGACTGCTACTGTACCGTACTCTTCAAGAGTTCATGTTCTAAGCGAGCAAGATCGCCACGGCTGCTCGGGTCAGCCACAGATCATCGACACGCAGCCGGCTCAAGCGAGTTAGCTGTGGCGAATGCTGTCGTATGCTTGCAGAAGAGGCGATTCCGAGGTCGCGGATCACTTTGCTTGTTCCAATGGGGCGAGAGGCACAGCCACAGTTGGCTGCAGAGGACGGCTTCGTCTCGAGTGACTTTGTTTGTGAGCCGTGCTATGGCTTATGACTAGGTGCAGAGCACGCGGTTGGATATTGTGGACGGCTGGAAACGACAGGTGGTTAGGTTAGATCTCATGCTGCTTTGGCATGTCTGCGTGAGCCTGGATCTGGAGGTGCAGAAGATGGGGATCACTGTCAGGCACACGAGGCGGGGCTTTCGGGCCTGCGATCATGTATCAGCAGCAGGGAATGCATTTGCATGGAGCAAGAATCGACGGTGCAGATTGATCTTGGTGGGACGTGATGGGAGGTGGTGGATGCAGCAGCTGCTGTGAAAGAGGTGCATGCGTTCATGCAGCTTCAAGTGAGGCTTGACGCTCGACCATCGCGAGGTGGGGTGTGGATACGGAGTTAGATGCCACAGTCATCGTCCTCCCACGTGCGAGATGTGGCGGCGAGAAGCTACCGTCCCCTAGAGGCGGTTGCGAGGCGAGGGGATGGATGGATGGCTGGCTCTCCCCTATGTTAGACGCGGACGACGTCATGACAACAACAACATGGGAGCACGATCTGAGCCACACCAGCTGCAGGGGAAAGCCACAGGGGATCTTCTGGTGGAAAGGTGATCGTCGGCGGGATAAGGTAGCTTGACGGGATCTTTATAGAGACGATCGACAAGCGATGACGAGGGGGCAAGGATGAGTGCGATCTGCAGTGAGGGTAGCAGTCCATGACTCGTATCTAAGAAAAGTAACGTTCACGCTCGAGTTCAACAAACGGATTGTTACTTCTCGTACAACTTGTTGTTCTCGTGCAAGCGAGCCCAGGAGGGTGCTGCTGTAGAAGGTAAAGCTGTGGAGTTTGAGTCAACTTGGTCGCTAAGGAACCTTGTCTTCGAACGCTTGCTCAAGGGTCTCGAGTCCCAAAGGGGAACACTATTAAGCGACCAACACTGACATAAGATATTCCGCCTAACACGGCAGGTAGTCTCGATCGAGAAGTGTTATTAGGACGAGGGCATGTCGCGATCACGTGACGAAGACTGACAGTCCGAGACGGCTAGTAGTTTCTTGGAGAGCCAAAATCGATGAGATTTTGGTAGAGGGATGATCTGAATGCTAACATAAAGTATCAACTCAAATTTCAAACAAGGAAGGGACTTGAATTGACAGGCAACGGTGCCGCCATCGGCATCCGAAATAATCCGTATACCTAAGTTTCCCTCGAGATCCTTAAAGTTAAAATCTTCTGGCATTGAGTGTTGGGAACTCCCGAGACTCAGGCTCTGAACTTGCAGGGACTCGGACAAAATCTCCTCTGATTTCTTCGAAGTAGTCCAAGATGAGGATCGGCTTATCATTATTCACAACTATGAGTACACGAGCAAGACCTGAGGGGACGTTTCCACTTCAGTGAAACTTTGCTCTGGATAGTACGAAGCGCTTGTGGTATTGATATTTATTCGCTTGCTCCAACCGTGGATGTGTGTTACGGCAATTGAGGCCATATCCAAAACCGAGTCGGTCCTGAACTTTCATCACCGACCTGGATCCGATCTCATCGTGAAATACCTCATACCTACAACAAAAAGCAACTTGGATGCGGAGCTTACAGATAACGGCTTGCCGAGAGTCTTTGAGCTGTGGCATCGTACATCCTACAGCATTTTCCTAACACGTATCTGAATCCAAAAGTGCTTGCCGAACGAGGTGCCCATGAAGGGCCATGTAGTTCTAGGTTCATATCTTTGAAACAAATTTTACAAAGTGCAAAGGCTTGAAGGAGACATACCAATCGTCTTCCTTGACATACTGATCCCAAGATTTGGAACCAAGTGGATGGGTAGTAATAACCAAGAGAGTTCTAAAACAGGGAGGAATGAACAAACGCGATCTTGATTGCAAACTCGGTCCACTCGAATCATCCCACGGGTCATCTCGGAAAAGAGATTATATCTCCATCAGAGTGACAGCGAAAAATTCAGGACGGCGGTGCATTGGCATCAAACGCTGCTTGAAGTCGTCAATGCTTCGTAGCTAACAGATTTAATGTCGCATAAATTCCAGCCACTGTCGAAAATGACATTAATGAAAGTCAATATGTTTCAAATCTGCCAATGAAAGGGGCGAGTTTGCGAAACATATCCAGTAGCGCACCCTCTAGGAGTAAATTACTGCAGATCTCAGAGATGCTCGAGATCGTGGTAATTAAATCCCAAGATTACACGAGCCGAACACCCGGGAGGTAATGATGCCAGATAGCAGGAATTAATCGGCAGAAACAAACTTCAGGCCAAGAAATATGAAGAAATAAGGATGTATGAGAAGATATTTAAATAAACAATTCAGACAACAGCTTCCGAAGGTTGAGGCTCTTTTTGAAGGATGAATGCGGTGCTAGCTGAAATGATTCTTCAGTTTATCCAAGTGCATGAGGGCTCACGCCTTGCGAGCTGCTACAGCACTGGTAACTTAACTATATCTGAGCGTTTCGGAGAGCTGCAAGTGGTTGAATAATTCGGGCTTTCTCTGAAAATAAGTAAGACTTAGGGTTGCTATGGCGACAACGAAAAGTGGAGCAGCTCCAATCCCAACATTGCACTTCCACATCATTATTTTGCAACGTGAGATAATTCGGAAGAGGACAAGTGACTTTCCGACAGGGCAATTGAGGTGTTCCCTTTCCTTTCAATAATTCTTAATATCCTCTCATCAATTTTTATACCATGTCTGTTCGAGGTAATACCCATTCTGCGTGTGGTCGATTTCCAGCTAACAGCCTCCAGTTGTTGCACGCATTCGACCCCTCCTCGACAAGGAACTCGACAAAGATACCATTGTCCGCGCCGAATGCAGTCAGGAGGGGAAGCCGATGAACATTGTGCGGATACCGAATCCTAAGAATGAATCGGAGGAGTTTAGCTTTACCTTCAATGGCGTTTATGATATGGAAACAACCCAGGAGGAATTGTTTACCAACGAAGGTACGGCAAACGAAGGCATTTTCTAGAGCCACTACTGATACAATCTAGTTTCACCACACCTCAAATCTCTCTTTCAAGGACTGGATGTAACGATATTTGCCTACGGAGTTACCGGAACTGGGAAAACCCACACAATGAGAGGGGGATTGAAGATGTTCGACAGAGGAGTAATTCCTAGACTCCTTAGTGGGATCTACCGTCGGGGCCGAAAGGTAACGAAGGACTCTGGCGGCGAAACGACAGTCGCGGTCACTTTATCCTATTACGAAATCTACAACGACAAAGTATTCGATCTTTTCGAAACACCAGAAAATCGTTCCCTTGCTGGCTTACCTCTGCGTGAGAAGGATGGAAAGACGATTGTTGTTGGGCTTTCGGAGCATGCTTGCGAAGACTTGAAGGAATTTGAGAGACTGTATATCGAGGCCAACAACAATCGAAGTACTGCGGGAACAAAGCTCAACGCGCAGAGCAGTCGAAGTCATGCCATTCTAATGGTCAAGGTAACACAGACAGATGGGAAGGAAACTTTGACATCCACTGCGTCTGCAATCGACCTGGCTGGATCAGAAGATAATCGCAGAACAGAGAACGGCAAGGAAAGAATGGTGGAGTCTGCTAGCATCAACAAGAGTTTGTTTGTGCTAAGTCAGTGCATTGATGCTATTGGCCGTGGGGACAAACGAATTCCATACCGAGAGAGCAAGATGACTCGGATTTTGAGTCTGGGTCAGAACAACGGCATCACGATTATGATACTGAACTTGGCACCTCTACGGTCATACCATCTGGATACGCTTTCTTCGTTGAACGTGAGCTCGAGAGCCAAGAGAATTGAGGTTCGGGAGATAGAGAATGAGGTTGTGTTTACTCAACCACCGAGGAAAACTGCGTCAATTTCTGGGAGCACGATTCAAAGACAGCCACTGCGGCCTCTCGCAAATGCTCATAATGCACATGTCAATGCTGCTATCCAGAAAGGGGATAAGCCATTGAAAGCATTTTCTGTTTATACAGATAGAAGCAAGACCTCAGGACCTCGATCTTCGGGTACTGGGCCACAGACTGTGCAGAGATCGAATTCTTCAAACAAGAGGCCATCTGACTCCTTGAATGCTGGCCGCGCAACGAAAGCTTCCCGACCAAATCTGACAACCACTAATGGCTTGTCGGGAGCAAGACTTGAAGAATTTATTGAGAAGAAAGTTGCCGAAGCCTTGGCTAGTCGAGCTTTGAATCAGCCAGCTATGTCTGCGCCTAATGATATCAGCGAAACGGTTCAGCGCCGTCTCGAAGCATTGGAACGGAAAATTGAGAGTGGCGAAGCTGAAGAAGCTCGATCAGAGGGGTTGCGGTTCTTGCTAATGGCAAAGCAACACAAGGAGCGCGGAGAAGACACAAGCGCTTTGAAAATGTACGAGTTGGCATTACCTTTCTTCCCTGGAGAGGAGAAGCTCATCAAGAAAATCGATAATTTGAAAGCGAAACTTCAAGCGAAGCGTGAAGAGGCTGCGCAAGCTTCGCAGGTCGTGGAGGGGGAGGTAGAAAGACGAAAGGCTCTTGCACTTGCTCCTATTGCTCAACGACTCACGCTTGCTGTTTCAGTGGAGAATCCTCAATTTGAACCGGGAGTCAATTCAAGGAGAAAGGCAATCCCAGACCCGGATGACGATTTCAATGGCTCAGAAATCCAGAAAGATGACTATAAAGATGATGACAGTTTCTCCTACAAACCCGCCAGAGCCAAGAAGTCAAAATCCAAATCCGTGGCGAAATCAGCCTTAAGGGTCTTCTCTGATGCCGCGGATGCAAGTCTTGAACCACCAACACCACGTACTCGGCACCTCCTTTGTATCGTGAACTCGAGAGATGTGGCTATGATCAAAGGACTCGCGGGTGTGGGAGCGAAGAGAGCGAGGGACTTGGTGGAGTTCCTGGAACTACAGAGTGAGGATGACGGAGGGAATATCACCACACTGAAGCAGTTGCAGTGTGTCCCGGGACTGGGAGTTAGGACAGTGGAACGGGCTTACGATGGGATCACTGCTTTACTCGCGTGATTCCGAATGTGAATAATTAGTTTGTTATCGGGCGTTGCATGGTTGGCGTTATGAGGCTTACGAGGCCTGGGGGTGTTTGGAGTAATGTTTGGTTCTGAGATTCGGGCGTCCAATTCGTAATTGCTTGTTCAACCTCAGTAGGGCTTGGCTCTTTCATTGTGCCCGTCCACCTCGATCGCGGTGATTTCTGTGACTTCCTCGCCGAAGCCAATTTGACTTAATAGATTAAGTAAATCTTGACCGAACTCTCCGCACCAATGCATTTCTCTGCCCTGGACAAACAGCATCCTGCCGAGTGACTTTGAAGTCAGCTTTGAGACTGCAATGGGGAATCACCTTTATATACCATCTCGTATCCTTGTTCGGAAGACGGGGCAAAACAAGAGACATAGGGAATTGTTATTCTCGGACGGACAGACAGGTTTTCAAGTAAGATACAGCAGTGGCCTGTGAGAAGGCATGAGGATCCAGTCCGCTCCAGCAAGCGCCAAGCCCTCTGCTCTACTTCTTAATCACAGTTTCCTCCAACACCGTTCCATCACCAAGAACCACCTTCTCGGCACCAACCATAACAAACAAGACTCTGCAAACCTCCTCCCCGCGATTAATCCACTCGTGATTAACGCCCTTCTGCACGATGAACTCCCCTTTCCTGACAGTCCTCTCCTCCCCGCTATCTAACCTCAACACGATCTCGCCCTCGATGACAGCTGCGTAATCAAGCGATTGGGTACGGTGCATAGGCGATGCTCCACCGGGCTGGAAGTCAGAGGTCCCGAAGAACACGCCGTTGGGTGGACAGCGTGGGAGGGTGTTTGGGAGGGCGGGGGGAGAGGTGGTGTTTGAGACGGGGACGGCGAGGCGGGAGTGGAAGCGTGAGAAGGAGGAGGCTTGGGGTCCGCTTGGGGGTGTTAGAGTTTGTTGGAGAGGAGAGGGGGGGTGTGGATTATGGGGAGGTGGAGATGGACGTACAAGGGGAAGAAGGGAGCAATTTGGCTGTCGGACTCGAAGACCGATTTGCCGTCTGAGGTGTGTGTTGTTACGACGAGGCGGGGTGCTGTGAGTTGAGACGCCATTTTATTTGGTAGGTAGTTGACTGTTGGGAGTGTGGGCTTGTTGTTGAATATATATGGTCGATTTGGGTTTGAGACTTGATGCTTGAAGCTTGAAGCTTGAGAAGTGATGATTGTGATGAGGAAGTTCGATTCCACCTGGCGTTCATCGACATTATATACATACTACCATGCGGCGTGGCCTCGCATCGCTGGAGGTCGTGCAGTCTGTTGACTTATCTCCAGACAAGGCTGAGCTTAGCCTCGCCCTCCCTTCCCAAACGAGCAATGCTGACGAGCCAATCAAATCGATCGGGGGTTTAACTTTTTGGGCCTCGTAGCCTGGCTTGTATCAGATCTGCGGGGATGTAATTCCCGGCGCCAGCCCAGCTTAAATCCGACAACCCAGACGTGGAAACGCTCCCGAGAAACACTCAGCCCACCCGAAGACCAACTTCCGGAATGGTTACAGCTCCAATATCACGTCCAGTCGTGCGTAGAGCGTGGTTCCAGGACGAGGCGGCTACTCTCATTTGGAGAGCAATTCAACCCACTCGAATCTTTCCCAAGGCTGTCGAAGAAACGCTTCCCAATGCTCGACGGAAGTGTAAGGGGATTTGTAAAGAGTCGGAGGCTCATTAAGGTCTCACCCGAGATTCTTTCTCCATCATGCCAACTGAAGTCAGCACCAACGAGATACCAAGGCTTTTATTCGAAACGTCTGAAGTGGGTTCGGGCGACGATTCAAGTTTCCACCGGGCGATGGAAAACGACTCTCAGATCATACTGTCATCTCCCAGCGCAGTCTTCATCCCAGTACAATCCCTAATCCTCTCAAAGACATCATGGCCAGCCATCCTCTGCTGCGACGTAGCCGACCGTGTGGATTTGACTATCTTGATCGGCCAGAGCAAGAAGTATCCACCAACGGCTCTCGAGGATTTCATGCCAGGCAAATGATCCAGTAGATTCCCATCATAATCGACCTCTCCCAATGACTGAGGCACCGTTGAGAGAACTTCGTCCGCCAGCGTCTTGATGATTGAGATGGATGTCTCTTCGAACGAACAAAGAATCGGTCGTAAACTCGTTTGGTCGCCATTGCACATGCTATTCAGACGATCCAAACATTCTAGAAGATGTTCATGCATGATGATCCTCGCAGTTCGGTGATAGTTCCACTCATAAGCAATCCAGACATCGCGATGAAGCTGGATATTCTCCGGCCATCTCGCTAACAAAGCTTCATCCTGGGTGAATTGGGAACGATGGAAAGTCTTGTAAGTCCACGCAGGACCATGCCTCCAAGTTGTCGCAGCTTGATCAAGAGTGTTAATCTCCTTCATCATCTCGACTATTTCCTCGAGTGGAAGGTTGGATTCGTCTATCTTTTTGAGCAATTCTCGTGCCCGTTCGCAGATCTTGCTTATTTGGTGATTTTCTTTCTCGATCTTGACTTCGGGTAGCGAGTCGTTAAGACAATCTAGCCAGACTTCTGACTCTGGGAGGGGCTTTTGCTTGAAGGCTAGTTGTTGTCGTTGCTGCAAGTTGTTAGCCTCTTGGAAATGAGGTGTGAAGGGTCACTTACAAGGCGATGATGCGAAAGCCGGAAAAGACTCCATCCTCTCGTACCGTAGATCTGGTATTTCCCACGTAGACGAAGGATCGAAGCCATACCCTCTGCATGTGAACCCTTTGGGACCTGATCCCCTAAATGTACAGCCTGAGACGCTGATTAGTGATGCACCCGAAAGATCGGATGAAAGCACCGACCTCGAAAATATCCAGTACAACAATCGTCATCAGATCAAAGTCATTGGGTACATCTAGGGACGGATCTGACAATGATTCTCCAAGAGCAGATAATGCCAGGCCATAGCACTCCAAGGCTTTGTTAGCCAAAGCAGGACTGTTCTGCTCATTCGAAAGACTCGCATACGAAGCAGCGCGGACTGCCCAACGCAATGCGAATCGGCCTTCTTTCCAATTTCCCTCCTTGAATAGAGAAGGGAGATGCTCTAAAAACCCAGGCGATGAGCCGTTATTGCATGGATACATGACATATTTCTCGAAAAATTGATCAACAGCCTGATCCTCTACAGATGGCTTCGAAGCAGGGGCGTCTTTGGCCCAAGGATAGGGATTGGAGAGGTTCAGACCAAGCGTCAAACCAGCAGATAGATCCGTGGGATCTTCATTGATCGGAACCCCGCCATCTGACGGACTTGAGATGCTGGAGACAGAGACACTTGGTGTGTAACCACTTGAGCTGAAAGCGGGAGGAGTAGTGATAATGGAGGCAGTCACACTCGAAGCACCACTTGAAGGTTGAGGAGTAGAACTTGTAATGTTCTCGGTAGAGGGTCGACGACGGGTGACATGACGTGCAACGGTCTCGTTCTCAGAGCGGAAGACGAGCGTGGCTTCATCCCGGTAGCCTTCGCATACCTCTTTGCGAGCAATGCAGCGTTTGCATGATGGGCGGCCCTCATCACACTACGTAAAATCTTAGTATATAGAGTTGCGGGGTAGGGGAGCAACCTGCTTTTACTCGACGTTGGCGGCAACGAGTGCAACCCCGGCTGGCCCGTGACATCTTAACCGAGAAATAGATGGTGAAGGTATGTTTTGCATGTAGGACTGCAGAAGCTGGGTATTCTGTTGGAAATACTTGTCTCTGAGACTGGCGATTTGATGAAGAAGTTGAAGGTAAAGATCATGGAGAGAGTATGTGCCAACTTAGAGTTTCAAGATCTCAGCCTCGGGCATGCTGTGCCACAACCGGAGCCTTGTCTTACATAGCGAATCACGGACCACCAACAGCACCACAACGGTTTACCAGCCAGAGTATCATTTAAAGAACTAATTTTAGTCTCTGCCTAGTATGTCATCAATACTAAGTCTATCTACAATGCGGTAGTTATATTATTAGTGTTTATCACTGTGATTGTATTTGCTGAAGAAGAGACATACGATGTCAGCTTCGCTTTAGAATATGCTCGACGTACTCTCATCGTTTTGTAACATTATTGAAGACGGGTTTGTTGGTTTAAAAGCTGAGTGGAGATTAAGATGGCACATTCTGAATGAGATGGGCTGCCTTAGCGTCACCTTCTAGTCAGGTGATGCTTTTGTTCTAATACTATATTTACTGGCAGGTACCTGTATAAGCCATAAGTGAATCCCTATGTATGTCCAATACACGCCTTGCGCAAACGCCAGGAACGCACCAATTTTCATATCGCCTTTATTTTCCATCCACACTGTACCCATCTTGAAACCACATAAAGCGCAGTTCCTACCGCCATCGCAACTCCACAGAATATCTGCAGGTACAAGAATCCACCGTTGTCTTGCTGGACCAGAGCACCACCAATTGGATTGCCCGTGAGACCAGCAAAAGAGACAAATAAGAAGAACGTCCCGCTTCGGACGCCGATTTCGCGGATAGGAGAGATCTGGGCAATCAGGGAAGGACCCATGGACACGAAAGCTCCAGATGAGAATCCGTAGAGGACGCAGAAAACAAGTATTGGCGCATTTCCCTTTGAAGGTAACCATAGTGCTAATACAATCACTGCGGAAAACCCAGTCGTAGCGATCATAGTATTGAAACGTCCGAATTTATCAGCGGCGATACCAGGAAGGACTGTGGGCACCCGGTATTAGTATGGTATACAAAGGGATGATAAGAGGCTTGAGGAGAGTTGTAACAATATTTCGCAAGGCTAGGATAGAACTGTATGATAAGTGCCAAGAAATTTCTTACCTCGACCAAATATTGAAGCGGCATTCAAGATCGACAAAAGGTATGAAGACAAGTTCGTCGACATGCCGTCCTGTCGGGCCCTGGATGGGAATCAGCCTCGGAACTTAATATCTCTTCGGGAAAGGAGCTTACTGGAGAATGAGGTAGTTAAAGGGAAGAAACGTCCCGAAGAAGAAGAAAAATGACGCCACACAGGTTATAGAAAAGACAGGCTGACGTAGAGGGCGGACGAACTCCATCAGATCAAGCTTTCTGGGCCTCGGAGCCAGTCTCGACTTGACCTATTATCACAATCTCGGAGTCAGCATTGCCCAATGAGGCAGAAAAATGGAATCAGTGGGTGCTAGGAGAGAATTACTCTCAGACAGTGTTCCGAGAGTACAGGGCTCGCAAGGCATAAAAAAGGGGAAGCTTTGTCTCGATAATCTTACTTACCGTGAGATTCGAAATGATCAACAAGCCGAACAACATGAAAGCAATAGCTCTTATGGTCCATGGAAATCCAATCTCTGGAATTAGTTTCGTGACCATTATCGGCATGATAACCCCTCCCAGCGAAGAACCTGAAGCCATAATCCCAAATGCCGTAGCGCGCTTCTTGAAAAACCAGGTACCGACCGAGCTCATAGACGCATAGAACACTGCGCTGGCTCCAATAGCGCTGCAAACCCCCTGCGCGAGCAAAAACTGGTAGTATTGCGTAGATAACGAGGTCATCATCAGGCCAAAGATGTGGAAAAAGGTCCCCAGGAGCAGCAAGTAGCGGGGTCCATAGTTGTCAAACACCTTTCCACAGATGGGACCACCAAAAAACATCATAAACAACTCTAGCGAGGGAATCCAAGACACGGTCGAAGACGAATATTGGCGCAGCATGTGCGTCTGGTAGTATTCCTGAAAGACTCCAATGCAGTTGATCCATCCAAACGAGCAGAAGAGAGAGCACCAGCCTCCCAACACGACCAGCCATGCCTCTAAGCCTCCGTCGGGAAAGTCAGCGGGACTGGTTCCTCCTGGTACGGGGGCGGTCTTGGGTATGACGCCGCCTTTCTCTAGATCTGCTTCGGCCTGCGCTTCGCTCTCTGGGAATATATTGGCTTCTGTAGATTTGTTTTGGCTGCCCAGTCGCTCGAGGGGGTGTTCATCGGAGGAAATGCCTGGAGTGCCATCTTCATAGGGTGTTTTCTCGCTGGTTTCGGCCGTCTGCTCTTCCGCAACGGTGGAAGCTTTCGAGGAGGGTATGTCTCTGTCCATGCTGGCGCAGTAATGATATGTTGAATGAAAGGCGTTCACGTCGGCACGAAAGCTCAATCAGCAGTACTCCTTGATCACGAGGTATCACTGGACCAGTCTGATCAGCAGAGAAGACGCGGCTGCAACAAGAAGTGGACGATAGTAAAGCGATCGATGGTGCACAAGCTGGATTGAGCTGGCTCTTGTACAGTCAAGCACATGGGTTTACATTGAATATCTCACAAAGCAGGAGAGCTCTCACCCTTGCAAATGCGATTGCGTGGGTCCACTGCTGATGTTGGCCCATTACGTGTTGACAAATCCTCGCTCTTTCGCGCGGTCTGGAGAGCGAGGCCGAACTTCAGTCTCCACTCTTCTGGAGATTGTATCCAATCACCTCTTCACTATCGTATGAGCTGGTGTAGAGATCAGATAAGATAGTAATTTCACGTCGCAGTTGGTCTTATTGTCTGACCCTTCTACTATCTCCGAGAATCTTGTAGATCCCAAAATATCATCTTGCTCATACCAACAAGTACCGAGGACTTGTCTTTGTCCGACCCACTTACTAGGGAAAGGAGCATGGTAATTGACGGCGCACCGGGATTGCGTGTCCATCCCCGAAGAGTCCAACATTCTTCGTAAAGTCAAATTACATTTCTATCATTGTAGTATATTTTCCAGATTGCCAAGGTAGACTGCAGAGAATTGCGGCCACCAATGAGCGTACACACTGGTGAGCCTAAGACCTCCTCTTTCCACTCAATAGGGTTCTTATGGAGAACACAGCGGCAAAGTAGTCGCATAGCACTAGCACGGGCCCTGGCGCCGGGGGCTCACTTAAGCTTGATCGAGCAAAAGGGCTTATTTTGACTGCGGTGTTGTTTTGACATACTGTACTTTCGTACACTCCCGTGCTTGCAAAGTAAACAGCACATCGAGGCTATGGTGCGTTGACATTGCAAGTACGAGGTAATCCACTTCCCGTTGTCTATATTCCCGTATCCCGTTCTGGATCTTCCCGTAAAGTCTTGTGGCTGTCACGCATCGTCTCGCGCTGAAGTTTCGCGTTTCGGACCGCTCATGTAGCGAGGCTTACTCCGTATTCATTTGCGACCGGAAGCTAGCTCTTACCACATGTTGATTTGCTGAAGTGGAGTGGCGCCTCGTCCAAGCGTGCTTATCCGAACAACGATCTCAATACCCGCCTAGTCGCCTCGCTCATCTTTTGAACTCGCAGGCTCAACATTGATACCGTATCTCCAGTCGATGTCTGCTTAAATATAGAGATGGGCAAGTTGCCAAAGTTTTCAAACGTTCTGTTGCTCAAAGCTACAACGCCCCGATATCGCAATCTCCAGCCTCAGATTGACTTTCAGATCCCAAAAACCCACCTTTCGCATTGTCAATTTCGTCAAACCATTACATACTGTTACTGGCGACCCTAGCTTCATACATTCACCCATCCCGACCGTCCTGGCTCACATATGTATACGGCCTTTCGTTGAAAGTTTCTCGTTGATAGCAATCCACCGCCTCGACATTAGATGTCTTGGAATGAGGCTGGGCATTGGATGGAGGATGCTCTCTGTCCTCCAACCAGCTTTGTTCTCTCCTTGCCGAATCCATAGAATTGTGCGCCAGTGTGCAGAAGTTCAGGGCCAGTAGCCAGACTCATATACACATTGCGAAAGTCCACAACACTGATTTGACTGTCTCGGTTGCTGGTGGCCGGATACCGAAAGTCGTATGAAGTCAACGGGGAAGGTGAGGACACGCGAGATGTTTGACACTGGTGGTCATGAGATACTGAACCCCACTTGTGTTCTCCATTGCAATAACTTGGGTCAAGTGCGAAAGCTTGCTTTGCCTTGCTTGGCATATAGGAGGATAACGAGTCGCGTACCATGTTGATGTGTGGGAGCAACACAAATTTTAAATGCAATAGTACTTGTAGGTATTAGTGACTTCTGAAAACCTGCTCCGCTGCCACGTCCGTCCCTGGAAATTGTATTCAAGAGAAAATGTACACCTGAAAGAAGAACGGGAAATTGAGGATACAGTGAATATCATACTCGCGGAAAGTAATAGCATAGGACGTCGTGAGGCTGGCTACGACTCGAAAGTGCAGCTTCGAGCAAGCGGGGACAGCAAGGATCAACGCAGCGACAAATACGACGCATACGGCCCATATGAGCATAGGCTAGGTCCCACCGAGGTATATTGGGATGCATGAGATGTGGTGCGATACACTAAGATCTGTGGCATCTAGAGACCGGTTGTGGTCTGTCGGGCTGCGCTGGGAGACTGGACGGCGCCAGCATGAATCTTGACATGAGCTACTTCTGATTGGCCCTGCCAGTATGAAGTCAGAGAACTATATTTAGTCCAAAGACCTAAAAGACAGAGAGTGTGGAGGAAGAATGCTTCCAGTGGGGGTGACACACATATGTCCGAAGCAAGTTCCTCTATATAACGGACAGCCTGCGCTGTATTCGCTTTGTGTCTTCACGTTAACTAGCTCCGTCGGCTTCTGATCTTTAGCACACTGTACTAACTCCATAGCAGTGACTCTGTACCCTCTTTTTACGAGGCCTCCGCTGAAAACCCTCCTCTCCGCGTATGTTTTTTCAACACGCTTTTGTGACATGTTGACGGAGCAGAAGCAGACTACTGAAAGAAATTTATTCATTGATGAAAGAAAGGCATGGTTTTGATAGATTGTGACTGTTTCCGAGGCAGCAGGAGTCCTGGTGGGGTTAACTATGGACTGATTCTCGAGAATACAAAATCTACGTCGAGAAATGGGTATATAAGAGGTATAGAACCGAACCCCGTATCACGGCTCGAGTCGCATCCAAACCTCGTCGAGGGTCCTTGACACTCTGCTCTCAATACCGCTGAGAGTTCTCTGCTCGAGAAGAAAATCGGACGACCTTGGAATATAGGGCTGTTTCCTTTCCCCAAACAGAGCTTTCCACAGAGACTGTACTGGGTATTGAGTAGCCACTGCTACGTTAATTCAGACTCGCCAGGGAGCAACGTACGTCTCTCGTCTTGTCAAATTTTGAGTCTAATTCGATGGGCCGCGAAGACAGAAGAGATACATAAATATATGACGAACATGTAAGTGCAATTTGTACCAGCATATCTTCCACCTGAGCAGACAAACAGGGAAAAAAAATGGGGAAAGTACCGGTTCTATAGGGAAATCCGTTGAAAATTACTCGCGGACAGTTCTGAGCAAAATTGCCTCAAATATTGTCCTTCTTATTGAGAGCAAGAGCCTATGACACTGGAAGATGCTCATAGTATTGAGACGTGAGTATGCTGTCAAAGATAGCTTAACCCAGCATAGCATAGTCCCAGGCTAAGGAGCGGGAGAAGAGAAGAATTTAATGACTTGCATGAGACTGGGAAGTGAAAGGGCTGTAGCATTCCGTGTCGCGCGTGGTAATGCAAGTAGTAGAGAAATGAGAGAGATCAAGGTGAAGTAAAAAGAAAAAATATCTCTGGCTGTCCAGAAGGGATCGAAGGCGGCTACCTTTCGGATATCCAGTATCCGTATCGCTCAAACTTCTTGAATAGCTGCGACGCTAAATGAGGCATTAGCAAATCTGGTAAATTCGACTGCGTCTACTGAGAAAGCTAGAACGGCAAAGCAGTCACTTGATCAATACATTCGACAGTAGTCTACCAGCACAAAAGAGAAGTTAAACTGCGTGACGGACAGTTTTCCCAGCACAGCGATGACTTGAAACCTGGCCTGCGACAGACGTCTGGGTATTAATTGATCGTTAACCCGTTAAAGTAGAGTTTGTTATACAACCTCCATGTCCTTATAATACAATTTCATCCTTACCGCAAAAATGGTTGAACATCTTGAGCGTCCTCAAATTTGACCTTCCCATCTCTGCTGATTTGAGCCACATGAAAACCAGTCGGAACATCAGATTTTTGTTTCGTCGAAACCCCGTCCTTCGGTGTAGTTGCTAAAGTCACAGCAGACTGCACGGATCCCTCCGGTGAGTCCGCAATCTCATTGATATCCCTTGACGTTAAAACATCACTAATTCTCGACGCCCTCGACGAGAGAAGTATTGTTGTAGGGCCGTGAAATTGCAAAAATAAACTGTCACCCCATATCGTCCTTCGTGCTGCTGTCCTGAAATTGAACAGCAGTTTTCCAATTCCCTTCCAAGTATCTGTCTGCCTCATAACCCGAAAGAACTTGATATCTGGGATGAGGTTGCTTAAACCTACATCAGGTATCTGGAAGCGCAGACTTGACGACTTCAATCGGTATGGTAATGGCGGATGCTGCGTGATTGTATATGCCACCACGTTGCCTGGATGCGCAACGTACTCCTCTCCTGCCTTCAACGTAACCTGATAGACTTGTCCCGGTCCAGCCAAAGCCACCAATCCTCTCCCAGTGACTTGCGAATTTCCCCAATGGGCCATACTCATCGCTCGGTTCATCGTAGGGGAAACAGAGAGTGTATGACCAGTCCACGCTAACAGTGCTTTCCGCTGCGCTACCATCCAGTCCACCGTTCCATTGAGATGTAAAACAGTGAAAGATGTGATTGGTGATTTCGTGGATATCAAAGCGGTGATGGGGCTTGTAGAGGATATTCTTTGGTAGAGGAATGGTACGCCGAGAAAGGCCCTTCGAAAAGGCTCGAGAACTGACAGCGTGGATTGTGTCTATTCTGGTCAGTGAATGTTTTATATGTCACTCCGGAATACTTACATTCTCCGATTTTCCACTGACTGCAACCAATGTTCCCCGCCTAGTGTACAACTTTTGAGACGCAGACAGAGAAACTGACAAAAGGGAATACGGTGCGCCTAGGACTTCGAATCGTGCATCTGCACCCAATCTTTCAGCATTATTTCCACACGTAAGACAGAGAAGTAAGTTACCTGCAGGGTCCGCATCAATTGAAGTGCTGAGGGGGTCTCCATTAAGGATTGGTGATTCAGTAGTCGGTGTTGCGCTGATCTGAATAGCTCGACGGCCTTGAACCCCAACGCCAGGTCTTTGGAGCTGTCGGAAGGCTCGACCAGTGTTCCCTAACGGTGGTCGAACGCGCATAATTGCTCTATAATGGGGTTGACACGATGTATTGTCGTGGGAGGGCTGCCGAGTCAATGAAGCAGCTCTCAATATGCCTGAATATTGAGGCATCAACCTTTATTGCGTAATAAGCTCAAGGTATTTACAACGCTTTTTTCTATGCGGCCATTACGTTTGTTGTCAGTCATCTTATAAAGTAGGTGGAGGAAATGTGTCACTTGTCAACAACATCAGCCAAACTCATTGAAGCATAACGTTCTCCGCTGCTCGAATTACCACTCAGAGTGGAGGCAATGCGGGGGAAGCTTTCGAGGTCTTTACGGCGATAGCTGGGCATAAGAGGACCGACGATGATAATTCGAGGTCTGCGCCGAGTTTCTTGCTTAAGGGCAAGAGCTTCGGTCCTGCAACCGCAACCATGGGCGAAACCTTCACTGGGCCTCCGACTCTTTACAAATTCCCATACACTCCGAGATGATTCGAAGAAGACGACATTAGCAAGGCAAGCTCAAAGAGAGCCCAGAGCTGCAGATGAGACGCCGGGAACAACACCGGAATCTGCGAAGAGACCAGGACCAGCTGAAGTAACGAGTGCGAGAAAAGATCCTTTGGCGTTGGCCGACAAGTCGAACAAGGAGCAGAGGAAGGCTGATTGGGCCATTATGAAGGAGATGGCACAATATCTATGGCCAAAGGACAGTCTTGGAACTAGAGCACGGGTTGGATTTGCATTTACACTCCTGATAGGAGCGAAGGTGCTGAATGTGCAGGTGCCGTTCTATTTCAAGAGCATTGTGGACGCCATGAACGTGGATTTTGCGGCCATCGGAGGTACGGCTACGACGGTGGCAGGATCAATGATATTGGCATATGGCATCACAAGAATTGGAGCTACAGTCTTTCAAGAACTACGGAATGCGGTCTTTGCAAGCGTTGCGCAAAAAGCCATTCGAAAAGTGGCTTGCAATGTGTTTGATCATCTGCTTAGGCTGGACTTGAATTTCCACCTCACGAAGCAGACTGGTGGGCTTACGAGGGCTATCGACCGTGGTACGAAGGGTATCAGCTTTTTGCTCACCTCTATGGTGTTCCATATTCTGCCTACAGCTCTGGAGATCTCGATGGTGTGTGGAATATTGACCTATCAATATGGTGCAAAGTTTGCAGCTATCACTGCACTTACCATGGTTGCTTACACTGCCTTCACAATCTGGACTACTGCTTGGAGGACGAAGTTTCGGAGACAAGCAAATGCGGCAGACAACAAGGGATCTACAGTTGCTGTTGATTCTTTGATCAATTACGAAGCGGTCAAGTATTTCAATAACGAGAAGTATGAAGTCGGCCGTTACGACCAAACCTTGAAGGAATACGAGAAGTCATCAATCAAGGTTGCAACGTCACTTGCGTTTCTTAATACGGGACAGAACTTGATTTTTTCAAGTGCTTTGACAGCTATGATGTACCTGGCTGCAGACGGTGTGGCTAAAGGCAATTTAACTGTTGGAGATTTGGTCATGGTCAATCAGCTGGTCTTTCAGCTTTCAGTGCCACTGAACTTCTTGGGATCAGTCTATAGGGAGTTGCGGCAATCTCTGTTGGACATGGAAACTCTCTTCAATCTCCAGAAAGTAAATGTGGCTATCGTAGAGCCTCCAAATGCGAAACCTCTGCAGCTTACGAAGGGCGGCGAGATCACGTTTGAGAATGTGACGTTCGGCTATCACCCCGATAGACCGATATTAAAGAACCTCAGCTTGACAATTCCAGCCGGGAAGAAGATTGCAATCGTTGGACCGAGTGGTTGCGGAAAGTCCACAATCTTGCGACTCCTGTTTCGCTTCTACGATGTCCAAGAAGGCAGGATCTTCATTGATGGCCAGGATATTCGACAAGTCAGCCTAGAATCTTTGCGAAAGGCTATTGGTGTCGTCCCACAAGACACACCACTCTTCAATGATTCCATTGAGCACAACATCCGATATGGTGATATGAGTGCTTCTCCTGAGAGGGTACTAGCAGCTGCCGAAAGAGCAAAGATCCATGAAATTGTCTCTGCCTTCCCGGCTGGGTACAAGACCATGGTTGGAGAGCGTGGAATGATGATATCGGGAGGAGAGAAGCAAAGACTGGCGGTATCGAGATTGATCTTGAAGGATCCGCCCTTGCTATTTTTCGACGAAGCGACTTCAGCGTTGGATACACACACCGAACAAGCACTTATGCAGAACATCAACAGCATCCTCAAGGAGAAAGCTAGGACTAGCGTGTTCGTTGCTCACCGGCTGCGAACGATCTATGATAGTGATAAGATCATTGTCCTGAAAGAAGGACGAGTCGCCGAGAGTGGCACGCATCGTGAATTGATCGATTCTGGCGGGGTATATTCCGAGCTTTGGAGTGGTAGGCATCACCCCACTTATTTGTGCCTTTACGTCTAACATGTTTGCAGCCCAAGAAACTTTATTCGGCGAGGACGGTGAAGAGCGTGAGGGCGACGATGTTAGCGACGATAGTGACGCTGCTGGAAAACAGCGTGGAGACCGTCCAACATGACAATGATTGGTGAATTGTTCTCTGTAAGATAGAATGATGTGATAACCGGGTGAAACCTGCAGCGTGGCTGGCAGGGATGGTGGAATCTGTAACAGGTACGACTTGCATGCACTTATCTCACATCAGTGACGAATTGATCGATCGGGTGGCTACCCTCCAATGGTATCAGATCCCAACTCACCATCTAACTATGATGATTCTTAGTTCATTCAGACCTCCTACATAGATTAGCGACTCTCCTCAGCCAAAGATGTCTGGCCTTGCAAGGCATTAATCTTATTTATAGCCACCATGCGACATTGATCGCCGTACGAAGGTACTCATCCCAACATTCCGTTCATGCCGGCCCACCAGGTCCCAGAGAAGGGATGAGAAACTACGCAAAGGAACATCGCCATCACAGCGGCGCAGCACGGATAAGTATCGAGAGGGGCATCTCTCGCAATCCGCTCTCCTTCCTGAACGGCTCGAGCAAGCGAACCAGAAATCTTTTCTTTTCGCTGCGGGATATATGCACGGCACGGCGTTTTGGGCCTTTGGGGCCTTTGGGGCCTTTAGGGCCTCGGTGGCGTTTGTTCTAGCGTGCTCGGCCCTGCGAAAAACGTGCCTGGTTGGCACGTCAAGCCCTAAAAGACCGAGCCCACGCTGGCCGGACGCTGTGTGATAGGGCCAGACTGCGCTCATCCCGGTCCCAACCCGCAGCTTTAGCCAGGTCTTTGGCTCAGGGCCGGTTAATACAGTTGAGTAGCTTCGGTCGCTATGGTCCTAAGGGTGATCGGTCCCACCAAACGTTCTGGTCTGGGGTTCTTGGTGAGATGTGTAGCTTCTTATCGTGGAGACAGACCCCTTTGTCCTTTGTTCGGTGAGTGTTCTTCTTTATACACTTCTGGGGGACAGCTGTCGATACCGATACTCGATCGATTATTTGAGATTTGGAGTTTGTAACACCAAGACGTTCCTAACGAAATCTTTCTCTGGGACGACCACGCCTGTCCAGCCATCCATCCCACCGAGCATAAAGTCCTCGAGGGACTCTGCGAGAGATACTCGACAACGATCATTATCATTACGCAAGCGTACCCCAACGATTCAGTCATCCGAGCGTGCTCATTGACGATCTACTGTATCATCTACCCACCCCCTTCAACAAACACCCTCCCACACACCCGCAACTATGGTCAACCTCTTCGACCTCCTCCAGCAAAAGCTCGAGCTTTTCCGTCTCGAGCAACGATACACGCGCAGACGCAACCGCCGCAGCACATTCGTCTCCGAAGCCCAATACGTCGACGGAGAATACATCTACTCCCCCACACCCACATACTCCGCGAAATGCAGCTCGGGCAGCAGCGACAGCGAGGCTGAAGGGCCTAGCGAGCGAGGCAGCGGCAGCGGCAGCATGAGCAAGGCAAGCAAGCGACTGAGCAGGATGGGCCTGGACAAGATGGACTGGCGGAAAGGAGGCCCGGATAAGGGACAGAGCAGGGTCAACGTTCGCGAGGTAAAGTGGGATGAAGGGGTTCGGAATTAAGGTTCGTGGAAGGTGGGATGGACTTGTGGTGTTTGATCTTGGTTGTGTGCGCGTGCTACGATTATTTGAGCGATTTTATGCCTTCATGATTCTGATTCTGATTCTGATTCTGGGTGGAGGACGGACTGTTGTTTACGGGTCTCGGTGTCGATTCCGTCATGATTGGATTTTCTTTGTTTATATTTTGATAAAGATCCCTTTGATCCCAAATTCGAGCTTGGGTTGAGTTAGGGTCAATAAAACATTGTATAGACGATTGAAAATTGTGTTAGCCCTGGCAACCTCGAAGTCTCCGCTCATTGTGATGCAGGAATTGTGAACTTCAGTGTCACAGATGATCCTAAAGTCCGATCTTGTTGATTAAGCTGAAAGACCTGGAAACCCTTCATTCATTCAGAGACCACGGAAATCAGATAGTCGTCACATTTTCCCATTCCGCGATAGGTTGACGATGCACAACTATATCAAGGCTTGGTGTTGAATCCCATACTTTCTTGATCAATCCTCATTGTGCGATCGATAAACACTTCCAAGTGACAGATCCGGCGCAAAATGAGTGAAACTGTGGGACAATGGAGATAGAATTCCTCAAGTGTGACCTTCGCATTTTTGCACTCTCCTAGGCTTACTACTAGTAGTTCTTGAATATGGAAACGGGATGTGCAACTTGGGACTAAGCAACCTCAAGACAAGCGGCTCCCTATCCTTCATGTTTCTCACAATTCCTCAACTTCCTGACCCTGCTTTTCCGACAGGACTTTCTGCATCGGATCATCCACTTCCAAAACTTGATTATAGTCGTCCACAATCAATTGTGCGACATTCATCCCCATCAACGCGCTCGTTTCCATCGTACTGATGAAGCTCTCTATCCCGCTGGTGTAATAGAATCCTCTTGATAGCTCAAGTTCTTCGAATGTGACGCGGGGGAGTTCGTATGGATAGGAGTTCCATACGTGGGGGTAATACCAAGAAATTGCATCTCCGCTGTCGATGGCGATTGTGTTGAGGTCGTCAGGCACTGCAAGAATCGTTATTGAAGGTAAAAAGAAAAGTGATCTGAGATACGTACTGGGGGCTCCCAGAATGTTGGTCAAGAACTCTGGGGTAATCTTCTCGGGAGAGAAGATCTTGTAGAGGCGCTCTTTCTGTAACGTCTTTGGATTGACAATAGAGCGCAAAGTGCTGATACTAAAGAATCCTATTGAGCCGGCACCGTGTTGTGGATCGGCAGGGACCTCATCTGGTGGAAGGGTTGTGAGAATTGTTGTTGGTACTTCGGAGCCTGGTTCAAGGTTGAAGTAAGCGCCATCGAGAGGAAGCGTCGAAGTGAAGAGCGTAACGTGCAAATTAACGTAGGGTATCTCGTCTGGAGTATGCTTGAGAAAGTCTTTTTCGAATGTGATCCCGGAATACTGAAGAGGGGCCGCAAGGACAATGGTATCAAAAGTTTCCTCATCATGAGGAATGTCCGCAATCGTGGCCGCATTGTTAGGTAAAGACTTGACGATGTATTTGCCTTTCTCCTTGGCGATCGTATCGACGGCGGTGTTCAACAGGACAGTGGAATTCGAGGCCTTCAGCATACCGTCAAAAATCTGCCAATTTCCCCCTTGAATCGACATGGCCCCCTCGATCGCCATACAAACCATGGTCTCCAAGCCGTGGATGCTGTTCAGGTTTTGACCATAATTGACTCGGGTACTCGCTTGAATGATGTCCGTTGAAAAAGGAGGTCCAATATTGTTGGCCGCAAGCAGCTCTTCTCCCGTCATCGCAGTTACCTCAGTTAGCTCCAGATCAAGTGCCCTGTCAGATAATGATCTGAAAGGGAAGAAAGGATATTCATAAAGCTTTCGGAACTTCCCAACAGTCTTCTTCATCAAATTGTTCGTTCTCACTGGAGCCCATCCGTACTTCCACTAGGTGATCGGGCTGTTAGCAATTTCCTCATCAAGCGTATGTCCAGAACAAACGGAGAGTTTTTGAGTACTAGAGGAGACCATCGGGAGGATCTCTAGTATAGGAGGGAGAGTACAGGTTGAATGATGAAGAGCGGGGTTAAGTAACTTGTATAAGCCGATTATGCTTACGATTAACTTGGTAATATCCCACCACGCCCAACCACCCTCTTTCTGAGTGAAGACGAACTTTTGGCCATTCCAAATGCCCAGTATCTCTGCGGTCTCGGTCTCGGCATTCGAGGCGTTCAGACCAAACGCTTCGCTAGAGTTTTTGAGAATCGTGTTAACTTCCACGAAGATGCTTGCTCCAAGCTCAACAGGAATAAGAGGATCGTCGTAAGCGTTTACAGTTGTAGAACGACCTCCAACATATGACGATCTTTCAAAAACAGTGACATTGATCTCGAGACCTGATTGGTTGGCAAACTTTTGTAGATAGTATGCAGTGGAAGAACCCGCAGCTCCAGCACCTATAAAGTCAGTCAATACCGTAACTGTTGGCTTTCATCGTTCTCAGTTTCGTTCCGGGGTTTGGTAGATCATGTCATACAGGCAGAATGAACAGATATCCGCTGTCGTAGACACAAGTTACGGACACATACTGCAATAACTCATACTAGACGAGTTTTGGATAACTAATGTTGGTCTCCTGTTGATCACAACCCTTGACTACAGCAGTTGTGATTCGATCATTCGAGCTAGGAAGCTCCGAAAGCAGCACGTCATTGAGGACTTATTGGAAGTATCACATAAAACAGCGGTCTTCTTCTCTCTTAACGCTCCTGAACTTAGAATCATGATCGTCCTAAGAGCCAGAACTAAGCCGGGCAGTAATGGCAGACTAGCCAGCCGGCTCATAATAGGTCAATAGTGGGATTGAAAGCGCCATTAAATGAAAAATAATTCCATCGTCAAAGCAGACGTACCAATAATTGCAATGCGTTTAGCCTTTGAGGTATCGTACACATTATCTGGGCTGTCACTTGATGCTAGGACGTCGAAAGGCCAGAAAGTGAGACCTTGGCCGATGAGGAATATGAATATTAGCGTAAGGACGAAATTCCAGCTGCCGTACATGTTGAAAAGGCTTGCTGTCTCAGAAGGAATAGATGGTCTGAAGAGGACATCGAAGTTGTTGTTTACTTGCAGAAGGGGAGGCTGTCGTTGGGATCAGCCTCGTAAGATACTGTACGGTGGGCCGCAGGGGCCACATGAACACTCGCGTCCGCGCGCGACCCATGAAAAAAGCTTCCGCCTTAGAGAGAGCAGCCTCATATTTCCTCGACAGCATCTAGATCTACAAATCCGAACTACTGATTAGGATCTTAAATCACCAAGATGTCTGCCGCACAGCTCCTTAACCCGAAGGCTGAGTCGAGAGTAAGTCTCATTTGGTACCGCTGAAGAAATCAACTGACAGTATCCCAGAGGAGAGGAGAAGCTCTGAAAGTCAATATCCAAGCTGGAGAAGGTTTACAGGAGGTCTTGAAATCGAATCTAGGACCCTTGGGGACTATCAAGATGTTTGTACCCACTCCATCATTACATATGTATCCAGCTAACAGTCCGAAGGCTCGTTGACGGTGCTGGCGCGGTACGAAAGAACTCTCAACATAAGATATTTCATTCTAATATCCTCTGCGCAGATCAAACTTACAAAGGATGGAAATGTTCTTCTACGAGAAATGCAAATACAAAACCCCACAGCGGTGATGATCGCACGAGCAGCCACAGCACAGGATGATATCTGCGGTGATGGGACAACGTCTGTGGTGCTCCTTGTTGGTGAACTTTTGAAGCAGGCCGACAGATACATTTCAGAGGGTCTACATCCTAGAGTCATCACAGATGGTTACGAGATTGCCAAGACGGAGGCTTTGAAGGTACGTTAGGATGCTCTCTGTGGTTGGTTATACTAATATCCAACTTCGCCAGTTCCTTGACACATTCAAGATTGAAAAAGAAGTCGACCGAGAACTACTCCTATGCGTTGCGCGTACCTCTCTTTCTACGAAACTCAACCACACTCTCGCAGACAAGCTTACCCCTGATATTGTTGACGCTGTACTCTCCATCTATCAACCTCCTGCGAAGCCAGATTTACACATGGTCGAAATTATGAAGATGCAACATCGAACTGCATCTGAAACTCAGTTGATCCGAGGTCTGGCTCTTGATCACGGAGCGAGACATCCTGATATGCCGAAGCGAGTTGAGAACGCATTCATTCTGAGCTTGAATGTGAGTTTAGAGTATGAGAAGTCCGAGATCAACTCTGGTTTCTACTACTCAAGCGCCGAGCAAAGAGACAAGCTCGTCGAGAGTGAACGAAGATTTGTGGACGAAAAGTTGAGAAAGATCGTCGAGCTGAAGAAGGAGGTCTGTGGCAACGATCCAAAGAAGGGCTTTGTTATTATCAACCAGAAGGGTATCGATCCTCTATCTCTCGATGTGTTGGTGAAGAATGGAATCTTTGCTCTGCGACGAGCCAAGCGACGGAACATGGAGAGACTACAGTTGATCTGCGGCGGCACTGGACAAAACAGCGTCGATGATCTGAGTCCTGATATTTTGGGGTGGGCAGGATTGGTCTACGAGCATCAACTGGGAGAAGAGAAGTATACATTCATCGAGGATGTGAGGGAGCCAAAATCGGTGACTCTCCTGATTAAGGGACCCAATCAGCATACCATCACTCAAATCACCGATGCAGTTCGCGATGGCCTCCGAAGTGTCTACAACATGATTGTCGACAAGAGTGTTGTCCCAGGAGCAGGAGCTTTCCAGGTAGCATGCGCAGCGCACTTGAACAGCGAGGCATTCCGCAAGACTGTCAAAGGCAAGGCGAAGTCGGGAGTTCAAGCATTTGCAGACGCTCTTTTGATTATCCCGAAAACATTGGCAGCAAACGCTGGACATGACGTTCAGGATTCACGTGAGTATCCCTTCTGCTCTGCAACATCATCACGCTAAACTGTTACAGTCGCGAGTCTCCAAGATGAAAAAGCAGATGGTAACGTCGTTGGTCTCGACCTGGCAACTGGTGGACCTATGGATCCCGTTCTGGAAGGAGTCTACGATTCTTTCCGTGTGCTCCGAAGTTGCATCGCATCCAGCTCTGGTATTGCATCGAATCTCCTCCTGTGCGACGAGCTGCTCAAGGCACGGCAAATGGGCAGACAGGCAGGACCAGGGCCTGGAATGGACGAGTAGGTTGACTAGGTCTTGTGATGCTCAGTATCCGCTCTACGTCGACGCATGCAGGTGGTATTTAGCAAAAAACCGTAGCTTGGCGCCTTCGTTTGTGGATGTAACGCTGTGTACAATGTACTATACTATTACAAAAGTCACGCACCATGCGGCTGCATCGCATGAATAGATCGATGTTGAGGATTTCAATAAAAGACAGCCAAATATTTGTCTTTCGAGTTCCTGGATTTCACTGACTCGGGAAGCTACTCCGAAGTATTTTAAGTCCCGCCTTAGATCGGCAATGCCCTATTAAGCATGCATCAGGCTTATTCGGTGGGGTAAACGGGGCGACGGACTGACACTTTAACGCTGAAGCCAATAGCCTATCAGGAGTTGCTTGGAATAAAATGGATGACAGAAGTATTGTCAGAATTCTGCTTTTATATCCTGCGGTGGAAAACAATACTTCCTAAAGTGTGAGTATACCATTAAAATGGTAAATAGGGTCAGCTTACTATTTGTTGACGAGAGTTACATCAACATTTGTCAAGATGTGGCCCCTTTCTGGCCCCAAGGAGCAGCTGATTTGGAGAGCCAATCAAATACGAGATGCCAAGACAATCCGTTCTGTACTTCGTACAGCGTGCATCCAAGCCTAGATCCCAAACGAGTGCACACCTTTACATTTCTGCTTCACAACAACCTCTTTTCTAGCTGGGACTCTAAGCTCAATTGCTTTCATTTGGTTGATTTATGAAACATACGGATCCATCTGGCCCGCGACGATGAGATCAAGGGGTCAACAGGCATAATTACGAGGCACGCGACATACCCTCGCCATCTTCCGAAGCCTTTATCCAAGAACTCAGCATTGCGACAAAATGCTGCGAATGCTTCGTTTCCGGCGGTATCGAGTCTTCCTTGCCTTCGCTGCCGTATTTACAGTCCTTTTACTCCGATATTCGCATACTTGGGATGTTCTGGTTGACTCAGAACATGAGCAGTCGCCCATACAAGGCGACCATGGAGATGCAGCACATCCAGTAAAGGAATTGAACGGGTATCCCAAAGACTCGGAGAAACCTGGGTACTTGCAGATTAAGACCCCTCTTGTGAGCGAAGTAGCAACTAAAACTCCGCCTCCGAAGTCGTCCAGCACAAGTTCTACCCTCGCAGTCATTCAGACACTCCCTCATATTGAGCTACCTCATAGGACAAAACCTGGATTAACAGTGACTGAAGAGGAGGACTTGACGGAAGAATTACATCCCATTGGCCAGCCCGGCAGACAAGAACTACCATCGTTCAGTGCTGTACCTACGACGATACACTGGGAGAGGCAAGTCGAGAATTGGCCCGTTCCAACGGAGTCTCTCATCCGACTTCCGACAGGCGCGCCAGTTTCGATACCGAAGATCCAACATGTTTTCAACGACGAGACACGAGATGCTAAGATCAACCGCGAGAAGAGACAGAACAAGGTGCGGGAGGAGTTCCAGAGGGCGTGGAATGGATACAAGAGCTACGCATGGCTGCACGACGAGCTATCGCCTGTTTCTGGAAAATTCAGGGATCCTTTCTGTAGCTGGGCTGCAACCTTGGTGGATTCTCTGGATACGCTGTGGATAATGGGGTTGCAAGAAGAGTTTGAGGAGGCAGCAAGAGCTGTTGATCTGATCGATTTCACTACGAGTCCGCGAAGCGATATCCCCGTTTTCGAAACGACTATAAGATACCTAGGAGGCCTGCTTGCCGCATATGATATTAGTGGTGGGATATACAAGAACTTGTTGGACAAGGCTGTGGAGTTGGCAGATATCTTGATGGGAGCATTTGATACCCCAAACAGGATGCCAGTTTTGTTTTACCGGTGGAAACCAGCATATGCATCTCAGCCGCACCGTGCGAGCCAGAGAGCCAATACAGCAGAACTCGGATCCCTTTCTATGGAGTTTACGAGACTGGCACAGTTGACGAAGGAACCTCGTTATTACGATGCTATTGCTCGAATCACCAATGCCTTGTACGAATGGCAAGAACGCGGCACTATGCTTGATGGGGTCTTCCCTGATAATATCGATGCTTCAGGATGCAATAGATCGGTTCCTCTTAGTACTTATCAGCCTATCGCCAATTCAGGACATGTCCCTCTCACTCCTGCGAAAGATGCAGATCCACCTCATGGATATGAGCCCAATATGCCTAATACTGTGGCCGAGCCTAGACCTAAGAAGAAGGGGATAAAGGGCCAGGACCCCGCTGATCTGGAAGTGCAGATAGCGCCACCAACGCCTGGTCAGCCAAGCAAGGCCAAAATCATTGGGTGGGATGACAACAGCGGTATGAGAGGGCAGTCCAAGAGAGATCTGGGCGAACCCAAAATTCATAACAGCACTCAGCCTAATTCTCAGGCTCCAATATCAAGAGACGAACCAGCCGTTGGCTCCACAGTCATTGACCCGGGAACCACGAAACCTACGACACCTGACGTCGCCACCGATCCTGTTACTAAATTGCCGATCGACATGCCTGCTGCAAAAAAGGCATTGGGTAACACTTTAAGTGATTGGGACTGCGTGCCGCAAGGATTGAACGCTGCTTCTGCTTTTGGCAGAAACAAATTCTCAATGGGTGGAGGCCAAGACTCTACTTATGAATATTTCCCAAAAGTATTTTGCTTCGCTCGGGGGTATAAAACTATGCTAACTTATTCAGCAATATCTTCTTCTTGGCGGTCGTGAGGAAAAGTATAAACAGATGTACATCAAGACCGTTGATGCGGTAAGGAAATGGATGCTCTACCGGCCAATGGTTCCAGGAGACCGCGACATCTTGTTCTCAGGATCAGTCACGACTCTAGGAGACCCCGAGACGGATCTCAAGCTCACTGCCGAGGTGGAACATCTCACTTGCTTTATCGGTGGCATGATTGGCATGGGAGCCAAAATCTTCGGTCTTGAAGGGGATCTCGAGCTCGCAATGAAGCTGGCTGATGGTTGTGTGTGGGCTTACGAAGCAACCCCTTCCGGAATCATGCCAGAAGGCGCTACAGTCCTTCCTTGCGAGAGTGCTGAGCAATGTACCTGGAACGAGACAGCATATTGGGAATTCCTCGACCCGATGTGGGCAACTCGAGATCAGGTGCTTGAAGAATATATCGAACAGAAGAAAGCTCGGGAGATCGAGAAGGCGAGGTTGGCAGAAGCTGCTTTAACAAAAGCTGACCAAGAGTTATTAAATGCCGAACAAGCAGCTGATGTTTCTCCGGAGACTCAACAGGAGGACATTGCAAGGCAGGAGGCAAAAGCTAAACTATCCTCATCCCTCGTTAATCCTTCCCAAACCACTGAACCTGCACCCACATCGAAACCCCCTCCGCTTCAAAAGCGGCAGAATCTTGCCAATGAGGAACCAAACGCAGTCCCACGCAAGTTCCAAGACGATGTCGCACAGGCGAACGAGAACTACAAGAAGGATACAGCAAACGATCCCCGTGAATTACAAGGCGTCTCATCACCACCGTCTACTATCATGCCTCAAGACAAACTTTACATGGACAAAACCCTCACAACCGAAGCTGAGTTGCGAGACTTAGCAGCCGGTCGTCAAGTTGAAGTACCGCTACAACAGCATACACCACAGGAGTCCGCAGCCGCAGCTGAGACTCTCCCTGATCCTATGCGGCCTCTCTCTCACAAGGAATACGTGGAAAAGCGAATCAAACAAGAGGCTCTCCCTCCAGGATTCTTGACAATTCGTGGCAGGAAATACATTCTCAGGTGAGTCCCACAATCGTTCTCAATCATCGTCTCACAAGCTGAACTAACCCTACCCAGACCCGAAGCCATCGAATCAGTATGGTACATGTACCGCATAACCGGCGACCCCAGCTGGCAAGACAAAGGTTGGAATATGTTCGAATCTATCATAAATCACACATCGTCTCAATATGGTCATTCGGCTATCTACGATGTCACTATAGAGAAAACGGACCAGGTTGATGAGATGGAAAGTTTCTGGCTGGCTGAGACGCTGAAGTATTTCTATCTGTTGTATTCGACGCCCGAGACAATTAGCTTGGATGAGTGGGTCTTAAATACTGAGGCTCATCCCTTCAAGCGAGAGGTTTCAGTCTGAATGAAGAGATAGTGTAGGAGAGCGAGATAATAGGAGGAAAGATGTGAGAGCGAAAAGAGATGGTGCCTGAGTGCATGCTGCATGGAGTTAGGTGAATGGTCGGGAATGCCTGTTAAAAACATCTGGATTCTGCATCTTTGGCGTCCGGCGGTTAAGTCGAGATAGATACTTAGACTTCTCGAATGCTGATTTTATTTGTCCTACCAACCCTCTATTTAGGTAGCTTGTTTCGTTAATTCTTCTGTGGAACAGCGAAGTCTCTATAATGATACTCGCTTACCCTGCTCTCCAGCGCTTTTGAGTGATTGGAGTTCAAGGCTTTCTCTCGTAGAAGAACAATATCTATATCGAGACTTCACATAGTATCCTCAGTTATGTATCCAAACATACACATGTAGCCGAAATAGCCAATATTAGATTTATGAGTTTACATCTTCTTGATCTATTGAATTGACGGGCAACATGGGCTGCGAGCCAGCATTTCATCAACCGCCTGGCCAAAGTGGACATAACATCGAGTAACAATGATCTTTAATCATCCCGATCCAGATCCGAAATAAGTCGAGGTCGTCAGCCTCGAAAGAGTGATTTAGTTGCCGGGTGTGGGCAGCTCCCAGAGTGGTGGATTGTCTACAATGAACGCGAATCCAACCACCCATATGAACTGCCTAGTCGCACATCTATTTACAAGGTCAACCCTCACATGACTCGGATAAAGCTTCGCCAGCCCTATTTTGTAGCAGTACTTCAAGGTCCAATTTGCATTGTTGATTTATCAAAGGACCGGAGCTAGAACTGCAGCAACACGTCCTCCCATAGCTACTTCATCGTTTGTTCTAATGTATCAACTTGATCATCTGATCGAGACTTTATATACAGCATCTTGTCTGTACGAGAGTGAGAGAGGCCAGGAAGGTATCAAGAGGAGGGGGTCATGAGAGGAGGCAACGAGCCTATTGAACCATCGTAGTCGTCAGGGTTCCTTCTCTTTACTGTAGAAGGTATTGCCCTACTCAGTGGAATAACAGAAAGACGCAATTTCTATCTCGGAAGCTCTTGCTCAGTCACCGCGCTTTCAACAAAGCTGCCATATAAATCTATAGTTCACAGAGAATTCCCAACACGGGCTTGCGGATGTTGAAGCCCTACCAATGGATATTGTAAAAGCCCGTGATATTTCCAGCAACAGGAGAGTCGTTCAAGTGAACATATTCCGTTACATACAAACTCCACAGAATTTTTTAATGCAATCGTTCTACACCTGTTAAGAACTCGTTCTGTTGATAGATGAAGAGTCTTATGAGTGTTGCCTTACTTAAACTCTCCATCATCTTCAGCTGGAAGAGGCCAATCATTTGCATTTTTATGGGTAATTCAGCGAATATCTATTCCCTACATGATATCCAATCTACCCGACAGCAGTATAGCCTTTCACTTGAACCCCTTCCTCAAATTATCATACTTGCTCTCCGGATACTCGAGACAGTTCCGTTTCGAATCCAGAGCGCCCAAACAAGACACCACACCCCCAATAAGACTCTCACCGCCAACTCTATCAGCACTACTCTCCCACCACATAGCACCGCCCAAACCGTGCTGCTTGATCCATTCTGCCTTCCGCCTAGCCATTTCCACCGTATCAAAGCTCACCAACTGCTTCTTCGCTGGGTCATAGCTGTAACTCGCACCCGAATCGTCATCATAGTGTACCTGCGCACCGGACAACGGCAACGTCTTGAAATCATGCACGCCATTCTCCCACGTCCCTTCCACAATGCCCGAGAACGGATGCCCTATTCCATCCGTATTCTCAAACGCCCGTCCATACAACGGCATCCCAATGACGATCTTGGAAGCGTGGACGCCTTGGCCTTTGTAATGGGTGACAGCTTGCTCCGTATTAAACGGTGTCGCCTTTGCGTTGCTCCGAGAAGGGTATAGATTAGCTTGATGGCCAGCATGTGCATCCCAAGATCCCGCATAATCATACGCCATCAGATTCCAGAAATCCAGATATCGGTCCATTCCCCTGATATCCATATTATTGTAATTCTGCGGACCGGCAGGACATGCTACCGTCAGCTCGAAATGATGATTTATACCAACCTTTGAGCTATAGGTATCCATAGCCTCCCTACAGCATTTCAGCAGTTCAACAAAATCCCGTGCTTCCGCCGCAGATTTCGGATATTCCCAATCAATATCTATCCCATCGAATCCCAGGTTCTTTATGAGCTCCACGGCAGAGGCAGCGAATTTCTCTCTGCCAGCGGCAGTCGAGGCAGGAACGGCAAAGTTGGAGGAGTATGTCCAGCCTCCAATTGATAGGAGGATTTTCAAAGAGCGGTTTTGTTGTTTTAAGATGTTGAGTTGCTTGAGGCAGCCGTAGAGATTCGTTCCTACGTCGTTCCAGCTGTCGCCACTTTCGGGCCAGTGGATATCCGTGTCTGCCCACGGGTCCGTAAGATACCTGATTTCATCATTTTAGATTTTGATACTGAAGTGCAACTGGGTTTTGAAGAGAGTAAGTTTGGATTGAGGGAGTGAGATGCTTACACTTCTCCGCTCTCCGGCCTCACATTCGCAAATGCATAAAGAACATGTGTCAATTTATCAGCTGGCAGATCTTGAGGTCTATGTTTGCGTCCGTAGATTGCCCAATTGACGTAATACGCAACTGAACGATAACCGTCTCCTCCGCCCATTTTGACTCTACTGGTATCGAGGTCCGAGGCTGTGGTTGGCGAGGCTGAGAATGTCCAGGTCGCGAATAAGAGACCTGCGAGAATGGCAAAGATAGGAGCGCTAAAGAGAAGCAATTGGTGAATTCGTGCCACTTTGAGAGGATGCAGAGGGCAACTGTGATGTTGTAGGAGTTTTATGTCGTTGGAATTGGGTTGTGGCGATGTGAACCAACCTAAAGCTTGGAACAGGGCTGAGGCCTTCGGCTGATCGTCAACTCAGGTCCAATTACGAGGCTGAGTCAAAACATGACGACGACTTTTGTCTGTGAACAGTTGGCACTCCATGAACTCAGGGACGGTTCAAATGCAATGTTTCATTCCCAAATTTTTATTCGTGCATCTACTCATTGTTCTCTATGCCTGTTAGGACGTTGCAAATCGTGAATGCCAGATGAGCTCCAGGCCTGCAACAGATTTAGAGACAGAAGAATGATCTGGACACAATCAAGCCAGAACAGTACCTCAAATGGGCAACCGGCAGATCACAAGGCGGTAAAGGAGAACTTCGAGGTCGAAATGCTGATACTTGTCCCATGAGCACCCAATGATCGTCGGGCAACTCCCCACGATCAAAGTATTTTCTTGGGGTGTGTGATTTCTACACAGAGTCGATCAAGCCCGTATATATTGCTGTGTCTCCTCTGCCAAGGTAGATGTTGATGACTGCCTCTTGTTCCTAGTCATGATCGCAGTCATATGGTTGTGGCATTTCTTCGATAGGTTCAGACAGGCTCAATTGTTTTAGCCATCACAGATGACATCTGCTCCATTGCATTTCCTGGATTGACAAGGCCCTCATGCATAGTCATTGTGTGCTAACCACAGTTTGTTTGAAGTTGTCTTTTGATTGACGTTCAACTTCAATTGAAGCATACTTCTACACAAGCTATGTCCGGGCTTAGTGCTTTGTTTCACCAATCCCATGACTGAACCCAGCTCTTCAATTCGGTGGCCGTCCTGAGGCCGAACTGCTAAAGCTATATCAGAACCAAAGCATACGACGGTGCATATGATGAAGACTTCGTTTTGAATACCCTGCTCTGTGTTCAAGGCTGATCTTCTGCCACAAGGCTGCAGTTCAAACGCTGATGGTCTCAATACAACTCGACTGAGCACCTGGGCAAGGTAGCAATATTGCTCGCGTTCGTTTGAAACGTTGCAATCATCGAGGATTGTTCTTTGGATTATAGATATCCATTGGGGGCCCCTTGATCCCTTCGCTCGAGCACACGTCAGGAGGAGGTAACAATCTCCGGTAATTCTCCTCCCGTACATCCGTAATGCCATATCCATATGGATCCCTCTGCTTCAAAAATTGATGTATCCTCTCCTCTCTACTAGCAAATTCGGTCGTAGTTTCCCTCCTCCTCCGCATCAGATCTTTCGATATGTTATCGTGCAAGGCATCTCTCTGCTCAATAAAGTTCATCGAGTAGCTGCCCACTCTCGTGGCCTGTCCCACGCCCCCCAGAGCAGCAATTATGACAACAAAAGCCACGAAAGCACTGTTGGAAACATATCTCGGTTTCTGGGGGCCCTGCGAGTCTCGTGAATACCACCTCTCCCAGTCTTCCCAGGTAGCATTTTGGCTGGGCCCGTTGGGGCCTCCGCCCCATCCTCTGCCATTGTAGCTACCCCATCGTGATGTTGAGTCTGAGTTGTCTCGAGGACTACGAACATCCGGCATGCCATTCCATCCGGCTCCATAACAATCGTATGCACTGCGTTTGACCGGATCTGAAAGGATGTCGTTCGCTGCAACCACGAGCCGATATCTCTCGAGCTTCGTTTCATAGGATAAGCCATCGTGGGCATCGGCAGGTTCGTGTCGGTCAGGGTGATAGATCTTAACGAGTTCGTAGAACCTCCGCTTGGAGTATTTCGACCCTTTCTTCTGATTGAAGATCTGATATGGTGTGGGGATGGCACTCGTGGATGTTACCTGAGGCCAATGAAGTTCTTTGTTGTAATGATGATGCCTGCTGTGGCCATCATTGACCATGGCGTAGAGTCGACATTGTTGTTGTTGGCCAGCTTGGAAACGAGTCGTGTGAGATGGTGGCGTCATAGATTTCGTTGAACAAGAGTGAATAGAAGTGAAGTTGCTACATGATAGCCGAATTCCCGATTTCTTGAGCATGGTTTCCACGGAGCCAGTGTGTTACTGGTACATTGAATGTGTCTCGATCATAAGTGGCATTCATATTCGTACCTACTTCAAGAGGTCTCGTATGGGTCTTCGTCAAGGTGTGGGGGACGACGCCGCATCGCCGCTAAAATAGTCCGTCGGTTAGCGGCATTTCCGATAAGATAAGGATTAAAGGTGCAACCGCGTTCGCGTTGTGATGTTTATAACCTCAAACCTCCTCATACTCACCCGTATACTCAACATTGAGCGAGTCCATTAAATCAATTTCTCTCATGAACCTCATGTAATGCATCAGAGCGCGTCAGTTTCTTGCAGAACATGATCTACACACCGAACACGTTCCTCGACCTTCGCCATGAAGTGGCTCCTCCCTAGACGGAACCGGGTGAAAGAACGTTTAGGAGCTGGCAGGGAGATACCTTACATCAAGTTTGACGAGTCTTCCGGACAAATTTACTTCGAAACAACTGCCGCTATTCCAACATCCGACGATCGACACTGGGCTAGAGATAGTCGGATTGTGAAAGGAGCAAATTATCTGGATGAGGAGGAGTACGAAGGATATGTGAGAAAGCTCAGTAGTGGATCGGAGAATTTGGCAAAACATCAGAAACGTCTAGATGGGTTAAAAAACTCAAGGATTAGAAGATTTAGGGGTAGCAGATCCTTACAAGATGCTGCTATTGAGTGTATCTTGGAGAACATTGCAGACATTACTCTTGAAGGAATTGAGTGTCTTCCTATCTCAATTGTGAGACGGGTTTGGCATGCCGTAATTACAAGGTATGGGAAATCTGCTTCCATCCCATTTTCGATTACTTAAATTTACAAAGGCTTATGCTGACTTGAGGGAAAGGTGCTCGATGTCTTTCTATATTTGGAGCATATTCTCTAAAGTCCTTCGACAAAATGCCGAATTTTTGGACCTCCTGAGATATCACGAAGATATCGAATACCCCAATTGTTCTCTTGAGGCCTACACCAAACCTCTTACGTCCATGTCATACGATTTTATCACTTCGCTGAGCATATTGACTGCTTTTTCAGTTCCCGATCTCACCAAATTGTCTGCTGTCAAGAGCCTTGGCACCCTCGAGATCATCAATACAAAATGGGACGGTTCTTCTGCTGTTGGTGATCGACTGCTACGGTCTTGGCACCTAGCTGCGGTTGAGAACGGCGCCTTCTCGGTCTTGAGGATCCTGAGGCTCTGGAAGCACGAAGACTTGACCGAGAAGTCCCTCGCGTATGTCAACAGCTTTTCAGCTCTGGCCGTATATGACGTCAGAGGATGTAGCTTTGTCACTGATTCACGCATGAAAGCAAACCTGATTGGGTGGAAAGCGATTCTTGAAATCAATATTTTGGGACTCCTGGAGAAATCCTGTATGGAACGAGCACTACTGTTGAGGACAAAGCTTGGAACGAGCACCACTTCTTTCAAAGCAGACTCAAAGCGTCTTTGGGACGGTGCTAGAGTAAGAAGGATACCTCGTGCAAACGTGCCAATGTTTCTGGCCCAAAAATCGGGGCTTGAAGCCGTGGCTGCTGATGGTCAAGAATCTGGGCCAAAAGTTCATGCCGGCGATATGGCGAATAAGCGACTTAAAAAACAACTCCCAAAGGTGCAGACTCCTGCACGGCGCCACCCAGATCATCAAGATAAATCCTGGGATTTGGAAGCTTATAAGATTTTCGCCAGGGTTGGTGAGTTGAGAGATGATACCGACCTTGTGAGAGCCGGAATCGTTCTTGATGATCAAGCAATTGTCGGCGATGAACTTGTCAACTCTATCCCGATGGTTTCTCTTCGGCTTGGGGAGTCTCCATCGTGGCTAGAGAACTCCTCAATCGGAAATGCAATCAGAGCTCCAAATAACAGCTCTGGCTGGGCAGACAACCCACATCTGGCAACTTCATCCTTGCGAGGCCTAGCGTTTATTCGAGTCAAGATCCCCCCCAAAACTTTGGCTGCTCAGGAAACCCTCGGCCTTCTAGGGGATCTTTCGAAGGACTCGGCAGGAAGTGCACGCCCATTAACACAACCGCCACTTGTTAAAAATGAGACCTCCAGGATTGTCAAAAACAAGAAAAGAAAACTTGACGATGTTCTGAACTCGTTCCTTTGATCATAAGAGAGACTCGGGGATTACACGTGCTGAATAAAGTTCCAAAGTAGCCACAGTAATAGTTCAAGGATCTGGATGTGAAAACGAGATGCGATGGTTTGCCAGCGCAAATGCCAGAAAACGAAATCGGACTTTCTTACTCGAAGACCACGCGATGCTGATGCCGTAAATAAAAATCTCAACCGCATTCGCAATGACCTGTAATCCTGAGACATGATCTCTGAGGGACGTCTCGCATACACAGGACAAGGAGATCCGACTTAACAATCCTGCAGTCCCAGGACTCATTGTCGAGCCGCGGATAGGCATTCTTTACGGCGATTAAGGCGAAGATTGCGGAGCATAGCGGACTGAGGGTGGATGATCGAAACATTGCTTGTTTTGTGAGGAGCTGGGGAACGGAGGAGATAGTGTTTCCGCGTCAAGTAAGAGCGCAGCAGGGTGTGCCGACGATTCCGAAGCCTCTGGGCTTGGAGTCGGGGGCTCTGGAGAGAGTCATTGCTGAGGAGACGAATTTGTTGGACGTACTTCATTAAGGAGGAGAATCGAGATATAGCCTCACTGTAGGAGTTTATATACTGTTGGAGCTATTCTACGGAGGATTACGGAACCACCGTATGATCGGTGGGTACTACGGAACGTAGTGAGAGGTTCCGTAGCCAATTCCGCAATTACACGTCCTTCCTACGACTACCCCGTTCTTATATTGTATCCAAGATATGGATAAAATGGGGGTGACATTCGACAACCTACGGAATGTCCTACGACAAGGGGCAAAGGTAGTCCCGATCATACGAAAATGGGGGCACCCATGGATGCTCTTAGATGAACCAGAGCGAACCCTAGCCTAGAGCCATCTTACGGAATCCGAACTACGACAATTACACCGGAGATTTGGACATCCTTCCGTACAAAGACTCTCGAAGATTCTTAAGCAAGCAGGCCAGGACTTCGAAGTCAAGGCAATTAAGCATCTTACGAAATACTACCACCATTGTCAAATGCATTCTAAAGCGCCAGGTCGATTCAAGTTCACCCTCCAGGACGACTACGAATTCAACTATTCGGTAATCATTGATGTTATGTACCTAGACACACGACCAGTTCTACTTGTCGTAGATTCGGCGACGTCGTTCTAGGCTGCACGATTCTTAAAGGATATGTTAGCCAAGACGGCCTGGGACACTCTACGAATATGCTAGATTGATACATATCAAGGACCACCGGATTTCATAGTATACGATGCCGGTAAGAATTTCTCTTCTACGGAATTCAGACAACAAGCCGGTAGAATGTCGATCAAGATCAAGGAAGTCCCAGTTGAGGCACATAATAGCGTGGGAAAAGTAGAACGTTATCATGCTCCTCTATGAAGAGCCTACGAAATCCTGCGGGCCGAACTTGGAGATGACCTAAGCGGAGAGGCGATCCTCCAGATGACAGTCAAGGCAATCAATGATTCTGCCGGGCCCAATGGGATTATTCCAAATCTACTAGTTTTTGGAGCATATCCACAGATGGGGTCTACGGACTTGCCTTCCCCTTCCGTAGTATCAAGAGCAAAGGCAATCCAGGAGGCCATGAAGGAGATCCGACACCTTCAGGCTACGAGAATAATCCAGGAAGCACTTGCTACGACGAACGGGCCAGACACTACGGAGACGATCAATTTACGACCCAATTCCAAGTGCACTCTACCGAGTATACTCACCCTGTGATCCCAACATATACATCTTGAAACTTGGCTCCAGTTATTACACAAATGCCGTTTGATTTCTGGATTCCGAATATTGAATATCAATTTGACATGAGAAAGTTTGATGAGTATAAGGATTTCAACCTCATCGGTGGCGCCAATTGCGTGCAGAAGCGTTTCATGAACGCAGTAACTTGGAATTCTAGTTTACAGACCATGCTTTTCTGTTATCCACCTTGCATCATCGATCGGGCTGGACAATGAGCAAGATCGATAATGTCAAGTTGAGGGTAAGTTACGCATATTCCATAATGTAGCGTCGCGAGGTCTAGAGATTCAGAAGGCTCACTGATCATACTTATCCTCAGGCTCATTCCAGAGCAACGATTGCAACTGTTGGTTCCGAGCGACATTGGAGAAGTTTTGCCAAAAAAAAAAAAAAAGCCATATCGATTGTCGTAATGCTCAAAGCCTACAATTTTTGGAGCTTGGCAAACTTTATGAGTGCCTTGGCGCTCCTGTAGTAGAAATGGAGGGGGTAGACGGATATTTCTTTTTGTATAGAAGTCCATTTTAGTCCCTATAGGTCCGTACGGGAGGAGATAGCGTACTTCCAGACATGAGCTCAGTAACTGAACTTCTTTTCGAGAGTGGGAAAAAGATCGCGTGAAACTCGAGAAAAAAGGGGGGGAAATCCGCCTTGGCTGAATTTGAGAAACAGGTAGAATAGATAAATGGGATGAAAACTGTTGGAGGGGCGACTGGAGTGTTTGCCAAGTTAGTGATTGCCGTTTTTGAAGCACGTCACAATTGAGAGAACGAAGCTTGTACACAAGAATATCCGCGCACGAACAGCGATTTGTGATTATGTCCCTTCAGAAACGTGGGAGCTGATTGTCATATCCACTACCTCTCCGAATAGATATACATTCCGAAGCTACATTTAAGCAGCAATCGTAACCTCAACCTCGACACCAGCCTCAATATTGATAATGATCTGCTTGACAACCTCCGTAGGGGCATTGAGACTGCACGAAATCAGCAATCCATCCTGTCAACACATATACACCCAATCTAACTTACTCAATCAGACGCTTGTGGATTCTCATCTCAAATGTATCCCAGGTCTTGGATCCTTCACCGCAAGGGGTCTTTCGGGTGGTGACCTTGAGGGTCTTGGTTGGGAGACGGACGGGGCCTTTGACGCGGAGATCCTTGGACTTCGCACGCTCGATGAGTTCCTGGCAGACCTTCTCGAGGGAGGAGACTTTGCGAGAGGTGAGGGTGATTCTGATCTTGTGAGTTTTCTGCGAGGAGGATTAGTTTTGGGGGCAATAATGCGATTATGGAGTGGACGCACTGGGCCCTCGCCGAACTCCTTCTCTGGCTTTTGGTAAGACATCTTGGCTGGAATGATCCTCACGACTCGAAAGTAAATTTCTGTAACGTGATGAGGAGACTGCTTGATTTGCGGTGTCAAATGTCAATGAGACTCGGTCGACGTTCGAAAAACGGGAATTTCGATGTGGGTTGAAAGTCTTGGCGCGAACTTTAAGCGAGCGCCAGCTTACATTAAGCCTAGTGTGCGTCGCGTGCCTTAGGTCAATATCAACCACCCTTTCTCCAACTATTCCACCTACCTTCAAACTTCCATGAGTTTATCGCAAGTCGCTGAAGGAAAATTTTTATTTATTTAGTCCATTTCCTCATTTCTCGATAGAGTTTTTTCTTCATTGGCATCATTACCATCTTAAAGAACGCTTTGCTACCAGGAAAATTAGGAACGAAATATTACCTGCGGAAGACTGTTTGCCTTCCATGGTGCTGCAATTTTATTACATTCGTTCAACCTGGGACCAGACTGAGTGACCTAGGCTCCTTTGAAAGTTCAAAGAATACAAAATGTCACAAGCCAGCCTCAAATTCGAGCGATCTCGAGCCCCAACCAACAAAAGTTACAAAACAGACATTCGGATATTTTTGAGACCCTCGAACGGTTCCAGAACTGGTAAGGATGAGTGGATGATATTCGGTGGTCAGAATAAACTACTCAGAATAAACTACTCAGGATAGTATGGTGATAGCTCACTTTGACTCTGGAGTTTCCCAGAGTTTCCTACTCTTTCTTCGTCCTTGGCGCATCTTGGAGGCGAATCGGATGTTAGCCATTGAAAGCAATCAATGATCACTTGCACGTCTGCCTTGTCGCGTTTCGATCGTATGCCGTGGAAGACCTCGGTAGTTCTCGCCAGCCAAACATCTGACACTTGGACTCGGATTGCCATATCGCACAAACGCCCAGGTCCGCAGAACTTTCTCCTCGTAGACCAAACCGATGATGTCCGCGGGAAGTACAGCATATGCGTATCCACAAGTAAGCCCATTCGGCGACGAGAATAGTTTCTCTCATCCTATGAACGTCTATCTGCATGTTGACCCCCGAGGACAGCCAACGCTTGTTGATGTGCTTGTCCGACGCTCCAGAGGAATCTTCAATTGGGATTTCGGGTTTCCGCACCAAGTGCTTGCCTTGACGTTACATTCATGTGGAAGACTCATGTTACTACCTCGTTTGCAGATAGGGACGCCCCTCACCGAAAAGAGATCGACCAGCTACTTATAGATGAACATTCCCATGGCGTTCGCATTACGGACAAAGGGTACTCACAGTCATCACAACTTCCCGAAAGATATTTCGTTTCATACACGACACTCGATCGTCATCATGTCTCGATATCCAACACGTCACCTTTATCGCCCTGGTCTCAGGGGCATGGGTTACGGAAATCCATTTTTGGGTGATGGATATCAGCATACCCTCGGAAGCTATGGCGCTCGATCTGGATATGGACTTGGTCATGACTGCCATGAGTGCACTGATATCGAAGGAGAACACCTTTGCATTTGCCAGCACAGGGACATGTTACTTCGAATGCAGATTGAGCTAGAGCAATCGAAGTCAATGGGCTATGGCTGCGACTGCCCAGAATGTCCCTTTGAGATGTACGGACGCAGTCTCTATGGAGGTAGAAGCCGTTCTTTGTAAGTGACGTGAAACTCTACTCGCCCTTGGGTGGTTCTCATGCAAATAGTGGTTACGGCCATCCTGGGATGGACCGTGGAATGCTGAGCGGCATTATGAGCGGACTTTTTGGAGGAAATAACTTCTCGTCCTACGGAACGGGTCGTCGAAACAGATGGAGAGGAAGAATGGGGGCATTTGGAGGAGGCTTAATGCGAAGTAGCTATATGTAACTTTCTCGGTATTTCGGTCAAGGTTCAGGTCAGGAAGTTCCAGCGTCGTTAGTAAAAATTTACTTAAAGCCTCAGGAGACGTAGTCAGTCCTTTCGGACGGAGATGGCAAACAAATATGACCGTCCGGGTGGTGAGAGGATTGAGCTCGCAAGAATGAAACCGGAATGGTCATTTCATGATTTTCATTATACTCGGGGATTTGTCACTCGCATCTCAAGCTTATCTTCTCTCCACCTAGTGCATGTTTCAATTTCGATTTCGAATTGTACATTAGCTGGGAAAATCAAGCGTTAATTATGATCTGCTTGTTAGCTACCCGAACGACGACTATGACGCAGCCATAGCAATACTTGTGTCTAATATCCTTACCTCATAAGCTATGATATTCGAGGTAAAAATTAGCATGATGAAAGACTGGAAGAGAAAGCCACAACTTCTCATTGGAGATCATCGCTCACAGAAATACGATGCATACTCAAGATAAGATGTTGAGATTCGGATCCTGAAATACACGTACTCTCAGTCGCTCAAGTCATCTGGATAGTTGGGTTTACTGTTAATATTTGCTCACTCATATGATCCTTTCTCGATTTACCGAATCACTGGAGACTGTGTCAAAGCTGATGCCTATGCAATATCGTACTTCGCGGTCTCGATTAAGTTATTTTACAAGGGAATCTCGCTCTATGCTTAAAAGTGTATAGCCTTTCCGTAGGTAGCCATCGCAGCTTCCTTAACTGCTTCAGACAATGTAGGATGCGCGTGACTCGTTCGTCCAACATCCTCGCTCGAAGCTCCATACTCAATCGCCAGCGTTCCTTCAGCAATCAGCTCACCAGCATTAGGGCCGATGATATGAACACCCAAGATACGATCAGTCTCGGCATCGGCAATTATCTTTACGAATCCTTCGGTGTCGAGGTTCGTCTTTGCTCTCGAGTTGGCGGAGAATGGGAAGTTGCCGACCTTGTATTTGACCCCGGAGGCTTTGACCTCTTGCTCGTTTTGGCCGACCCAGGCGACTTCTGGGTGGGTGTACATTACTGAAGGAACTATAGAGACATTAGCAACCTGTAAACAGAAACAGTGACCCAAGCCCTTCCAGGATGAGGGATTAGACGTACTAGCACCGTAATTCACGTGACCATAACCCTTCTTAATGTATTCCACAACTGCAACACCTTCTTCCTCAGCCTTGTGAGCAAGCATAGGACCAAACGTGCAGTCTCCAACGACCCGGATATGTGGAATCTTGGTACGGTATTCGGAGTCAATGACTAATCGTCCCTTATCGTCCGTCTCGAGACCAATGTTTTCCAGGCCCAGACCAGCTGTATAAGGCCTTCGGCCAATGGCTACAAGAACGACATCTGCATCTAGCTGGGATTCTTGTTAGTCTTTTTGGACTGGTTTTTTGCGAACAGTGTGCCTACAGTCTCTTCCTTGCCACCCTTAGCAGCCTCAACTTGAAGCTTGACTTTTTCGCCGCTAGCATCACCGCCCATAACCTTGGTGTTGAGCTTGAAGTCAATGCCTTGCTTCTTTAAGACTTTCTGCGCAGCTTTTGCGACTTCTGCGTCCATTCCTGGTCCTCCAATTTGACCCAAGAATTCAACCACAGTGACCTTGGATCCTAATCTTGACCAGACAGAGCCCATCTCAAGACCGATGATTCCGCCACCAATGACAACCAAGCTCTCGGGAATTTTATCTAATGCAAGTGCTCCCGTGCTTGTGACGATTCTCTTCTCGTCAACCTCGAGTCCGGGGAAAGGAGTGGCTTCGCTACCAGTGGCAATGATAATGTTCTTTCCGACAATGGTTTTCTCGCCTCCTTCAGTGAGGTTAACCTTGATTTCGTGTTCGCTGGCGAATGAAGCAGTCCCTTTGACATATTCCACATTATTCTTCTTGAAGAGGAATTCGACACCCTTTGTGAGGCCAGAAACAGCTGTATCCTTCGACTTCATCAGTTGTGCTAGATTGATTTGGACATCGCCGACTTCGATTCCGCGGTTCTTGGTATCGTGGAGGATTTGGTGGTAGAGATGTGAATTGTTGAGGAGAGCTTTCGAGGGAATGCAGCCAACGTTGAGACACGTTCCTCCGAGTGTGCCACGCTTCTCGATACACGTAACTTTCAAGCCCTCCTGGCCTGCTTTGATGGCAGCAACATATCCAGCCACTCCACCGCCAATAATAACTAGGTCTTTCTCTTCCGCTTCGGTGGCATAGGACCGTCGTAGTCTGGGGGCAACTACAGAAGGGAGGCTGGAGTTTTGGTTAGCCGGATGTCTCTAACAGCCCCAAGAACAGAGATTTGCAAGTAAAAAGATCCTCGATTCAAACAAGAAAAACAAACAAATCTGCAATAGATTGGGCAAAGTGAAGGTGTTGTTGAAAGGTCGCCGCCGTCCCATCCGCTCTTAAGCAGCTCAAACCAATTGCTAGAACGAGGTTAAATGGTTGGAAGAACTCACGAGGATTGCTTGAAGGCAGACCTTGCGGTCGCCGCTCGAGGCAGTAATAAGCTTCGAAGCATGGTGGTTCGACGTTATAGTTGTGAGGAAGCTGGATGCCAAAATCTCAATCGGCAGCTCTGAAAAGATCCCGAGACGAGGACTACGGCGAGCCACAGCGCGACATGCCGTTTCACATAAATAGACGCGCTTGAGATTGCGTTGTATCTATTATGATTTGAGTATATTTCGACCACTGATCACATAAATTCTCTCACAAGCTACACATTTTGGCATTGGTTCATGATATAATGTGAGTTTGCCTGACCTTCTCCAAACAAACAAACCTCACACGTAATCATTCAGACAAGCGTGTTATATTGGGGCTTAATTTGCTCCTTCGCACCCCCTTCCCTAAGCTTTCTCTTCAATCTCTTCTCAGCAATTAAAGAGATCCATTCTTGACGCAGGCAAAGCTGGTATGACCGGAACCATTCCTATGTCCAACCGTAACCCTCCCATTCTCTCCTTCGTTCACCCGTCTTGGACCGTGTGTAACCGTTCCGAATTCTCCCTCACGAGGCTCTGTCCTAATGGACTTTTCTTAGAGAGATATCGTGTAGCAAGGTGTCGAGAGCCCATGAATCTTATGGTTCAGAGAACAGGTAGCTTTCTAAACATACTGGACAATGCTACCGGTCCAAGAGTACTCATCTTATCGTTGCCATATGACCTTTCATTAAGAACTATACATAGACATGTCTCTATGTTGGAACCTTAATCTTTCGCAGTGCCAACTGCAACAATCGCCTCGAGGGTATCACCTGCAACCTTACATGCCCAATTAATCGTCCCCTTCTCCTCCTTACCCCCAGCAATATCTGTCTTGCTCACAACCTTCTTCAGGAAATATTGCAGACCTCTGATCAACTGCTTTTCATCCCTAATCTTCACGAACACACCAACCACAGCATCCTCATCCCTGGTCTTCGTCCCTTTCTGAGACTGTAGAAGGATAGTTATCATAGCGACCTCCAAAAATGTCTTTGTTTTAGGCTGTAGATAAGTCAAGTTGAGCTTCTTCAGCACACCAAGCCCAAGTTCACCCTCAATGATCAGTGTCCCAAACATCTTTGCCAGATTGACGAGATGCCTCGTGTCCAAAGAATCCTCGTTGTCTTCTTCAGGGACATCGTCTTCGTCATCTGATTCGCCCATTCTTCTGAAGAGGTCCCATAGGCTGAACTGGAATGATTTCTTGAGCTTCACATCTCCGCACAGCTTCTTTGCAATGAGTGTATAGTACGGATTATAACTCTTCTCAGCACCCGCACAGTGAATGAGAACTTTTGGGATCTCATACTCTTGTTTCTTCTTCAGATTGAGTTTCATCAATCGTAGATAGGCGTCTTGGTAATCTGATGCAGACATGATCGCCACGAAGACCGCTCGACGGACGTCGGTGTTCATTCGCTGCTCTCTGGCAAGTTGAACGAGGTCTGAAGTGCCACTGTCTTCGACTGGATGCCCTTGGGCTTTCGAAAATTTCGTCCCAAATTCAGCTCTTTCCGCAGCTGATGGTCCGGACCAACTAGCTCCCACAAGCCACCACTTGCCCTTCTTATCAGACTCCTGGATATCTTTGAGTCCGATCCGTAGCGGCTCACTGCCCTTGATACTCCGAGTATTAAGAGTGCCAAGAGTTTTCTTCATACGAATTGTATGCTCCGATGAGACAGCAGATGCGGCGCCACCAGTTTTCATCTTGTTGTTTTTGAGATCGTTGATAGTCTCAATCATGAATTTCGTTCTGACCGAAATGTTGTCCTCACCAACAGCCGCAACGGCGGGCCGTAACAACGATACAATATCTTTCAGTGATGATGGGTCGTCAGACCGTAGCTGTGGACCAGATGTTCGGATGACTTTCAGCAATAACTCGGCATTGAGCTCCGTGAGCTTACTCAGAAAGAGTCGCACATAATCGAAGAGCAGGTTGCTTCCAACAACTTGGAAGTTGTACAGTTCGGATAACAGCATAATAAGATTTGAAGTCTCTTTGCTGCTATCAGGAGTCGCAGCAGCCAATCCTTCCTGAGCGGTTGCAGTTGCACGCATATAATGCTCATCAAAGAGCTCAACGACCCTTTGGATGACTTGAGCCCCGAAGTCTGTACCGATAATCTTGTAGATAGCCGCAATAAAGCCAGCTGGCAAGATAATCAGGGTATCAGGTAAAGTCGTCGGCTCACATACCGAGATCAAGAGAAGATCCACGAGCGTTGACGTCACATGTTGACGAGCGTTATCCTGGTAGAGCTTCTCAATCTCTCCAAGAATAGATATTAAGTTCGCCTCAGTTAACCTGTTGACCAAACCTTGTGTTTGCCGCCGTAGTCGAATCAGTGCTTCAGAGTCCGAAGAAGCAGGCTTCCGTAAAGAGGGTGGAATGTATTTCTGGACGTTACCCCCAATTGCAGGTGCAATATACGGATTTTCGCGCACCCGTGTAACTGGCTGCCCAGAATTTCCATCATCCGAATCCGAATCAAATCCTTCAAAGTCGCTGTCGGTGTCTCCGTTAAATTCTTCATCCTGCTCGCTGAGCTCTTCCCCTGAGATATCATCAGGAAACTCCGGCCCATCCAATGACATATCAGAGGCTCCATCATCGTCATCAGCCTCATCGCCCTCCTCTGAACTTTCGCCTTCAACTTCCACATTCTCTAACTCATCCTCATCCATCAAATTGACCTCTTTACTCGTAGCTACCTTCCTCGCTTTCCGGCGCTTCTGTTCGAGCCATTCGTCCCCCTCGACCTTTCTTTTCTTGTTCTCCTGCCTATCTGAGTCAATGCCATCATCCAAACCATCTAGAAGATCTTCCAACCCATCGTCGTTAAACGACTGTGGTAATTTCTTCTTCCCTTTCAGACCCAGCTTCTTCTCCAAAGCAGCGATTTCCTGGTCATCCTCGTCCAACTTTTGTTTCACAGCCCTTGGTATTTCGACCGAATCTGGCATTTCCCGCGCGTTCTTGTGAAAAACAGGATCTGCCTTCTTCGTACTCTTCAGAATCGACTTTGGTTTCGGAGGGCTGTCTTTTTGGTCATTGCGCAGAGGCTTCTTGCTTGGAATCGTCTTCTCCACAACGGGTTCATCCTTCACTCTTGAATCCCCGATATGCTGCACCTTGACTCGTTTCTGCGGAGGTGGACCGCTTCTTAAAGATTTCTTTTCCACCCGTGCAGCTTTTCGAGTCTCCTTCCGACTACCGCCTCGAACATACGACTTTTTCCCTCCAGAAAGCACATCTGCGGGAAGCATTAGCATTATTTCAACTCTCAAAATAAAACTAAATACCTTGTCCACCAAGCTCTTCGACCAATCGAGCGGGAAGCTTCAATTTATTCTCCTTCTGTCCCATATCGTGGTTCGTTGTTCCAGTCTACCAAATTAACAAAAACCAGTCCTAAAAAGCATGGGTCGGAGCTCAAGCACAAAATCGCCGTGGTGGGGTCAAGAAATTCCCCACCACACGACCTCTATGCACCATTAGAACAGCCCACCAGCAACAATCGAGCCTCACAGCTCGTAATCGCAGACATGTCAAAGGGCCATTTGAGTAATGATGAAGTTCGTATGACCAGTTAATTGAATGACAAGGGCCCAGTCACTAACAACAAACAGTTCTTCACGCGACTCTCATCCGTCTTCGACGAGAGGAGACAAAAAGATCACGGCTCTGTTTTCCTGACTCAAAAACGTTGTACGTCCATCACACTCTCTCAATTCACTCATCTATTCCCAGCAAGGTTCTGACCTACTGCAGTGTCATACAACAAAGATACCAACGTTGAATCCTCAGAGCAGGAATTCCCAGACCTGCACCCCTCCTCACCCCTCCCAATCCTGATCCGCGCGACGAATGGGAAGTCGAAGGACAAAAAAGCCAATAAAGTCAAATTGTCGACGGTGGTGGAGAGCGATGCACTCGAAGGGTTCTTTGCGAAGTATGCGGAGGTCTGCAAGGGTGGTATGAGTGGGCTGAAGAAGAGGGATAGAAGTAAGGCGAAGGAGAAGCTGAAGGCGAAGAAGAGGAAACAGGCTGCTGGTGGAGAGGAGGCGAAGAAGTCTTAGTGGAAAGGAGATGATTGGAATACGGGCTGGAGTTGAATATGTTGCAGGGAGGAATGTGGTAGGAGAGAGCCGCCCTGGGGATTCATCAAGCAAGCATTTTGAGCAGTTTTGCACATTCAGCGATTGAAGTCTACGGCGTTGATGGAGCGACTTAATATGTCGCATTTGGTACTATGAATACTCATCGCATGAACTTCAACGCCATATTGATATGCTATATACGCCAGCCCTTTCACCCTACTTGAACCTCGCTGATCTCACAATCCTCCTCACCGATTCCCAAACCTTCACTCGTCCGATCCATATCTAACACTAGCCTGTCTTCAGATCTTAAATCTTCGATTTGACCTACAAATAAGTCAGCTAGTTTGCCCGTATAGGTAAAGGTAAAAAGGACACTTATAAACCTACCGAGAATAACGGTCTATAAATAATAATAAGAACACAACAAAGTCTTCGCATACCCTTCTCCAAGGGCCTACCAGTCAGTACCTTCATCTGGACTTATTTCTATCTTATAAATATCGCTGGATGCGGATACCTTCGCTCATATGTTCCCGTTCTCAAGAAGGGGAAGGGTATTCATCCTTCTTGGGAGGATCGACCGTTCTATCGACCAGAGAAGATTGTGGGGGATCGAAGACTTGGGGCTCGGGACTGTTGATCTCATTCTTCAGACTTTGGGCTTCATTAAGTTTGGTGTATTCATTGAAGAGTGTTTTGAAGGTTTGATCGTCCATGGCGTTGATTTCGGCATCGATCTATGTCTTGTTAGATGCTGCGGAAGAATTGAAGAAATGGAGCAACTTGCCCAGGCCGTGTCAAATCCAGGGAGAGGAGGGAGCTCCAGATCTTGGTTGTGGGGAGTCGGGAGGCTGAGGTTGGAAAGTTGTTTGGACTTGTCCACTTTCGGAAATTGCTCCAACGAAGGATCAATGGGTACATTTCCATCATGAGCTCCAGCTATGCGTTGGCTCTGCAACCTTTGTGTATCCTGCCAACTTGCTGAAGATCTCTGTGGTGTTAAACCTTGGTATGACATCTGTTGGCTTTGATAGTTAGGGGTTGGTGTGGCCTGATCGAACTGATCATAGGCAGTCGGAGTTGGGTGAAATTGATGCTGCAATGAAGAAGGATTTCTTGGTCGCTGTTCGAAAGGTTGAGCTGGGTAACCAGATGGAGCTAACAAGATTGAAGAGGAAGCTGGGAACGCGGATGTAAGAGTGGGCATCGAAGCACCAGCATGTCCAACCTTCGCCAACTTTACTTTCCCCTGTATCATACCCGTGTCGGGCGCTCTTTTTCTGCTTTTGTGATCCCAGCCATCAAGTGCATTATCCTTCACCTTCCGAGCTTCAGTCCCAGTCCCACAACTAGTACAATCTCCACAAGCACCACAGTGCCAACAAATATCAGCCTTCTCCATCTTCACCCGTCTCTCCTCAATAGAAATATCTCCCAGGCCCTCCACAATGAACGCCTTGTCAAGCACCGGCCTCAACGTCTCCCTTGCATATGGCCCCAGATTTTTATGCCAAGCCAAGCATCGCCAGCAGATACCTGTATTTCTGTTGTCAACATCCTTAGGTTGGAAGCCGGATATTTGGACACAGAGCTCTTTGGGGCATTTCTTCTTTGGCCAACCGTCGGGACAGGATGGGAGGCGCTCGACGGATACGTAAATGCGTCGACAGCATGGGAGTGTGAATGGAGTAACTTGGCACATCGAGTGCAATAGTGTTCGTCAAAAACAGAAAACCTTCGTTGATCAGACGGTGTGGTAGGCGAGGCACTTGCCAAACGTGAGAAGTCGAAGTTTTATTGCCTTTCGAATTTTAGATTCGGCTACGTAATTCGAGAACAATGTTTCAGTGTATGACAATCTTTGTGCAGTGCTTGTCGAACGTGAAAAGTTGCGTAAGAAGTCGGAATTGAAATCCCTCTTGAGTTGCAGATGGTTAAGCGATGATCAGAATAATCTCACCTATCTCAGCCTTCTACTATTCGTCTTGGTTGTTGCACCTTCAGAAACTCCAGGAAACTACTTCGTGACAGGTGGTATTCTCCAATGAATTTGAGAGGGTATCTCCTTGGATTTCCGCTCTTGGGTGCTGCCCTACCGTAGAATTCGATCTCTGGCCCTCCGTCTGGTTTTTGTTGACGTAATGAATGAGTCCGTAGATGATACTGATCAAGATGGGGTATGGTTGCGTGATAGGAAAGATTTTTGTGAAAGATTCAGAGATATGTTTCCGAGAGTGCAGAGGTTAGAAAGCGAGCACGATTGAAGAAACGAGAGCGTTAGCGGGAAGGAGTGATGACGGAGAGGTATGACTCGAAATGTTTAAGCACTTTGAGGTGTTAGTGTGTGATGGTAAAGAGAGCATTTAAATATTTAAAGATATGTTATTCAAGCTCCAAATGAGGGAAAGTGGCCGAGGAGCTTTCAACGGCCGGACTTTCATGACTGGAATGGATGGGTCAAGAGGCTGAAGATACGTGAACCTTAATACACAGATACATAGCACGTAGTATGAATCACAGTTTCTCAATCTTGCCAATATTTTGGCCTTTCATGTCACTGGACTGATCCTCGAGGGATGATTGTTAAGGTATGATGGTAGGATAGCTCCTTTTGAATCAACATATAAGCCTCAATATCAGAAGTACTATTATGTCATCCATTTTCTGAGATTGATCAAGGCATTGGTAAGTGTTTGATGAAGAGAAAAGGGCTAACTCAACAAAGTGGGATCACATTTTCCGGCATCAAGTTTACAGCATTGCAACGGGGTCTGTTTTCAAGATCATCGTATTGTTTGCCGGGTTATCTGGATCTCAAAGCAACGAGCAAATGAGTTCGATTTGAGGAAAACTTTTGTGAGAAGAGAGATGCCACGCCCACCCCATTCCGCGACATTGTGTATCCTCCAGATGTTCGCAGATTAAGAAAGGGACTTTGCAAATGAAAAGCACCATCTCAGCCATGGTAAAGCAGGCTGATGTGCCGTTTTGGTGACAATTGTAGAGAGAATCTCGATGGGTTGCCGATTTCCAAGGAACTATGGCAAGCGAGCAGACTGATGTGGGGAGTCGGCGATTATTTAAGGAGACTTTCTGCAATTGTCGATTTTGGATGGGTTTAAGCAAGAGAACAGACCGAGAATGCAGAAGAAAAGTATAACACAAAGTGGTCGATCTATCGCTTCGACACCTAAGGGAAAGGCATCTGGAGAACCTGTAATATCTAGTCAGTAATCCATTGGAAACAATTTGGAGTTTGCGGATAGTGACAGAAGTCAAGCAACCTCTGGGGTGAGTAGACATTGTAAGACGGGAGGGAAGATATTAGCAGACAAAATATCTAAAACGTACCGAATGCCATTTCTACATGATCTGATCCTGAGTCAAGCTGGTTGCCTCGGTTTCCATTGCATCACCGCCGCTGCCAGGAGTCTGGTATTTAACGAAGGTTAGACCAAGAGGGCGACCACCATATTGGTATCCGGAGAATTTCTCAATGGCCGTGTCCGCGCTCTCAGGAGTATCAAATCGAACTACACCTGTTCCACGGGATCGACCATTTGGCTCATACTGGATCTCTGCCTGCTCAACCTTTCCAATGGTGGTGAAGAGTTCGATGAGATCTTCGTTGCTGGTGGACCATGGAAGCTTTCATTTCAGTCAGTACAGTTGCTGGAAGACAGGGGTGGCGAATACATACGTTGCGAACGTAGATCGTCTCGCTTCTCTCAGTACCAGCAGTAGCATAGTCGGTGAACGGGTTTGGAGGTCCAGCCGGGGCTCCAGCGTCAAAACCGCCGGAAGAGGCTCCTCCAAAGCCTCCACCAAAGCCTCCGCGACCTCCTCCGAAGCCACCGCCGAATCCTCCACGGCCTCCAAAGCCTCCACGACCGCCGAATCCGCCTCCAAAGCCTCCACGACCTCCGAAGCCGCCTCGTCCACCAAAGCCTGGGCCAGAGCCAGCGAAACGGTCTTCACGAACCTCGAGTGGGCGACCTTGCCAGTCATAGCCGTTGAATTGCTGAATGGCGTTGCGAGCATCGTCAGCAGATTCAAAGGCAACAATACCAGAGCCTTTGGGACGACCGTCGGGTCCAATATGGACATCGGCACGAATGACAGCACCGTTGCGGGCTAGAGCAAAAGCGTTAATGACCCAACTATCTCCATGTTAGCTACAAAGACAAGGACTCACCAGCTTGACGGAACAAATCCTTCAAATCCTGCCATCCTACGGTGTAGGGGAGCTGGAATTCAAGTCAATAAAACAGTTCCAATGCAGCGCAAGTTTCAAAGAGGAAAGACGGGAAGTAACAAACGTTGGAAACATAGATTTGACGGCCTCCTCCACCACCGCCGGCAGCCATGCCACCTCCGAATCCGCCACCATAACCGCCGCGTCCAGGAGGGCCTTCGTAACCGCCGCGACCTCCTACTGGTGGACCTGTGAATCGGGGTTCGGCCTCACGATCCTAATTTGCACATGTTAGTGGTGCCTATGGGAAAGATGTTTCGGAACATACCTCTCGAACATAGACGAGTCGTCCCATCAAGTTTTGATTGCTGAGAGTGTTGACGGCCTGCTGAGCTTGCTCCCTCGTGGCATATTCTACAATGCTGAGATATTCGTTAGAGTTGATATTCGAAGATAGAGGAACATGGAAACTTACCCGCATCCCTACATAACCAGCGGAACAATGTCCCATCCGTCAATCCAACATTCCATCAAAAACCATAAAAAGAAAAGATTCAGAAAGCCAGCTACGTATAGGCGCCCACCTTCGACATTCCATTCGGAAGTAACAACACATCAGCAAAGAGGACCTCTCCAGCTGAAGAAATCACACCACAGTTAGCCATATCCCAATCCAACTCCATTCCCGAAGACTAACCAGTTCTCATAAAGTCTTTAAGATGATGCCACTTAACATCGTAGGATAGGTTGCCGACATAGACTCGTCGGTCTTGTTGTGATTGCTCGCGAATGTTGGATAACATCGTCTCTCGAGCCGCTGCTCTGTCTTCAAACCCGCCTGCTCGATTACCACCGTAAGCCGAACCACCTGAGCCACCACCGGTAGCCATTGGGGAACGAGATCTATTTCGGCGGGTGTTATCACGGCTGCGAGAACGAGATCGGGGTGAATAAGATCGACGGCGAGAGGAGCGATTTGGGCTGCGGCTGCGTCGACGAGGGCTTCGAGAACCCCGCTGCGATTCGTAAGTTTCTGTTTCAATCATCGACATCAAGCTGTTTGATGTTGAGAAGGGAGGGAACATGTGTTCAAGGAGTGGGTGCGGTGCGTGCTAGCATTAGTAGGAGGAGCGCTAGCTTCCGAGGGGCGTAAGGCAGAGCCCCGCCTTCACTTATCTAAGGTGAGTTGGGAAAGAGGGAGAGGGTCATGTAAAGAGATTGGTCGGGCACATACCGGACGGTATTCGTCAGCTGTTCAGAGAAGTAAAGGTCAGAATGTGCTTTTCAAGAAACGTTGTACGATATGTGTGGATGTGTTGTGTGTAGCGGAGGTGGAAAGCTTTGTGGGGGGGGGAACAATGACAAAGAAAAGCGAAGATGGGCCCAAGGATCTGCTCAACAGAAGTGGCAGTAAATCAGTTTGAGGAGGAACTCACTGTGGGATGCCATTTTGAGTGAATGAGCTTCGACGTAAGGCTGGAACGACAAATGCTAGAAAAGCTGCTCCGAAGGACAGGAATGATTCTGGTCAAGGGTATACGAGAGGCGAATAACGAATCAGATGTCCAGCAGCGTGGGGGAGGTCTTCGCTGTGTGGTACGGGGAAAGGTCGAGCCTCCGCTGAGCTCACGAATATGGGACTGTGGGTGGTCTCTGCATCAACCAAGCAGCTGAGATTAGCAAGGGCACAAACAAGACAGAAGCGCAGAAGCACAGATAGGAGGCAGGCAGGCAGACAAGGAGGTAGTAGGTGTACCTACATGCTTCAACTTGCAGCTTGCGGGGGGAGGGAGGACAATACGGCGCGAGGCGCGTGGAGAGAACTTGCCTGTGATGTGTGATCGGTACTGACAGGAGATGGGATCGGGCTTCAAGCGGCACACCAATTGAGCTGAGAGAAACAGCGTCGGACCTAGACAATACGGTGTGGACCAGGGTGGTGATGGGGAGGATGGTGGTACGAATGGAGAGGAGGTTGCAGGATATTTTACGGAAGCGCGTACGAAGCGGAGTTGATAAATGCGCCATGTGTCTGCCCCGGCCACCGTACTCGTAGCATCTCTATCTGTTACCCGCACCCGGAGCAGTGCGTAGAGGAGAGGCAGACAACCACCGAGGCCATTAAGCGGATAAAAGCATCATCCTTCCCTCTTCGTCCTCTGCCGAGTATTTCGGGGTATGCTACTCCACCATGATACACCCTTCACCCACACCTGCCCACAGTAAATCTCCAATCTCAGCCAAGGTCCCAGGACCTCAGGGCTGCAGTCCAGCTCCTCCCGGGCCCCTCTCATCGAATAAGAACACAGGAAGGCACCCTCCTCAATCCCGGCCTTTCAAAATGTGGTAAGCTCTTGCACGTAGCTCTCCTCTGAAACCATATTGATATTACAATAGAATATGCTTCCAAACATCCCCGATGGCCACGCTTGTGCAGGGCGAGGGCCACGAAACCGTTGGACGGTCGGCCCCGGAGGAGAAGACCATATCGATAATTCTTACCACCATCCAGCCCACTTCTTGTACAGGCCTTGCTAGTAGTCCAATCGCATTGCCTTGTTGCCATTCCTATTTCACTGCACGTCAAACTCCAACCAAGCTTCGGTCTCCTCCTTGAGACCCATAGGCTGTTGATCTGCACTAGGACCACCAGGACCTGTGCTAAAATGGCCCGCGGCGGGTGGAAGTCGGTGCCTTGCACTTACGACGGTCCTCAGAAGAACGAATTACGAGTGGAGTTTTGTTTCGATTTTGCCTCTCAAGAGTTCTTGGATTCTATCCGTTTCACGACCGTGGGATTGGACCCGCCGTTTGCGCCGAAAATGACAGCAGACAGCTGCCGGCTGCCATACGCCCAAGGCTAATTATTCCTACAATGGATCATTGCAGAAACTCGCAGCTTCTGCGCGCCCAATGATATTGCAGTCCACGATATGCTTTGCACGCAGGTCAAGGCTGCCTTATCAGACAGAGCATGAACGACTCTCTAGCATGCTGCACACCGGAACGTGTCATGCATGGATTATGCCACTTCAGTTAAAAAGACGCCTTCAGGATTCTGGTTTCCGCCCCTATTCCGCTCCGCTCTGAGCGACCTACCTCAGTGTCAGCAAGAGAGGCTTCTAATCTACTGACTAATAGTCCAATTGTCATCCTTCGGCATGCGGCCAGCATGCAACGCAAGAGAAGCCTTTGCTGCAGCCGCGGCGAGACATTCTCGCTGAGTTTCCTCCTCGGGCGTAATTAAAACACGTTTGTGGCCGGCTGCATGATGCATCTGCACGTCCTGTGCACCTCTTTCTCGTACCTCGGAATTACAAGATTTCCACATCAACAACAGTAACTCTCTGTCAACAATTCCTACAGGCTTGATCCTAACTGCATGCTGCAAAGGAGCGGCCCGGCGCAGATATTAACTTTTTGTTTTGAGGTGGCTTTGATACAGCCATGGTGTCTTGAAGTACCCCCTGGAGGCTCTGCGGGCCCGGCGAATTCTTTCCTCTTGGCCTCAAAGCTCGGACCGAATTCTAGATGAACAACGTTACTTTCTGCAACTCGTTTTAGCCGTAGCCTTCTTCAAAAGTCGAAGACTTGACCCTCTAGATAAGAACCATATCACCGCCCTATATCTTTCTTGTTTCATCCCAAAACCACGCTCCAGAGCCATTAGTCTAATTCTGCCAAGCTCCCGTCAGCTTCTAGCTTCCCTTATATAGCAGGTAGAAGCCGCAGATTCATCGTTATGCATGGCACGGAGGCGCTGTAGACCAATACTTCAGCAGACGAAGGTCCGAGTCTGCAGACGTTGCTCATCATACTAATATACGCACCTTGACTTCGGACCCTCGACCAGCCTCAGCTTTACGAGACAGACCTTCTCCCACAGCTCGTTCGAACAACGAGGCCATCTTACGATGCTATATCTGCTTTCTACCGACAATGCGCTCTGATGGACGTAAGAGCCCATCACGTTGATTCGCAGATACTTATCTGTGGAGCGACTCCCAAGTTCGATCCTGCTTGATGGGCTTGAATTTACTGTACTCTCTCTCTGCAACTGAAGAACTGCATACCTCGTACCTCATACCTGTGAAGTATTCCACCTTGGCCCTTTGAGTAAGTCTACGATGGCTCTAGATAAGGTTATCCTACCTATTCGTCTGTCACCAGAGCAAAAGAGAGTTTAAGAGCCAGCGAACGCATCTCATTTTTGGGCCGGCTTCTTGATTCTAACCATTCTTCAACTTGCTACAGTCTCCCTTCAGTGATTGGAGTCTGCCAGTACTGCCAGTAGCAAGGACGTATGACTCGCAAAGTCTGCAAGATGGTTCTCCAAAAGCGCCAAAATTACGGAGCGATAGAGGTGAGAATTGCACTTCATCCACAGCAGTTGCTTCGAGAATCGCTTCAACCTCATGGAGAAGGGCTTTCGTCTGAAGTAGTCTTCACCGTCCGTAGCAAGCTAATCGACAGAAGAGTGGTTTACCAGACCAAATCAAACACCCTACTGATACCAGTAAGCCAGAATCCAAAGAATGTATACCAGGCTGGATTGCTAATCTGTCAAGATCTCTCACCTCACAGGCACATCCTTTTCAACTCCACAAACTTTCCAACCCAACAATTTCTGCTACATCAACTGCCTTTGATGTGCCATCGCCCATATACTTTCGCGATTTTCCGAGCAATAGTGGCAGTTCAGCACCACTTTTCCAAGACACCAGTTTCAAAAAAGAATCGTATGAGGATAGAAACTCTGAGAAGGGACTCTATGAAGATAGATTGGATCTTCACAGAGCCTTCATTCAAGCTTGACTTTCTTCATGTCTCCGCCGATACTCCAATATTAGTTGGGCCTCGATATCAAGCAGATCTCCTTCAGACCCCGAATTCATAGCCAATCGAGCAATCTTGGGTGGAACTGGGCACATATCTGATAAGATTACTGGTGCTATATATAGGAAAGATTCTATCTATAGGAATACCCAGGTTCGCAAGGGAACATTATGATTGGACTTTTCTGACTCCGAATGTCTAACTTTCGCAACCAGATTGCATTTATTGCTACTGAGTTGCGTTGAAGGATACTGCAAGGTGTTGGAATGCTTCGCACAAATTGATATGGACCTAGTTGCAAAGGCGTCTCCGTTCAATGCACAACCTACGTGACTTCGTTGTACTTTGATGAAGCTCTCCTCTCGTTCTTGCTCTTCATCAACCGTCTTAGTATGAAACTCACTCTAGTGTTCAATCATAAATTCAGCCCACTTATCAATAGTACTCGACATTAACGAGTGCCTGGGCTCCAGTACGTCGTAATATTGCAGACGCAGCCTCGTGAAGAGTGCTAGGCTGTCATTGGCCGTCCTGTTTCATCGTCATTCAGCCTTGCCCCACTCGCCAAAATATTTGGCTGCCCACCATCAATACCTTTGACAACTACATTCCTTTCCCAACAGTCAAAGACGATGGCTCCATATGACAGCGACTCATCAGGGGATGAGGATGACCAGTACACCGAGACGAACGTGTTACTGGGATACGCATCGAAAGAGGCGTCAGAAGATACAATCAGCCACCTCGGGGGAAGACCTGTATGTTCAAGACCTCTTAAACTGCTTTCGTAATATGCAGCGGCTGCGAAAGCCGGAATTCAGCATAAAATTTGAGGTCTGATAGTTTTATTAGGAATGGATTGATCCCTCCACTCCACTATCCGCCGCATTCGCCAAATGCAAAGTATGCAACGAATTTATGGTCTTGCTCCTCCAGCTGAATGGTGACCTTCCTGAATTCTTCCCTGGACACGAGAGACGCTTATACGTATTATCATGTCGGCGAAAAACTTGCAGGCGCAAGGACGGAAGTGTACGGGTATTACGAGGTGTCCGAATCTCAGAAGTCGCAAAAGACAAGAAAGAGAACTCGACGCTGGAGCCCAAAGTAGAGGCGCAACCTTCCAAACCTGCCATTAATATAGGAGAGACACTGTTTGGTACCAAACCACTATCCACTTTCTCGGAAAACCCTTTTTCAAGTAGCACATCGATTTCCACGCCTTCGAATCCCTTCTCCACATCTTCCTCAACGCCTTTAAACGCCTTCGCACCAAGTCAAACCACATTAGAATCATCAGCCAAACCATCTCAACCCTCCCAAAAGACTTCGGACCCAACCTCTCTACCCCAAACCTTTGCCTCAGCACTGAACCTCAACTCCACTCCTCCAGCACAATTCGGCCCACAACCACCTCCTGAAGCCTGGCCAGAAGAGTCTGTCCTCCCGCCAGCATACCCCCTCTACTACCTCGTTGATGCGGACTACGAGATTCTCGACAAAGTCACTGAGGTCGCCATCCCAACCACGACGATGGATCTTGACGAGCCAAACTCCAGCGGCGGGAGTCAGAAGGAGGATAAGGATGTATACGAAAGCAGCATCGACACGACGTTCCAGAAATTCGCCGATCGATTAGCGCAGAATCCTGAACAGGTCATTCGGTATGAATTTAACGGGCAACCGTTGTTATATTCGAAACATGATGCTGTGGGTAAGCTGTTTGGTGGAGGAAAGGAGGAGGGGAAGATTAAAGTGCGCAACGGAGCCGGGGGAAAGATACCTAGATGTGGAAATTGTGGTGCAGGGAGAGTCTTTGAGGTCCAATTGACGCCACATGCTATAATGGAGCTAGAGAGTGAGGAAGTAGGACTTGATGGGATGGAGTGGGGTACTATTATTGTGGGGGTTTGTGAAAAGGATTGCCAGGCTAAGGGCGTCGAGGGCGGTGTGGGATATGTAGAGGAATGGGCTGGTGCTCAGTGGGAGGAACTAAGTGAGAGGCGGTGATGATATCTATGATTTTATGACCATGTCAAAAGGCCATGGCAAACGTCTCTACCTTGTCCTTATACTTTTCTTTGTCTCGCTCTCGCCTTGGTGCCTCCAATGATAGCTGGGACAGGCGTAGCGAGCATTGCAAGTGCATTGACTTATTGTTGTTTCTAGGTTCATGACTTTCCTAGATTGTCCCTTATACCACATTGCAAGATTTTGCAGGCCATACAGAGACCCGGCGAAGTTGCTTCTTTCCCAGGAATCCGTTCGTCCTATAAGATCGCCTCAAGTCTCACCCTCACCCAGGGGGACAAAGGCTAAGTCTTCTGACTTACGCTCCATTCACGAGAGGCTATTTTACGTTACATATTCGTACAATCACAGAAAATGAATAACAGGTCATTATCGAGAGGATGATATCGCACTAATTAGGCATGAGATTTAGTCTTTCATTCCATAGCGCCATCTGATCCCCCGCCCTCTATCGAATTCATTATACCATTATAATACCCTCTACTGCTTCGCATTGGTCCTCGCACTAGCCTCAGCCGTCAACTTTAGTGCCCTCGGCGCGTCATCCTTCGGAATATACATCTCTACGAACTGCAAGTAATCTGCAGCGTTGAATTTTTTGTCCTCAAACAGGTCATGAACCTGCGCCTTCGTCTTGATTTGAAAGGTCTTGTATTCTCCTTCTTTGGCGCCGAAAACGGGGACCAGGTCTTTGAAGGACCACGGTTGGATATCGTTATACACCGCGTCCATGCCATGGATGAAGCGCTCGATTGTGAATCCGTCATTGCAGATTACGAATCTAGGGATTTGTTAGTGCGCGGCTGGAAGAAAGGGATTTGGAGGAGAGGGAGGGAGATGGGGAAGTACATGATAGGTTTTAGGCCAAGACGGATGATGGTGCTGAGTTCTTGAGCTGTGAGTTGGAAGGATCCGTCGCCAACGAAGAGGACTGTTCTCCGCTGCTCTCCAGCATCACGTGTAGCAAGCGCAGCTCCCTGGCATGCTCCGACTGAGTATCCGATACTGCCCCATAAGACTTGACTGATTGCCGTAGTGCCTTTGGGGAATTTCGTCTCCCAGATTCCGAAATTCGAAGTTCCAGTCTCTGTAATCACTACGTCATTTTCCTTTAGGAACTCTCCAACTCGGGGCCAGAACCAGGCCTGTGTGATAGTATCTGATTTGTCTTCGTTTTCTTTTACTTTATTTGACATCTTTGGGCCGGGGACCGCGGAGAGCTTGGATAAGTCGACCTTTTCTATTACTTTTCGGAGAACGCCGCGCATGTGTACACCGGGGTACTGGGAATAGCGAACAACGATATGTGTACTGTGGAAATCTATGGTATTGAGTTGTGAGGTGTGGTATGAGAATCCGGCCGTATTGAAGTCGCTCTACATAGCTGTTAGTCTGAACCGTTTAACAAACCGACAGATAGGATTACCTTGATCGCACCGATGGTCAAAATAAGATCCGAAGCTTCAACTCGCTCCTTGACTTCAGGCTGACTGCCATCTCCAGCATAAACTCCACCATAATTAGGATGCGTCTCATTGACAGCTCCCTTTCCCATTGGTGTTACAAAGACAGGAAGTTGCGTCTTCTCGATTAGGTCATGCACTTCATCCGTCACCTTATGTCGAATAGCACAAGCATCCACAAGGATAACCGGGTTCTTAGCAGCGAGAAGGTACTTCAAAACCACATCAACAACATAGTCTTCCTTATCGGGGTCATTTGTCGGGAACGCCAAATCAATCGGAGTCTTTAGTCGCTCGCCCTCAACCTTCTTCTGCACAATATCCGTAGGCAGCATCAGATAAACAGGCCTGCTCTGGATCCAGCACTGCTGTAGGGCATGATCGATCTGAGCCGCAACCTCGTTAGGATCATTCAACTTAGCCGTAACAACCGAGATCTCCTTGTTCATGTCTGCGAAGACATTGAAGTTTCCGTTTCCCAGTGTGTGGTGGAGGAGCATGCCGTCTCGTTGAGATATCGTGGAGGGCGTCCCGACGATGTGGACGACTGGGACGTGCTCCGAGAAGGCACCGGCCATTGCGTTTATTGCTGAGAGCTCTCCTACTCCAAAAGTTGTTACGATTGCGCCAATGCCCTTGACTCTAGCGTAGCCATCTGTTGCGTATCCTGTTGGTTGTTAGATGTCTTATTCACCCAATGCACAGGAATGATTGGATTCCCACCAGCATTTAGCTCATTGACGTTACCAACCCATCGCAAGCCCACCTTGTCGATATAATCAAGAGCCACAAGGTTGTAATCTCCAGGTACCCCATGAATTGAGCGAACACCGATTTGATGAAGTCTTGTAAAGAGGTACTCTGCAACGTCAATTGGAGCTTTGAGAGAAGAGGTTCTAATATCAGTAGCCATGTTCTGGTTATCTTGCTTAAGTTGAGAACTGGTAATTTGCGGATACTGAGAATCGAAAGAAAAGGTTTTAGATTTGAAGAATTCCACTGATGTTATACTTATGCCTTCAGCCTTGGTTAAGATCAGCCCACTAGCTATGACGATGGTACCGCAGAAACACGCCACTGTATAGTCCCCGTCTCTTCCGTACTTTCATGCGAGCACCGTCTCGACCTTGATGTGGCTGAATGTAAATATCTTCATCGTAACGTGTAGATGATCTGATTTGATTTTCAAAGCTGCAATAGAGATGCGAGCTGCGTAGGAAGAGGGGATGTGTATGTAACCTCCGGGGATTGATTGACGCCCTTGTTTATTCTGCCAGGATCCGATTAGGAAGGCGGTGCCAGGCTTCAGTAAGCAGCCTCAGGTCTGGATTTATCCACTTTCACTTGCGTGCTCACCCGCCTCTCCAGCCAATCCGATTCGATTCTATAAACAAAGCCAAAGGGTGGTCCGCGTCTAAATTGTGGCTTGAACCAATAGGATGGGGTTGCGCCTTGTCGGCTCCAAGACGCTCCTTGCCTTTTGTTACAGGCTCGCGGAGGCAGCCAGCCCTGTTCGATCCTGGGCTACTCGTACGAACAGGATCTTGCGAGACAAAAAACAAATACTGCACCAATCCATCTCATAGCCCACCATACCTTCTCGATCCCTCTTTTCAGTAATTGTTTTCGACATAAACTCAATACATCCTCCAATAGTAGCGAGACGATCCGACGTGTTGAGCATAACCCGTATTCAGTCTAGGGAGCCTGTGTGAGGTAAGGAGGAGTACGGCAGCTCAAAATATCGGCTTGTTCAAGTCTGCACACAGAAGATGTGCGGATTACAATGACAAGTTCGCGCCCAAGGTCCTCTTCAGCACGATCGAACAATTCCGACGCCAATAGAGGGCCCGTTACCTCGCCGAGCTATCATCAGACGAATACGGATGCTTCAGACGGCGTTCTCCTAGAAGACGTCCCTCAATACAATCTCAGCAGCTCCTCCGGTCTGCTAATCCCTTTGTATGGGACTGGCTCCCCGTATCCCACACTCACTGCCGCGAGCTCTCCTTCAAGACCAAGAGCAAGGTCGACCGTTTCAGATCCAGTACATGCTCCAACATACACTCCGCCAAATACCTCTTATCGGCCTGCCACTCGCACAGGAGCGCCTTCAATGTATCAGCCAAGTCAGAGACTTCCTCAGGCGGGGAATGTACCCGGACAGTATGTCCCGCCTCCGCCGCCTATGTCTCCTCCCGCCCAGCAACATATGATGTCGATTCCTCCTCCTCCGCCTCGAAATGTCGGAAACCAACCCCTCCAGCACCCTGGCATAATGATACCACCTCCACCAGGGCCACCACCCTCGAGTATACAATCGACCTGGCAAGGGAGCTGGGGTCGATCATATGATGCTAGAGGATTCCCCTTACCACCGCCAAACCCACCTACGACTAGTCAACATCAAGCGTACAACCCTAGCCAAGCATATATGACCCATCAACCACCGCCTCTTGCTATTCCTCCGCCGCCTGCTAGCGAACATCAAATGTCAGCAACATATATACCACATGGTGATTCATTTGGGCCTGGTGTTGGAATTCCGGGGTTTGGGAGACAGGAGCCGAGTTTCAGTAGGGGAGATAGCGCCGAATTTTCAGCGATATCAGATAGTTCCAGGTCTACGAGAAACACTAAAGATACCGGTCTCACGACGCCTCTGGAAGATCTTGGAAGCTTCTATTCGGATCATTTCCAATCGCAGACTCCGATAACTCGGTTTAACAATATCCAATTGCCTGAGTACGATTCCCCAGGACCGCCAACGGCAACTCTTTTCAATACGCAGTCATCCAATCGAAACCTCGCGGGTACACCCAGTAACAATTACCAGCACACAGGCAGTAATTCGAATACACCTATCTCTCCTAGTGATGCAGCCCAACAGTGGCCAATGGATCGCGTACTACTATGGGTAGCTAGCAATCAGTTCTCCAGCGATTGGCAAGAGACTTTTAGAGCTCTCAACATCTATGGTTCCGTCTTTCTCGAATTGGGTAGTGGCCATGGTGGACGAGGTAACTTTGGTATGATGCACCAACAAGTTTATCCTCGTCTTGCGACACAGTGTACGAGCAGTGGTACGGGCTGGGACCAGGCTAGAGAAAGGGAGGAAGGCAAGAGGATGCGCCGTCTGATACGAACAATCGTGACAGGAAGGCCATCAGACATGACCAAATCAGCGTCTCATATTCGGCGGGAGTCATCTACAGCAAATATTCCTAGCGCTGGTACAGAAGGGACAATAGAAGGTTCTCCGAATCTTGGCCGAGAATTTCATGCATCAACGCCTAGCACAGCCAATGGTGAAGATGATAGTCCAGGCAAGCAGATGTTCAAAGGTCCTGGGCCCGGATTCGGAACGCGGAGGTTTTCAGGTCGGAGCACTACCATCCCTAATTTGGACTCGGAATCGACCGTCAGTTCCCAGAATCGTAGTGCATATCGAAATGTGCTCAGGACCATCGATGGTACTCGCCATAGCCCAAGCGCTGGCAGCGACGTTGGCGATGGCCCTTTCAGGCCCCCTGCTCTGCGAGTAGATGGAAGCCCCAGGCCGGACAGTCCAGGCGCCGGCCTGCAGACTGGTAACAATGGAAATCTCTCGGCATCACCCCATAGCGCAAAGTTTGGTCATCGTTCAACTAACAGTACAGATTCGATTTCTTCCAATGCCGCAATCTACGGTTCTGGTGTGCCTCCCGGGGCAAGTCAAGTCTTACGTGGCGGAATGGGAGGAGCTATTGGTGAAATTAACCTCGTTCGAGCCCAAGACAACCGCCGCCACGGTGTGGATGGTTCCCGACCGTCTCCACAAGATCCAGGAGAACGATCAGCAAGCTCAGACCAGCCAAGTTCCGCGAAGGAGCCGAAAGGATTTCTCAAACATTTCAGAAAGAAGAAGAGAGAAGATGGAGCTGCGCCTTCCCCAGAAGAGCCAAATCTTGAGTCTCCCACGAGTCCTTCGCTCAGCTTCAAGCCAGGCCCGTACCTGAATAATAGCAAAATAAGTAACTCTAGTGAGACATCTTTAGATCGGCTATCTTCCATATTCTCAGCATCTGAATATGATCGATTCACACACGCTACGGGGTTCCGCAGTCGACGTAACAGCCCTGGCAGAACCTTTATTTTGGCTACTATGGATGGGTGGAATTACCGCATGTGCGATGTAACTAACATTGACTCGGCAACTGAGCTCAGACATACTATTTGTTCAAACCTGGGAATTCATGATACCGACTTTGCACAGATATATATTACCGACCTTGGACGGGCCGACCATGACGACGCCTTGGATGACCAGAAGTTGCTGCTGCAAAGGAGGACCAAAGCAGACCAATCTGGAACTTTGAAATTTTACATACGAGCTCCTGCTAATTCAGCAACTTCACTACCTGCGTCACAATCTGCTGGTCTCGGGACAAACTTTGGGAGCAAGTTAGGATTATCACCAGGCCTACCTCCTACAGCACCAATGGACGAAGATTCATATGCACAACTCAATGGGACGAGAAGAAGGTCAAGCTCATCCCCGCCAAGTTCTCGTCAGAATACAATCAAAGCAAATGTTGCGCCAGTGTTGCGAGATGTCCCGAATTTGCCTGAGCCTCAATCGGATGCCCTACGAGACCGGTTGATGCAATTCAGGTCATCCCAAGAAGGCGGTGAAAGCCAGCTACCGGAATCAGAGAGACAAGCATTCATGGAGCTGGCTGCAAGCGAGCACAAGGCTGAAATGGAGCGGAGGCAGAAAGCGTATTTGGCCAAAAAGAAGGCAAGCAAAGAAACAACGGCTACGGATGGGTCCGTAGGTATTGTTGGTCGAAATGTTGATTTTGATCAGCCTCGAAACTCGCCATTTGAGGACAAGAAAATCGACAGCTTGTTACCTCAAAGAAAGCCACCTCCACCACCTGCTGACTCGGCAACTCTCATCAAGGCAAATTCTCTTAGTAAAAGGTCCGGCCATCAAGCTCGTCTCTCTCTCACTAGTATCGATAGCGAGGGAAAGCGCATGTCTGGTGGTGAACCGACATCAAATGAGATGTCCGAGCGTGGGAAGCGCAAACCTTTGCCTGCGTCTCCACAAGCGAGTGGTGGCATTGGAGCAGCAATCATTGGTATGGGAACTCGACTAGGCGGCGTAGCCCATCCGACTCGCAGCGATTCACCCTCTTCATCCCCAAATAAGAGGACGCCTCCGAATAGCGGAGTTGAACAGGAGCGAGGAAGAAGTGCAATGTCAACTGTTGGTTTCGGGGGGACTGGCTCTGGCAGAAGTAGTCCTAGATCAGCAAGCGGTACTCCTGGTAGTGTGACCTGGGGTAAAGGAGACACATCATTCATAGTGCCAGATTACTCTCCTCCGGATGATGGCCCTGCCGATAAAAACCTTCACACCCCTTTGAAGCTCAACATCCCAGAAAGCTTGAAAATTGGCATGTTACGGGAAGAAGAAACCCGACGTATCCCCTCTCCTGGCGAGCTCAGTCCAAACAGCGCCCATGCTATGGCCGGCATGAATATCCCAGGAAATCGCAAATCATACGGACCGAACCTTGACTTCACAGAATCAAATATCGTTTTCGATAGCGCTCCTGCTCCTCGAGCGGAACAGGTTGATTCAGACGACGATTCAGATGATGGCCTGTTCGCAGTCCCAATTGCATCAAGACAACCAACGAAACAGCCTAGCATCAGACGGGAGCCTTCAGCTAATCAAAATGCCGACGACAATGAAGGAGTGGGCAAGCGACCAAGTTTAACTATTAGAACATCTCGATCAAAAAAGGGCTTGTCCGTATCTTTTCAATCACCACAGAACTCATCCTCATCCAACACCGCAAGAACCCCTGCGGTTGGTGATGATGAGAGCTCTGGAAGTGGAACCAGACGGACCCAGCGACGCAATCCCGGCTCCGCCAATTCCCTTTCCGAAGGCGGATGGTCTGCAGAGTCTTCTGAAGATGCAAGTGCTAAATTGCTCCGCCGAGAATCCTTCGCAAGAGAAGATGTGTGGGCAAACCGTCCACCTGTCGATGCCCTCGTCAATCACCTCGACGACTACTTTCCCAATCTTGACCTGGACGAACCAGTCTTAGAGGAGGCTGCCGGAGCTGATGATGTTTCGCCGATTGCAGAACAGGAAACCTTGGAGCAACTTGCCGCAGCTCAAACAGGCATGAGCTACGTACCACCACCGGCACCTGTCACTCGCCAGTACAATGATGGCGATACTTTGGGATCAGATGAGTCTACATTGAAGGCACTAGAGAGGCCAGCCTCGGTGCAAAGTGTGGCGCAAAGGAATATGCGAAGATCTGGCGGTTTAGGACGGATGAAATCAATTCGTGAAGTAGCAAGAGGTGCTCACGAAGCGAACAAGCGATTCACGCAGCCAGTTCAACAAGGTGCCGCAGGTGCATCCAGCGCTATTATTCGACGTAAGAGTACCAAGATGTTCGGTGCCAATATTGTACAGATCAAACCTCAGCGAGGCAGCATGATATTGCCTCAGATACCGCAAGATACTATACCGAAGCGTCAAGCCACATTCCGATGGTTTAAGGGCCAATTGATCGGCAAGGGTACATACGGACGTGTGTACCTGGGAATGAATGCCACGACTGGAGAGTTCTTGGCTGTCAAGCAAGTCGAAGTGAGCGCCAAAGCTGCTGGAAATGATAAAGACAAGATGCGTGAGATGGTGGCTGCGCTTGATATCGAGATCGATACCATGCAGCATCTCGATCACGTTAACATCGTGCAATATCTCGGTTGTGAGCGAAAAGAAACATCCATCAGTATATTTCTGGAGTATATTTCCGGTGGCAGTGTAGGAAGTTGTCTTCGAAAGCACGGCAAATTCGAAGAGACTGTTGTAAGCTCTCTGACACGCCAAACTCTTCAAGGACTGGCCTATCTGCATCGAGAAGGTATCCTACATCGAGATCTGAAGGCCGATAACATCCTGCTGGATCTCGATGGTACCTGCAAAATCTCTGATTTTGGTATCTCCAAGAAGACAGATAATATTTACGGTAACGATGCGACGAACAACATGCAAGGATCCGTCTTTTGGATGGCACCTGAAGTTGTGCGTTCTCAAGGGCAGGGCTATTCCGCCAAGGTCGATATCTGGTCTCTCGGCTGCGTAGTCCTCGAGATGTTCGCTGGCAGACGACCTTGGAGTAAAGAGGAGGCTGTGGGAGCTATCTACAAGCTCGGAAGTCTGAACGAAGCGCCGCCTGTTCCTGACGATGTCAATCAAGCCATCAGTCCAGCCGCTATTGGCTTCATGGCTGACTGTTTCACTATGTTCGTAACCTTTACCCTCTCCAAACAATTCAAAGCTAATTTAAGAATAGTGTTCCCTCCGAACGCCCAACTGCAGACACACTTCTATCTCGCCATCCCTTCTGCGAGCTGGACCCCAACTACAATTTCCTAGACACGGATCTCTATAACAAAATCCGTGGCCAATACTGAATCTATCCTCGTTTCTGGAGCATTTTCAGGCGCTCAGTTTCCACATTAATGATGAATGATGCCACACTTACCATTTGTATTGATATTTTAAGCCCTCTATGATTTTCGCGAGTTCTTTGTCAGATAGCGTAGGCGCTGAGCGTTATGTCTGCTGGTTGGGGCTGCGATGAGGAGGAAGGAGTTGGACTTGTAATTTTACATGACGTCTATGAATGCACTTAACTGAACGTAAACGTTCCCTTGCATATCGAACATGATTGAGACTTGAGAGAAAACGCGTCCAGTTAGAACTTATATTTTCAGCCTCGCACTAGCACAGCCTCGTTTCGCCTCACAGATTCCTGACTCTCTCATCAACCTCACAACAATCATCACGATCAACACAATGGCAACCGCAATCTCACCCCTTATCAGATCCAATTGTCAATGCACCGTGCGAATTATAAGTAACCGTACCTTCGCAGTACCCCCCAGACGCATTATCTCCCTCAGATCCATCGCCCAACCAAGGACGTACCACTCAACAACCCACCCTCCCCCACCCTCCCCTTACACGCCGACTGAAACCCAGATCCTAACCGCCGCTACCAAACACATAGCCTCTAATGGCTTCATTTTGAAGACGCTGTCCCTCGGAGCGAAAGATGCAGGGTATATTGATGCGAGTACGAATCTATTCCCGCGGCGGGAGTTTGAGTTGGTTTTATGGTGGTTATGGAGTCAACGGACAGGATTAGCGGAGAGGTGTAAAAAGAACGGGGTCATTGATGAGGTAGAGGATGGGAAAAAGCTGGGTGTTGGATCTAAGGTTAAGCTGTTAACTTGGGAAAGGCTGACGGCCAATAAAGAGGTTGTTGGACGGTGGCAGGAGGTTCGTCCTTTCTTTTCCCACTACCGTTTGCATACAACATATTGATCGACTTCTCTAGGCGCTAGCCCTCATGGCTAAACCAACAAATATTCCTCCCTCGCTACGCGAACTCGCCCTCCTCTCCGACGAGATCTTCTTCCTCGCCGGCGACGTCTCCGTTGATGGGAGTTGGTATACGAAACGCGCTTCATTAAGCAGCATATACGCTGCCTCTGAACTTTTTATGACGACAGACCAATCTACAGATTTTAAAGATACCAAGGAGTTTATGGAGCGGAGGTTTAGGGATGTGCAGGTTCTTGGGGGTGCAGCTGGGAGTTTGGGTCAGTGGGTTGGCTTCCAAGCAAACGCGGCGGTTAATGTTGGGAGGAGCTGGGGCGTTAGAATGTAAGTTGGAGAGGTAGAGAGGATAGGGGAGATGAGAGAGGAAAGATGTATGACTTACCTGTTTTGTTGGAATTGTATCATAAACCTCAGAGGGTCATAGAGATCCGACGTCTCGTTTCTCAAAGTATATTCTTTCTAAGATATGCCCACATGTACAGTTGAGGTATCATGGATCAAGTTTCTCCTTTCTTGCCCATCGCAATCAGTTGGTACCCTAAGCTTGCTCTCCCTCAGCCGCCAACTCGTCACTAGCCCACCCACCTGAGTAGCTTATCTTAATCGAGTACCTACGCAACCATGATCGTCACTTCTTCGAAAGCACTTCTACAAAATTTTATTGTTTACACGCAGAAGAAATCAGTGCTTAGTAAATACCCTAGCCACGTAAACGAGACCAATAAACCTCCCGCATCGAGTTTGAAGGCAATCGAACAGACGCCAGTGAGCCTCATTCTACTGTTCAGTCTCCATCATATCTTCGAGTTGAAGCTGGCCTTTGGGCCGTGGATCCTTTAGTCTAGATATGAATTAGCAACAAGTAAGCCAACTAATGATATACAACTTACTTGTGAATCTTCACATCTTCTCCAACATCAGCAGCTCCGGAGCCTAGAGCCTTTGGAGTGATCATGATATATTGTCGGCCTACAGAGGCGCGTGCAGCACTGATCTAGTTGCTATTAGCACTCACATTGGTAGAAGAAATGCAACAACTTACGATCATCTTAGTACTGACATCTCGATTAACATCGTCCATGAAGACGTCATATTCATCAAGGCAACGCAACGGAGATCCCATGGCCTCCCAAAGAGCCAAAAGCAAGCAGATAGAGGAAAAAGACTTCTCGCCGCCAGACAGAGTCTTGGTCTGCCGACCTTTGCCGCTCTTGGTCGTCTCGTCCGGTTCGACATGAACGTCAAGCTTTTTATTTTTGTGATCAATCAAAAGCTTGCCCCGGAAACTTCGGTTGCTGAGTAGATAGCTGAAGGCAATGCGAGCTGCGGCCGAGATGTATCTTTGGAATCGCCAAAAACCTTCCATACGCTTGCGGAATGACTGCTTGAGAATTTCAAGTAATTCTTCCATATCAGTGTAGTGTTGGCTCGCGCGCTGGAACGTTCCAAGGGCCTGCTCTAGAGCTTCGGTGAACTCCTGCTCAGTACCACCGAGTTGTTTACGGTATTTTTTTATTTTGTCGAGTAGTCTGTCGAGTTTTGTTTGGAGGCTTGCCTGCGTCTCGCCCTCAGGGACCCGGACTCTCTGGCAGACTTCAAGCGCTTGCCTAGTACAATCTGCAACTTCAGCGATTTGTGTATCTCGTGCTGCCTCAGCTGCGATAAGATCCTGTCGAAGTTGCTCGACTCGATCAATGGCTGCATTCTTATCCTCTAAACAGTTCCGGCGAGCGGAATCCTTGTTCTTCAGCTTCAATCGAGCTTTGTTGAGTACGAAGTTGTGCTCAACGACGCGCAGCTTAGCAGCATCAAAATCGCGCTTCTTAGAAACTGCAATTTCGTTGAGTCTGTCTTTCTCGATGACGGAGTTCTCGTAAGTTTCCTTGTACATCCTGACCTCGCTTTCGGCTTCGGCTAAGTATCCTTTGATCACTTCAAGTGTACCATCCTCAACATTGTCTCCTTCAAGCTCCCGCTCAAGGTTCTCCACTTGAGCTTGCGCTGTCTGTAAGACGGCCTTTAGATTTCGGTAGGCTTGTGCGTGGTTATTACAAGTACTTCGGCACCTATTTCTGACTAGCTGTAGCTGGGTACATTGATTGTCAAGCTCAACCTTCTCGCGTTCTAGATGACTTAAATTGTCTGTCTGCAGGTTGATCTGACTCTGAGCATCGGTTTTCATGCGCGGCTTGTTCTTTCGATAATGGAGTGGTCCAACGCTCTCGTCGCTCTTATACCGTCCGGTGAATGCAAATTGGTGGCCAGAATCTCTTTTTGTATCATGCAGAGAGAAGCCAGCCTTGACATTACGCGGCTTAGGTCCAGAGAACATGAATCTATGAGCATCTGCTCGTCTGGGGACCAAGATACATTGCTCGATGGCGTTGTTGATAATCAATTGATTTCGTACGAGATCATTGTCGAATTCAAGTACTCGGAGGATTGTTTCATGCTGGACACTTGGTTCGTTTCCAGTCGTATCAATCGGATCATGGTTGCCTATAAAGATAGGACAAAAGAAATCCATGTTGAGCCGCCGCAGTATTGAGGAGAGCTTCACCTGGTCGGTCTTGCTCGTCACGATAAATGCATTTAACATGTTGCCAAGGCATGCCTCAATTGTCTGGGACCACATGGGTTTCAGAAGCTTAATGTGCATTCCTAAAGGACCGATAGGACATTCGCGGAAACTGCGGTCATCTCGGATTGTCTGCAACAATCGAGGCATCTTTTCATCGTAGCCATCCATGACGTTTGGCTGAGTCCTCCGCAAGGCGTGCAATCCTGTCCTGCATTCGTCGACTTCCGCCAGCTTAGAAACCACGGCTACTTCCGCCCTGTTCAGCTCGTATTCGGCACTCTTCAGCTGTTCATTGAATCGAGGACCTTCTGCTTCACTATCATCTAATCTCAGCTTGGCTTCGCCGACGGCTCGTTTTGCATCTTCGAGGTCAGCAAGCCTCCTTGAATGAGCACCACCATTTGCATCTTCGATGCGTTGTTTTTCCTTGGTGATCTTTTCTTGATAACCTGTTACCTTTCTCTCCGCTTCTTTCATGCTTGCACCTATTCCACGCTGCTGGGTATGAATCTCTTGGACTTTTTTAGTCGCATCACTGTGGGCTTCTTTGGCAGCCTCTTCCTCTTCAACCATAGGGTTGAGGCTTTCTTCTAGTTGCTGGAAAGACGCAATTTCGGTCTGGATCTTCAAGTCCACTTTCTGAAGAGCGTTGCCCTTTTCTTCAGCGGTATTTTCTGCTTCGACAATGCCGTTCCGGACTGCAGTAATGCTAGCTTCACGGCGAGCAAGTCGCGCTTCTTGGTCTTCTACCTGTACCCAGACGAATTGATCACGAGTTCTTGCGGCTGTGTCTTTTGTTCCCTGATGCTGATCAATCAAAGCTTTCTTCTCGGCAGCGGCTTGGTATTTTCGTTCCAGAATCTTGAGGTCTTCTTTCGCCTCTACAAGCTTGGCCTCAATCATGTCGCAAGTATCCGAAACCAGGCGATAATCGCTGTCCAATTGCTGGAGCTGAACGCCTTCAACAAAAAACTTGTATTTGGTACTTGGCGTTGAATTTTGAATGAACGATTTGGCGGCATCTTGAGTGAGGACATTCATAGGGTTGTCAACTTGCAGGTTGAAGTATTCGATAATGTCATCTACATCTCCCTTCTTCGTGGATACTGTCCGACCCATAGAGTTCTTCAGGCGATATCCACTACTTCCCGACCGTGAGAAATGTCGCTCAACAATGATAGAATCTCCGTACAGATCCGGCTGGTAGGCATCGGCGCCTTCGTTCTTCAACCGGACGGTAAGATTTGCCTGCTCCTGCCCACTTCTAATAAGAGATTTCAGACTGGCTCCTCTATTGGTGGCACTTGCCTTGCCTCCCAAGCAAAGAGTGATAGCTGTCAGCGCTGCTGACTTTCCGCTACCGTTCATACCGACCACGAAATTGATGAGAGGGCTCATTTCCATACGGAGCTTCGTGTGATTCATGAAGTTGACGCTGAAGCCAGGTTAGGGATAGTTGCGCTGAGATTGCTTTGTGGAATGACGCATTTCCGGAGTTTGTGGTGAGCCCGTACTGGGGCCCGAAGGTCGTACATGCAGAAGATCGAGATAAATATCAGAAATAAACATACCAGATAATTTCCTCAATGATTCCATTCTCTGCGGCGACATTCTGGCCAATCCTGCCTCGTTTTCGTTGGAATGCTTTCTCCGCAACATGATCATCCGCATCAGGATTCTGTAGATGCTTGAAATCGTTGTCACGCATCATATCGTACTGTGTAGCAGGTGGTCCTGAAGCACCATTATCCTCCAGTTCTGCTTGTTCTTCCTCCTCATCGCTGGAGGTCGAGGCGCTTCGTTCACGCGCTTTTTGGGGTTTCGCAACATTTTGATTCAGTGACAACCGTGCCTTCTTATGTTGCTGGAGGTCTGTGTTAGATGAAGCGATTTGAAGTGGTGGAGCTGGATCTATTGAATGAGCACTTACGGAGCTGCCTCGCAGGGCAGAGCTCGCACTCTCTGTCGCGATAATTTCATCGTCGTCGGCGACTCTCACACGCTTAATTGGTGCCATTTTATGTGTGGAGGCCTCTTCAAGAAAGGGTTTCGCATATGTAGTTGTTACAAGAGCAAGGGTTTGAAAACGCGTGGTGGAGATGGAATTGTTTTGTCGCGTTTGGAAACGCGGTTGATCAAAAAATCACGTGACGATTTACTACTACAAAGACTACGCTTACTGTGCCCTTTCATCTAGCATATTCTCAATTTGTTTTTGGTGGTAGAGGATGAGAGTTTTGAGACTGTATTAAATGTAAGATAAAAGACTAGATCAAAGCTTGTCTTCTTGTACCCAACAATTAGGCCCTCGATCTTCATTTCCAGTGCAAGAGATGAGAGGATCAAAGCGTGGTCGAAATCGGCGATCAGGTTAAGGATCAAGGCACAACTGTTGAGGTTCTAAGTCCACGGCTGCGGAGTCATCATTCTATGTACAGAGCTACTTTGAACTACTCCAATCCAGCTTCAAAGCATTCCAACATCCCTCGAGCGTATGACTTCTGTTGTTAGGCATCCGCACTTGAAGAACTAGCCTCGTCTGCTGCCTTCAATGCTGCGGCAAACCGTTCCCTCAAGTCCTCAGCATCTTCCAGACCAACACTGATACGAATCAGTTCAGCCGGCACACCAAACTGTGCTGCCCAATCAAGCTCCAGGAAATGCGCTAAAATAACATAGGGAGATACCAAGGTGAAATTCGTTCCCAAACTTGGTCCCTTCGCTGTTTCTAAACGGTCATAAAAAGCGATAGCTTGAGCCACTGTGCTAAAGGTGAATGAGAGCAGACCACCATATCCACCATTCTCCGTTCTGCATTCATCGTAATACTTCCGCGAGTCGTTGTACTTGGGATAGTATACCTTCGTTACAAGAGGACTTGCTCGAAGAATCTGGCAAATGGTCTCTGCGTTGTCATTGATCTGCTCGATTCTGGTCACGAAGTGTCTGCTGTTGCGTTCCATGAAAAGGACGTCTTCGGCCCAGTAATTATCCTCATAAAGTTCTTCCGCAACGGCCTTCAGTGCTCGGTAATACTTTCCGCGTGGGTTGAATATGGCGCTACCTCCCATGACATTGCACTCTCCAGAGAAGATCTTTGTCAGGCTGCTCACAACAACATCCGCATACGGAAGAACGTGAACATTGATGAAGTTTCCAATCGTTTCGTCGACAACGACGGCAAAGTCATATGCATCGGCTAACTGCCGAATGCGTCTGAGATCAGGGCATTTTAACATCGGATTGGTCGGGAATTCGCAAAACAAGGCCAGGAATCGTTCTCCTGATTTCAATCTTGCCTCTAGAGCATCCAAATCTTCCGAAGAACCTTGTCCATAAAATACGCATCCTGGACCCCATTTTTCTAGAATCTTGAGAGTATCAACGTAAGGAAAGCCGAAAGAGATGCTCTTCATCGGCTTTCTAGCCTTCAGCATCATTTGATGAGTCATGAATATTGAGTTCATTCCACATGGATAAAGGTAAACGTCGTCTTCTGAGAGCTCCGCCACGCCTCTCATGTGAGGAGCTGTGTCCGCGATTGGCTCGGTTGCCAAATCTATCTCGCCCATTAAGGATCCAGTAATACGCCGACGAATTGCAGACTTGGCATTCTCGACAAACGAAACTCCTAGGTTACGACCAAAGCGCTCTTCAACGAATTGGGAGCTTTCGTTGATCTCCGCTCCGTTTATCACCACCACTTGATGGGCCTCAGTAACTTCTTCCATGTGCTTGTGAGGCTTCGGGGAGGTTTTGTCAATGGACACCCTTTGGTATCTTCTGGGGCCCTTGGATGACTTCCCGTAAACGTTTGAAGTCGGTTGTAGAGTTGTCCGATCGACCAAAATTCCTTCACGGAATAGCTTGTGGCAAAACTCTGCCCTCCTACTCGAAACTCCATCCCCTGAATGCTGCCAATACTGCTTTGCAATTGGAAATAAATCTTTGGGAAATAAGACGGCTGAAATAGAGGGGGAGACCTTGGCAAGCGTCTCGGAATCTGCTCGACTCCTGTCCCATACCAGATCAATCACGTGGACGTGATCTGGAGAACTGGATGGCTCTTTCGATAATATGAAGCTTGCGCATCTTCCGGCTGTCCTTCTCGAAGGAAATAGCATTGCTTGCTCTCCGGTCTTGCCAAGTGTTGCGACAATGTCTTCGGCAAATGCCACAATGAACTTGTTGATGAAGAAGCTTCACCACAGGGCGACGATTAGCAGGGCACAGCAAGCGAGAAGACCAAGCTTACCGGGGATAGCCAATGGTCATCTTGTTCAAAACCCTCTCGTGTCCTTCTTCGTAACCAATATTGTCCGCCCATTTTGGCAAAGACATACTCGTCGCCTGTCCACATATCAGCGTTGACTCATGAAAAAAACTTCAAACACATCTTGAACACGATCTAGGATTGGTGAAAGCTTGCTGAAGAACCCACATGAGCTGTCAGAGCTGGGATAGATTCTCCAAGCTCAATGGTAGCCATTTTGAGAGATGGTGAGGAGAATGGAATCGTTTGAGTTGGAAGAAGGATACAGTTGTTTTCCGCACATCGGAGTCATATTGTAAAATCATCTGAATTGATAGATGCACTCTCACTCCGCTCCCAGATACCCCGCTAAACTAGCACCCGCGATTTGTGGGCTCAGTCGCAATGTTTTTGTTCTCATAATTTTTTTTTGGCGATGCGTTTAAAAAGCTGCCTTCACATTTCACGATGACCGGCTTGCTGGTCTCGTCCAAAAGGCGAAAGCTCGATCATCAAGATGACGATAAAGATGCGATCTATGCGGGAGGGCTATACAAAAGCAGCATGTTCAAGCAGCAGGTGGAGGAGATGCTAGCAGAAGTCCAGCCAAACTACGAGAAACAGGCAGGGGTGATAGATGATGCTTTGAGGAGGCTAAAGGTTCTCATTGAAGGAATTGAGGATCGAGAGGGAGTTTCTGTGAGCCACGAGCAGTTTTCAGTCAAAGACACATCGGCATCTAATGTATTCGCAGATTCTCGAAGCGACAAACCTACTACACAAATTCCACAAGATCACGATTCCCTTCCCCGATCCCAAACCTGACAAAAATGCGGCGTACAAACTTGCATTTGCGAAACCGTCGAGTGTAAATGTTGTCGGAAGTTATGCGCTCAAGACTATGGTTAGGTCGGAAAGTGTGCTTGTTGTCGACATGATAGTGAAGATGCCCGAATCTATCTTGCAAGAGAAAGACTTTATGAACTACCGATACTTCTACAAAAGGGCTTACTATCTGGCTTGTATTGCTGCGGGTCTTCGAGACGCCGTTCGAGACCAATTCTCTCTTTATTTCGAGTATCAAAATGGGAACAGCCTTCATCCCATTCTCGTAGTGAAGTCAAAGACGAGTGAGTTATAATGATCGCGAGCTTAGAACAGGCATTAACATCTGACAGAAGACAAATCGAATTCTGACTCAAGTTTTGCCATCAACATCATCCCTGCTGCTCCCGAGACCTTCTTCTCCGAATCCAAACTGCGTCCTACCAGGAACTCCATCCGGCCAAAAGAAACCTCGGAAAATACAGCAACTAGGCTTGCTCCATCGCCTTTTTATAACGCCTCTCTTAAATCCGATTGCAATCTTGAACCATATTTGAAGTTACTACATTCGGCATCTAAGCAGTCAGCTGGGTTCAAGGATTCGTGTATACTTGGCCGGATCTGGCTCCGTCAGCGTGGGTTTGGAAGCTGTTTGTCGAAGGGTGGATTTGGCCATTTCGAATGGGCAGCTCTGACGGCTTTGTTGCTGAAAGGCGGCGGAACGAAAGGGCACAACGTTCTATCTCCGGGTTACAGCAGCTACCAAATGTTCAAAGCTGTCCTGCACTTTCTGTCATCTACGGATTTGGCATCGAAGCCATATTCTTATGAGCCACCATCCGATTTCCAGCTCTTGAAATCTGACGTGCCAATCTTCTATGACGGCCCACGAGGGCAGAATATTCTTTACAAAATGACGCCCTGGTCATACACGTTATTAAGAGATGAGTCAAAGACGTCGCTACAAATGCTAAACGACGATGCTTTTGATCAGTTCGAGTCAACCTTCATACTGCGGACAAACCAACCTCTTCAAAGATTTGATTGTTTAGTCCGCATACCAGTTCCAAAGCGAGCACTTGAGGAGTTATCTAGCGATCATGGACCGAGCGTCGCCCGCTTGAGTCGTCGCCTTTTTGAAGTGCTACGAGAGGGCTTGACAGACCGGGTGAAGCTTATTGATATCCAAGAAGACGCTACACGTTCTTGGTCTATCATATCCTCCGCGCCATCATCGCTAGAGGAGTCTTCATTTCTGGTTGCCGTCGTTTTCGATCCCCAGAATATAGACCGCCTCGTTGATCACGGGCCATCAGCGGAGGAGAAGAAGAAGGCAGTCAAATTTCAGAAATTCTGGGGTGAAAAAGCGGAATTGCGCCGATTTAAGGACGGCAGCATCCTGGAGAGTTTGGTGTGGTCACCTGGATCGTCATACTCAATTTTCCAAGATATATGCACCTATGTCATCAAGAGACATTTTGACGTTGATGCGAGTAAACGCCTCAAATTCGTCGGTGACGGCTTTGAAAAGTCTCTTCCTAGCATTGGGACAAGTTCGAAAGATTTCGAAACCCTGAAACATGCCTTCAGTGCTTTTGAGAAGGAAATCAGGGATATGGAGAGTCTACCTTTACAATTGAGGCAACTGTCTGCCATAAGTCCTCAACTTCGCTATGCCACCGTCCAACAACCAAGTTTCAGTCCTCAAAAGCCCTTGAAAAAGCCAGCCGATGTATTGATACAATTTGAAGGCTCAGGAAGATGGCCTGATGATATCGTTGCCATTCAGCGAACGAAGATCGCTTTTCTACTCAAAATTGGCAATCTACTGGAAGAATCGAATAACAGTACGACGACTCGCCTTGGCCTCGAGAACGAAGATCATCCGTTACAGAATTGCGCTTTTCTAGATGTCATCTACGAGTCTGGAGCAGCATTCCGACTACGAATCCACAACGATCGCGAACAAATCTTGCTCGAACGCCAAGTGAAAGACAAGTTGACGGATAACCGAGCTCGAGAAGATGCTGTGACGGCCTTGTCCGTCTACAAAAGAACGTTCATTCAGCTCCCACTCCTCACTCAGTCTATCGCAACCCATTGCACACGGTTTCCACTTTTGTCACCCTCGATTCGTCTCATGAAGAAATGGTTTGATAGCCATATGCTTTCAAGACACATCAGCGAGGAGCTTATTGAACTGCTCGTCGCACGAACCTTCGTACAGCCATATCCTTGGCGGGCACCATCGTCCTCTATGTCTGGATTTTTGAGAACCTTGCTGTTTATATCAAGATGGGATTGGCGTTTGGTCCCATTGATTGTTGATTTCACCGGCACCATGACGAGCAAGGATGTTACTTCAATCAACATGCGACTGGAGGCATGGCGAAAGATCGATCCCGGTATGCATCGAACAGTCCTCTTTGCAGCTTCAAATCACGATACTCAAGGAACTGCTTTTACGGATAGAGGGCCTTCAAAGGTAGTGGCTTCACGCATGACAGCCCTCGCTCGCTCAGCCTGCAGGCTGGTCAGGGATCAAGGTGTCGATCTAGACTGCAGAGCACTTTTTGCATCTTCAACTGCCGATTATGATTTCGTGATCCATCTCACGCCTAAATTTACATATGATGAGGCAAGCAAGACCACGAAGCACAGGTTTAAGAATATTGAAGTACAGTCAGAAACGGACCTAGAGGTAATTGGATATCAGCCTGTGAATGAATACATTCATGAGCTTGAGAGGCTATATACCAGCAGCATTGTATTTTTCCACAGATCAATATCTGGACCCGTCATTGCCGGGCTATGGAATCCGCAGATTGTGCAAGCACGCCCTTTCAAGGTCAATCTAGCATATGCTACACAACCGGAGATGCCTTCGGATGATGAGATCAAGCTGGACAAATCCGCAATTCTGTCAGAGATTGCGAGAATTGGGGGAGATATGGTGTCACGAATTGAGCTTAATCATTAGTTATAATTCTGGCGAGGAGGAAGGAATGAGCACCCAAGAAATAACTTTTCAATATATTCGTAACTACCATGTCGTTTCGGCGAACTGAACAAGATGCCTCTATGTCCAAACAAGAGTCTATATGCACCTATCTTTGACCCACACTATCCCACTACCCTGACGCTGACTTCAACCACTGCTGCTTCCACATACGCGACGACTCGAAGAGTGCTGTTTACGCAGGGAAAAAGAATACTCAAATCATTCCCCTCGTGATCTTCACTCTCCGCAGCATTCGCAACTCCTGTCTAGGATGATTCCGCAGTTGCCATCACAGCTCTCCCTTAACTTTCTATGCTCGACAGCCGAGCCCTTCCAGACCGAAGCCGTCTCGACTCTGGAGAAGATGCTGCAGTTTTCAAACAATCGCTCATCCCACAAAGCCATCAAAGTCACCGCAGCATAGCCTAGCCGCATACCAGGAGCCCTCCAAGCGGCTTTTGATAAAGTTGGTGCAGCAGTTGTTCTAGCAGACCCGGCCACGGATGATTCGCGGCAATATCATACAATCCAGCACCTCATTGCTAATGGTGCAAGCTTCGGCCCTTATAAATTTCTCCTTGCATAGGCCCATCAATACAGGATGTTTCGTTAAGTTGTGCACAGGGCTAATTGCCAATTCTCTTCGTCCACAGAAGAATCGCATCGACCAAATTCGAAACTAATGAAAATAAATGGCAGATCCAAGGATAAGTGGTACATTTTCTCATTCAAAAATGTACCTGCATACAGGTCGGTATTTCTGATAACAGCTCAAAAGTAAACCTACACTAGGGTGAATGGCGGGCTAATCTTTGAAGCTCGAGCTTAGGCTACTCAACCGTTGACGTCTGATTGAGGTCATCACCATGAAACCAAAGAAGGAAGAGACAGGGCAAATGGACACATTGTGTTAGAACAAGAATAGAGAACTGATAGCAAACGGAGTTGCGTTGTAGCTCCTCAGAAATATTTCAACCCCCCATTTGAACTGGATCTTAGTAGAGTTTCGGAGGTTGGCTTGAACTTCCTCCTTGAGTAAACGTTACGAGGAACTGCACGTTGAGGTGTCCTGGAATTCTAGTTTTTGCTCTAAGCTACCATTTTGATTATGGCTGACCACTTTATCGAGCCCGAAATATATGCACAGCAGAACTGTAAACAGATGCCGTCGCTTTCCTACAAGAGCGCTCAACTCCTTAAACGCCCCCAACCAGCCTCCCATGCCATGCAAGTTCGTCGAAGCGTTAAACATGAGAGAGTCGCTCAAGCAGGTTGCTCATACGCTCTTCTAATGACTCTCGAGAATTGCTCCATCTTGACGTTTTCTCTCACGATTGTGCCCTTCGCCTCATTCTCTTTATTTAAAGGAACCTTAACCGCATTGCCTGCCATTGCCCATCCGCATACTCCGCTCACGAACTTCTCAAATGATGCGCCTTGCATCCCCAACCACGACTCAAGAACAGAACGCTCAATTTCTCTGACAGTCTGTGCGATGGTGAGGGCGATGCGAATGCGAATTAGCTCTTCGAAGCCCGAGACATCAGCAATGAGATCTGCGTAAAGGTCGTCGCTGTCAAGTGTGCTCCAGAAGGTAGAGTACGAGGCTTGACCGAGGAGGTTATTAAGAACATTGAGCTTTTGGACCGCCTCAGAGAGGGGAGCGTCACCTGCTGCTGGGAGAGCCGAGGATGCGGAGATGGGTGTGAGGATGTGTGGTGGGAGGAGGTGGAGAGCGAGCGAGAAATCGGGGGAGGGGAAGACAGTCAGGGCTTTGACAAGGACGTTGGTGATGACTTCATCTTTGGTAAGGTGGGGGTTGAATTGGTATCTGCACAGTCGCATAATTTGTCAGTCTTTGATTTCTTTGAATATATTCTCGTGAAATATATAGGTTAGGAAATGCCTTTCAGATAGAGCTAATAATAAACTTCAGCGGATGGAGGGATTCATTCTCCATACCATCAGGTAATAGGAAACGTTGAAAAACGATCATCACATTGACATCGGGGGATGGAATTTGGGAAGTCTGTTACTCACAGCTTTAAGAGAGCCAAGTTTGCGTAAATATCGTGAGTCCGGCTTTCGCATTGTTGTGAGACATATTCCTCGAAGATCTGAGTGCTTTCAGGATTGTAGCGATCCAATCCATTCAAGATGGCATCGATGTGCGGAGGCCGTTCAGCTGTGAAGTCGAAGGCGATACCCATGATTGCGATTTCGAGACGTGAAGTTTCTAGTAGAGACGGTTCGACAAGATAACTATCGCGTCGAATGGTTGGGTTATTGCGTGGGAGGAGGTTGTTTGCAAAAGTTTTGTGGTCGACATTGAAATTTGGAGAAGTTCAAAATCGGTTAAAGTGTGGAGTCATGTGACCAACTCGCACACCTTAGGTCAACGACAATGATCTCTGAGTCTCGTACAGCTTCCCGCGGGGCAAGTCCTAGACAGATTAAAACATCTTCTCCTATTTAATGGTGTTTCTTCATTTTACCATAATGTCTCAACGCTTTTTGGCCAGACATCCTCGAATTTGACTAAAGGAAACTAGTAAACTACCACAGATGGAATTATTAGAACCCGGCTTTCTACTTTTCACTTTGCCTAAGTCTTTTCTCTAAGTCTTTTCTAATCTCAGTCCATGGAACACCTGTTTCATCCCTATGATTACCAAGGCAAAGGCTGCAGGTTTGAAAGTTCCGAGCAGTCAGAACATCCAATCTTTTAAAATGTCTGTTAGACATTATAAGTTATGCACTCCTACAGTATCTCATAATTCTTTATAGTCTTATAATTCCGGTTCAGATAGCCTGCTTCCCTTGGAGAATGCCAGATGATTGTCATGGCTCTCATTTTTCATCGCAGACTCGTCATAAACTTGACTGGCTTCTATCTTCTTTGCCAATGGATTCCCGATCACATTCATTGACTTTAAACAATTTCCATTTGAAGTACGCTGAGTTTACCTGGTAAGCGCTCCAGATTTTGGGCTAACTCCCAAGATCACCGCATAGGTGACGATGGAGCTTCAACATTGTCTGGTAGTGATTTGACAAAACTTTCAACATGGCTTTAAGGTAGAAGTACAAGATGTTAAAGTGCTTAGTCCAACAGACTGAATTACTCTATGCCGCATCGTTTACACTCTTTTGCCAATCAAGTGCAATGAGGAAATCCACTTCAGAAAAAGTCGCAATCACCAAGGCAAGAGTTATACCAACCAATAGCCTTGGCAAAAACAGACGAAGCCTTGGAGTTTTCTATAAGAACACCGGCAGTCCTACAATACAGTAGCACGACAGATTCATCAAATTACCGAATGTTGGCTTGCCAATTCCTCGTATTATGCCATTACAACGCATCGCTAGCTCATTGAATAGTTGCATCGAGACACCAAGTGAGAGTGCATTCTGGACAAGCTCAACAATATTCTGTCCTGATGGATAGTTCAAGGGCACGAAAGTAGAAGAATAGTGGGTTGTTGGTAGCGGAACCAATGAACGACGTGCGAAAGACGACAACTATACTTGTTCTCGCTGGCGAAGCCCATTTGGCGCAAATGTGCTGTGCGATAATCGTCATTCCTGAATCCTGCGCTGCTTGTAAAGAAAGGGAATGCCAATTTGATCTTTGGAACTGTCTGTAGGATTATTCTCATTCGACGAAAGAAATGCCGGCAGCTTGCAGAGAATGAATATGGATATGGGGGTGAGTTGTATAATCACAATTGCTTGACTAGGCAATACTTTATATATTTCGGTACCTCATGCAAAGGCATACTTTGAAGCAGCTGAAGTGGTAGCATTTCTAGGAGTATTTGATAGTAAGATAGAAGCTAGCTTGATAGATTCGACGCCAGATTTCTAGACAGGTGGACAGAGACCAGATACGATGAAGCATAAACATCCTCTACCCGTTGAATGCTGTTGACTACAAGCTTTGTCACTCCATGTGAGTCATGTTGAGTAGCAAGAAAGACTGGGCTGAAAACCTATTTGAGACTAGTGTTGATGATCGAGGCGGTTAAACGTAATTCATCGAGAGCTAGCTTCGTAGCAATTTGCGGGGAAAGCCCTCATCAAATCACTACCTGCAACAACGATAGATTTTGGATTCATTTTATAACGGAGTTCGCCGTCTCCCTGCTAGCATCTACAGTAACGTAATTAGATAAAAAATCGTACCGCCATTGTATCCGGCGAGGAGTCAAATATACGTTTTATATAACGTGGGCTCCCACACTGTCAGTTATTGTTAACACTACACAATTTGAGGCCTAATATTCGATCTGATCAACATGGGTATCAAAGATGCCCTTTCATTCCAGCTTCGAAAGAAGCTGAGAGAGGACTTGTTGGCAGCCGACGACAAATTTGTCCTTGAAATCCCCAAAGTTGAGCTCCATGTGCACATCGAAGGGACTTTGACTCTCGACTTGAGGTGGAAGATGACTCAGAGAAATGGGACCACGCTCAGACTTGTTCCAACTGGACCAGAGATCAAAAGTCTGGAAGAACTCCATGCTGCTCTCGACTCAATCATGCCAGAAGCTAGTCGAATGGACGATGGCGAAGAACGGGATATCTTCTTCGAATCCTACTTCGAAGGCTTTCAAGCTTTGAAGACGAAGGATGATTTTTACGACCTGGCAATGAACTATTTTGAGCATGCGGCCTCAATGAATGTTCGCTACTGCGAGCCTTTCTTTGATCCTCAGGGCCACACAAGCCGTGGAGTGCCTTGGAGCGAGATGATGGATGGTTTTCGGGAAGCTCAGAGAGAAGCGGAAAAGAGGCTCAACGTATGAATCACTCACCAGATGGCTAGAAATAACCTTACTTATTATCTTGATAGGTCAAATCAAGATGGATCATGTGCTTCCTCCGCGACCTCTCTCCCGAGTCAGCTATGGAACATTACAAGGCTGCGCTACCATACCGCGATATGATTGCAGGCATTGGGCTGGATGCATGTGAAGAAGATCGGCCTCCGTCACTTTTCGAAGAGGTGTTTGCGCTGGCTCGACGTGATGGCTTCAAGCTTACGATGCATTGTGACGTGGATCAAAAGGACACACCAGAGAACATCAGACAGGTTGTCTCTGTCGTTGCAGGTGGGGGAACTGATCGCATCGATCATGGCCTCAATGCTGCTCACGATTCCACTTTGATGAACTTGATCCTCAAGCGTGACATGGGTATGACGCTTTGCCCATGGTCTTATCTTCGACACACGACATATGAGAGGCTTGGGCCGAGCATCCGGACTCTGTACGATGCAGGAATCCAGATAACCATTAATAGCGATGATCCATCGTATATGGAAGATTGCTGGATCTTGCATAATATGTTGCTTGCGAAACATTTGTGTGCCTTCAGTGACAAAGAGATCACTGTTCTATCGAGGAATGCTATCAGTGTCTCTTGGGCAAATCAGTCAGTCAAGGAGGAGATCCTAGAGGAGATTGAGGCAGTGTATGCACGATTCTACCCGAGTAGATGAAAGCGTCCTCTCGCGCATCCTACACAGCCATCTCGAGACATTGATATTTGTCAAAAAAAGAGTGATTAGATTTCAATTCTAAGAATAGAGCTTCATTCCAAAGAAAATGTTACTTCAATGAGGCTTTGAATTGTAGAAAACGAGATAAAAATGAAGCTATTCACGACACTTACGGAGAGCTCGTGAGCCAAAGCAGTGGAAGGTGTCGCTCGCTTAAATACCTAGCACCAATGAACTTTCCCCTTTCCAAAGGTTCATATCAAGAGGAAGAAGGCTCTTCAATGGCTATCTCGGAAATCAAAGGGATTGCTTTCAAACAGCGTAATGCGACGAACCCAGCCTCAGGAAGCTACAATAACACCAAAGTGGGAGACCACGACGAAATAATGGCCTCCATTGACGACTTAGATCTTGACTCCGTTATCTCCCTTTCTGCCGGCAATTGAGGGATATCTGCCAGAGTAGCTGTGCTCTATTGGAGCGTTTGGGCGTCAGATTTAGGCTGTGGGGGATTATGCCAGAGCTTCCAGACCAAGAACAAGGCCCTACGAGGCCGGAACAAGCTTCTGGACCTCCATCATTTTGGCCATGGACGTTGTTGAGGCTGACTGTAGCCGGTGGGCAGGTAAAGTACGGCGAGCGAGCCGCAATGATGCGACGTAATGCTGGGGATGTGGGCGATCCATTGGATATGGTGGTCCTGGATAATTGTGAGTTCTGTCAACGGGTGTTGGGTCGAAAGCAAGCCACTTGGGCAAACAACGCTGCTGCACGGCTGCGCGCAGGACGCTACTGTAGACGTGGTGGGAAAATCAACTCCTGGCGCTTGTCAAGCTCCTTTGAAGCTGTTCCTCTCTCGAGCCACATGGACGAGAATTAAATCATCACAGCCCAAACAAGAGGAAGTGATTATTCCACAAGAGTTGTTCCTTGACCAAGAGAAACAGGAACAGAAGCTCCGTACTTTACCGTAATTCCACTGGCAAGTTGACCGGAATGCGCCAATGCGAGCGAGTGAATGTTGTAGAAACCCCTGCAGATTTTATCGCAGAAATAAAAACAGAGCTTCGTCATCGGCCCGTGCTGTCAAAGACAACAACCGCCGTTCCAAGGTTGTACCGGCTTCTGGGTTATTGCTTGGCCTGGAAGAATACCTTTCCACTCTGATAGGTACTCCGTCGTACAGCTTATCTCAATATTCAACAGGCAGAGAGGATAAGCAAACTCGTCAACCGTTTCCTTTCTCTGAGATATTTCCCTCAAAAGTCTTCATCTCTTCCTCGTCCTTTCTCAACGCACAACACCATCTCTGCAACCAGTGCCCGGCAGTCGATGCAGACGCTATTAAAGCCTCAATCGCACACTTTACCACGATAACGAGACTCTTCCTACCTTCTGCCTACCGCCTCCTTCACTCAGCACCTTCCTTGAATTACCTATCTCGCCGAGAATACCCGTCAGACAGTACCTGCCACAAGTATCTCGACAGCTGTTACACAATCACGACCGTCACGCCATCTCCTACCAGGAATACCATCGCGAGCAACTCAACACACTGCTACTCCCTTTCACGTCGCCCACAATGCCGTCTGTAGTCGAAGCAGGTCTTAAGACACCGGGCAGATTGCTGCTGGTATCAAACAGACTGCCCATCACAATCAAACGCTCCGACGATGGCTCATACTCCTTCAGCATGTCCTCTGGCGGCCTTGTTACAGGCCTCAGTGGCTTGTCCAAGACTACAACCTTCCAATGGTATGGCTGGCCAGGCCTGGAAGTTCCAGATGCAGAGGCTGGACCACTAGTCAAACGACTTAAGGATGAATATGGAGCTGTGCCAGTATTTGTCGAGGATGAGCTGGCCGACAGACACTACAATGGCTTCTCAAGTAAGATCTATGAACAGTGCATGTAGAACCAGTCGCTAACTCTCACTGCAGACTCCATTCTCTGGCCCCTCTTCCATTACCATCCCGGAGAGATCACCTTCGACGAGAGCTCATGGACTGCATACAAGGAGGTTAATCGATTGTTCGCAAAGACAATGGCAAAAGACGTTCAAGATGGCGATCTGATCTGGGTTCACGATTACCATCTGATGCTTCTACCAGAAATGCTGCGAGAGGAGATTGGTTCAACAAAGAAGAACGTCAAGATTGGCTTCTTCCTCCATACACCATTCCCTAGTAGTGAGATCTACAGAATCTTGCCTGTACGAGAGGCTCTCCTTTTGGGTGTTCTTCACTGCGACTTGATTGGCTTCCATACCTACGACTATGCCAGACATTTCCTGAGCAGTTGCTCAAGAATATTGTAAGTATTGAAAGTCAAATTGCAGTATTGATGGCTAATGAGAATCAGAGAAACACCAACAAACCCCAATGGCGTTGAGTTCAGAGGCAAATATGTCACTGTCGCTGCGTTTCCCATTGGCATCGATCCAGAGAAATTCATCGAAGAGATGGATAAGCCAAGCGTACAAGAGCGAATCAAGGTTCTGGAGCGTAAATTTGAGGGTGTAAAACTCATCGTTGGCGTCGACAGACTGGATTACATCAAAGGAGTACCCCAAAAGCTTCACGCCCTTGAAATCTTCCTCAGCGAGCACCCTGAATGGATCGGCAAGGTCGTCCTCATCCAAGTTGCCGTTCCCAGTCGACAAGATGTCGAAGAATACCAAAACCTCCGTGCGGTTGTCAACGAATTGGTCGGAAGAATTAATGGCAGGTTCGGCACAATCGAATTTATGCCCATCCATTTTCTCCATCAATCTGTACCGTTCGACGAACTGACAGCTCTGTACGCCGTTTCTGACGCTTGTTTGGTCTCATCCACCCGCGATGGTATGAACCTTGTCTCCTACGAATATATCGCGACTCAGCGAAAGCGTCACGGCGTCATGATTCTCTCTGAGTTTACAGGTGCAGCTCAATCACTCAACGGCGCACTCATCGTCAATCCATGGAACACGGAAGAGCTTGCAGGAGCCATCCACGACGCGGTGACCATGTCCCCCGAAGCCCGGGAAAACAATTTCAAAAAATTGGAGAAATACGTCTTCAAGTACACTAGTGCTTGGTGGGGCGAGTCTTTCGTCAGCGAGTTGGTGAGAATCAGTGAACATGCCGATAAGAAGCAGAGGCGAGCTTCCATATCCCCGGCAGCTGCCAAGGTTCATGAATTGGTCGACAGTGTTAAGAACATGACGGTTGGAGGAAAGAAGGTCGGTGAAATGGCTCCAGGAGAGTGGCATGATTAATTATGAGGATGAGTGATGGCATGATGATACGATACCAGTTTGCTTTTGGGCATGAACTTGGAGTTGCGAGGGATTGGGACACACATCATAGGGATTGGCTGCAAGATTCGCTAGTGGGGAATCACATGAATAGAAAGGACAAAAGTATGAAACGTCTCATGTGTTTTGATATTTGTAACCTCGTCAACGCCAAAATGCCCCGCCTCGTTCAAGTAGACGCTTTTGTAGGCCCATTGGCGATCTTTCCTAAGCCTTAGGGCACTCCCTGCTTGCAGGCATGTCTCACGGGTTCAGTCGGATATCGTTCGGCTTTTTGAGAAAACAGCAGTTTCTATTCTACAAGGACAATCCGCAAATGCTGAAATCGCTCGCAATGTAACAGTCATCTCATTCGTACTGTATTGCCTAACTCTGATGGTTATTTGCTAGCGGTTATCAACGGAGTTCGCATAATTCTCCTTCATTGCAAAGACCACTCCTTCGTGGCCTCCATGGATTTTGTGTTGGGTTATTGGGACAGCGTGATGGTGCGGCGTTTCGTCTCCAATTATTCTTGCTGGACAGTCGTACCACGGTATTGATAAATGGACGGTTTGAATGCAACGTGCTGGGGAAGTGAATGGATCATGTTGTCTGATCTCACAGTAGAGGGCTAGACTATGTAAGATATGATAAGGGCAGGTTTATTCTTATCGAGTCTTTTGTGAACGGGACAATATCGTGAGATCGTGGCAAATCTGTGTGGGTTACTCATAGCTGCTTCTATCTCGGAAGTCGAAATGTGTTGTAGGAGTCGCTTGTCATTTCTGCTTTGGCTTGGCGATAATGTCTCTAAGCTAGTAGTGCTTGTCGAGAATATTTTTTATTATAGAACCGATACAGGGGTTATTTCGGAATGCATGGCACACTGGTCCAGTTTGCATAGCGGCTGAATCTTGTCGACTTCATTGCGAACGCATTAATAGATACAGGTTGCGAGCAGGAGGAAAAGGCGGGCTTTTCGCTAAGAATACTGCTATGGTATCCCTGAATTATTAAAGGGCAAGATAAATTATATAGCTCATTGTGAGTATAGAAAGGAGTTTGCTAGAGGCTTGATTGATAGGAGATTTCTAGACATTCTTGGCGAGGATTTATGAGTACTCGTGTGTCATAGCTCTCAACATTGATGTGAACTCCTTCAATGTAAGAGAGGTCATACGCAAAGCGAACTCTGCTTTCAGGGCTAAGATGATGCCAGGAGATTGGCTTATGCTGTAGAGATCAGACTTGTCAGATTTCGGATGGACTTTCGCTCTTGTAATGAGGTCGGTGACAGGAAAGTCGAGGGACGATGGATGCGGATATCATTTAACCAGTGAATCACCCGGAGATGTAAGCCTTTATCAAAAGAGATCCTATGAGTTGGAGCTTCTCCTCATTTTCTGACCACGTTGCAGCGCTACCCTTTCTGCTGCTCTGGGATAATTCAAAATTACGACGAATGTCAATGTCAAATTGGTGAGAAGGTGAGGATATCACGAAGCGTACATGTAGGGAATCGCGCAAGATGTAGATACTGAGAGCAAGAAGCAAGGAGCTAGGATATTTTGGTTTTGCAGTAAGTTACTACTGTATTTGCTCCTCAGCTATCAAACTAACTTTAGATAAACTCCTAATGTAATTAGCTAGCTCTAAGAAAGAGGTATCACCCGTCATAAATAGGAAATGAGTCAACAAATCAATCGCACTTGTATGATTGCTGGCTTTTGGAAGGACTATCTCCCATCTGATTTATAAAGCATCTTAGGTCAAAATTTGGCAAAAGGACTGTTGGGATATCGGATGATGTCGTAATCCCGAACCCTCATTGAGCAGATATAAAAGCGGTATGTAGCTGCAGAATGTCAAGTGAATGACCTAGTCGCCTGCCCTCCTCCTTGAAGGCATCGACAGAACAACCTGTGACTCTTAGAGGCCACCTCTGTCACAACATCATGGTCTAATACCCGCCGATCATGTAACATCTTGACGGATCAATGTCAAACAATTTGCTGTACCTCAAATGCTCACCGATCTTTTTCCAGCTTGCATCGTTCACGGCGATAGCTTGTTGCTCAACCGTCTACCTTCAAACCAAACTCTCAAGACATATTGCCCCGAAACCCAACCCACGATCCACCCTACACTTGCTACACCATGATGACCTCAAACCTCCTTTCGCGCATTTTACCCACCAACCCTTCTGGCAGATCGATCTACGATGACCTCCGGGCTCACGATGGAGGCATCGAATCAGACGGCGATATAGAAGAACGAGCTGGTATGGCAATAGATGAAGAAAACCTAGGATATCATGACGACGATCTTGGAAATGCAGAGGCTTTCAACGGCGAAGACAGCCGCATAACCGCCGGAAGCACAGCATTCTTTGCTGGCCAACAGAATGATGGAACAAAAGGGGCAGGAGTGGGGGCTTCAAGACACAATAAACCACAAAGAGGGTGGTTTGCACAGTCACCTCGACTTCTTGGAGAAGATGGGGATGATGATGTGCCTGCTTCACTCCTTATCGAAGGAAATGAGCGTCTTGGTCTGATCAGTCCAAGCCATGGGCGGGGGAGAGACACAAAGACAAGCAAAAAGCAATACGCTATTCCCGGACCTTCGAATAGAGAAACTCGTGCACACTGGGAAGCTGCTCAAGCTCAACAAAGGCTGCATCAGGATGACGAAGACAGAGCTTCAAGTGCCAGGCAGCCAGAGCCAACGGCCAGGCTGTTGACCGGGAGTCCTCGTGACAGAGCCATGTGGATGTGGATAAATGTGGTAAACCTGGACAACTTCATGCAACAGGTGTATACATATTACACTGGTTCTGGTATCTGGTGTATACTTCTATTCCGAGTCCTAAATTTACTGTAAGTCTTCCCGCCATCCTTTAGAATACTATTGACCACGACCTTAGTACAATCATATTTGTGGCTGTATTCGTCACCTTTCTCTCGCAATGCGTAGATTATGGCAAGATTCCAGAAAGTACCTCGTTGTCTCAGGTGGTATATCCCCAGTGTACCAAAAACATTTCAGGAATGCCGAACGTTGCCATCTGGCTGTTCTCTTTGTGGGTCTTTGGGCAAATTTGGTTGTTTCTGGTCGATATTCCACGGTTATGGCGACTGCACGACTTCTTCCTATATCTTCTCGAGGTTCCAGATAGTGATATACAGACCGTATCGTGGCAAGAAGTCGTCGCCAGATTGATGGCGCTACGGGACCAAAATCCAATAACAGTGGAAAAGATTACGCCAGCAAATCGAAAGTACATTGGAAACCAATCCAAGCAACGATTAGACGCCCACGATATTGCGAATAGGCTCATGAGGAGGGAAAACTACTTTATTGCGCTCTTCAACAAGGAGATCCTGGACTTGACACTTCCATTCCCATTCCTCCAAGGCCGCCAGTTGTTCTCCAGGACGCTATATTGGAACTTGAACTGGTGTATCATGGACTTCATCTTCAACCCACAAAACCAAGTCAATCAATTGGTCTTGAAGGATTCTCATCGACGACAATTGAGTGAAGGTCTTCGAAATCGCTTTCTTTTTGCAGCCTTCATGAACATTATCTTCGCCCCACTGATTGTCATGTATCTTCTTACTGTATATTTCTTGAAGTACTTCAATGTCAGTCTCGCGAATCCCTCTGCTTGCTGCCCACTAACTTCTCATTAGGAGTACCAGAAGAATCCTGCGTCTATCGGGGCACGACAATACACTCCCCTTGCCGAATGGAAATTCCGGGAATTCAACGAGGTGTACCATCTGTATGAGAAGCGAGCGAACATGTCATATCCTTTCGCTTCAAGATACCTCGAACAGTTTCCCAAGAGAAAGATGGGAGAATTTGCCAGATTCGTGGGATTTGTGGCTGGTTCCCTGACTGCAGTCCTTTTCCTTGTAACCCTTTGGGATCATGAGTTATTCTTGTCCTTCGAGATCACTCCTGGAAGAACGGCGGTCTTTTACATTGCCATTTTTGGTGGACTCTGGGGTTTCATGAATGGGATGACGCCGGACGAGAACATGGTGTTTGATCCCGAGTACGCATTGCGAAATGTGATCGACTACACGCACTACATGCCCAATCACTGGCAAGATCGACTGCATAGCGATGAGGTCAGGAAAGAGTTTGCCGAGCTCTATCAGCTTAAAATTATGGTCTTCTTAAATGAAGCCTTGAGCATACTCATCACTCCTTTCATCCTCTGGTTCAGTCTACCGAAATGTAGCGACCAGATCATCGACTTCTTCCGGGAATTCACAGTCCATGTTGACGGCGTTGGATACGTTTGTTCCTTTGCCGTGTTTGACTTCAAGAAGGGCATGGGCAAAAATGGACCACAAGCTGGTGCTAACCCCGACCCTCGTGATGATTATTATTCTACCAAACATGGAAAGATGGCGGCATCCTACTACGGCTTCTTAGACAACTACCATCTCAATCCTAAGACCGGTGTTCCGGGCCACATACCTCCTGGACTTCGTCAACAGTTCCATCCGCCACCAGCTTTCCCCGGGCTCATGTCGCCAACGCTTGCAGCGGATATGCAGGCATCGAGAATGGGCCGAAGTGGGCGACCAAGAAGCCGAGCTCCAGGTGCCGGACCTCAATCAGCTCGGACGCCTCGTTTCATGCCTGCTGCTCACGCCTCCCCGATGCCGTCCATTCTCTTGGATCCGCATCACCAGCCCTCGACGTCTGGATTTGGAGGGCGTAGCGTCCGACGGAATTCACGATCACGCTATCAAGCTCCGCAAAACATAATGGAAGAGCCGATCGAGGATGAGGACGAGACCGGTGCTCGAGGAGCGGGACAGAGGGACCCGTACGAGAGTGTCGGAGGGCTCGAAGAGTCTCGATGGGAGACTTCACCTACGCGAGGAGTGAGCAAGGAGGCCAGCGTGGAAGAAGGCGATGGTGGGCCAGGAGGCGGGGTGTTGGGACTGCTGTATCAATTTCAGAAGGCGCAAACGGATGGCAGACCTGGGGTCAATATTTAAGAGGAGCGGATGGCATGTACTGGCGTTTGGGGTTTGTCATGGCATTGTGAGGGGGCATACTGCGGCATCTGTAGAGGGTTTGGTTTTTTGGGGATGGATTGGGGATAGAGCAATCGAGAAATACAGCAGCATAGTGTGTGCATAAGAAGGACAGCTCAGGAAAGCAGGCCATGTCATGCGGCAGCTTAATCTCTGTAGACATGTGTTGTTGCTATTTGTTGTCCTCTGGGAGCTGCAGAAGCAGGAAGCCCATGCCATGTGCCATGTGCCATATGCCATAAGCCGCCAAACTACCGGTGTGAATGGCAGATCAAGAATGGGGTGTTCTCTGCGGGCTTCACGCCGAATAGAGGGATCCCCGAATAAACTTCCCCTCCTCTCTGCCCTCAAAGCCACCACAGACCCCTGAATACGCCCATATCCCATGGCCGTGGGATGGGAATGTACGCAGTTGGTATCAAATGGCATGTATTGGGGCGAGTCGTACGATGAAGCTGGTGATTATGACGCCAGAACAGGTCAGTTGGAGCTACCCCAGTAGCCGCCCTGCCCCCTCCAGCCAGCTCAGATCTCTCATGCAAGATTTGGGGGGAAGTGGCCCGTGCACGGCAAGATCCTTCGTACGAGACCTCGGGCTCGGAGGGCGTCTCTGTCGTGTGCTTCAGGGGGTTGTCCAGCGAGGCTGCGACGTCGCTCGCTGGCTGACTTGCGCGTCGTAGAGTATCTCCGTCCACAGCGGCGAACCTGGAAATGGCCGTGGTGGGAGCGGAGATTATTTCTGAACAGTCAATCTTCTGCATCAAAGAGGGATATATTCTCTATCGCATCGGCAGTACGGCATTATTGACAATATCTACCGTCACCTTCTTATGTCAGAAGCTTCCGCACTGAACAGTACAAGTAGAGTAGCTGGCCTTGGCCTCGGTGGTCGGTGGAAGAGTCCAACCAAACAGAACTGAGCGACGCAGCGGGAAAACCAGCATCCTTACTCAAAAACATCCCTGCACATTTTCCAGCTTCCGTGCCCGTACATACACTTTTCCGCCTTCCAAACCACCATCACCAACTCTAGATCGTTTCAAGAGCTGTGTTTGCTGCTTTGCCACTTACATCCTCCCAGCACCATCACCTACAAATTCTCGCAGAGCCGTGCGACCACACAGCGTCGGATTCCGAACCCGCGCGAGAAAGGCGAAATCGACATCGTGGCTCTCCAAGAGAAGCCGTTCGGAGGAGGATCTGTGGCCGTGGCCACCATGGCCCAGCCCAATGCAGAGCCAGTAGAAGAGTATGAGTACGTGTGGCCGTGATGAGGCAGAGTTCTGCCATATAAGGCCCAGCGGTGCTGATTGAGGCGTAGCTATGAAGGGCTCCCGCCCAACTTCTCGTTGCTGCAGAATATGACTGCCGGTGCTTTTGCGGGTATAGCTGTAGGTTCCCCACCACGCGCTGGACATGGCATCGGATGGGATGGGCGGCTGATCAGATCACAGGAGCATACGGTCATGTATCCCATTGATGCAATCAAGGTGCGCAAGGTTTTCTTGAGGTGGTGATGGCAGGCTGTTGACGCTCGCAGACTCGCATGCAGATCATCAATCCGACGCCCTCCGCGGTCTACAATGGCATGATACAAGGTGGCTATCGGATAGCGACGGGGGAAGGATTCCTCAGCTTATGGCGAGGCATGTCGAGCGTGGTTGTGGGAGCAGGTATGTTCGGCGAGGAGTGACTGGCTGGCTTGGCAAATTCTGACGGGGACAGGTCCCGCGCATGCGGTGTACTTTGCTACATATGAGGCTGTCAAGCATCTCATGGGAGGAAATCAGGCGGGCGTTCATCATCCGCTTGCTGCCGGTATGGCTTCTGACTTCTGGGGGATCTCTGACTGTGGGTGCTAATCTGAACAGCGACCAGCGGAGCCTGTGCGACGATTGCCAGCGATGCTCTGATGAATCCTTTCGATGGTTTGCGAAATCTCAATCATTGCCTGAGAGAAAATGCTGACATCTTCCAGTCATCAAGCAAAGAATGCAAATCCACGATTCGACCAAAATGTACAAATCGATGACGGACTGTGCAAAATATGTTTACCGAAATGAAGGTCTTTCCGCATTCTACGTCTCCTACCCCACGACGCTATCCATGACAGTTCCTTTCACGGCCCTACAATTCCTCGCATACGAATCGCTCTCCACTGCCATGAATCCTTCGAAGGTCTACGATCCATTCACACATTGTACTGCTGGAGCTATTGCCGGCGGGTTTGCGGCCGCTCTTACGACGCCGATGGATGTGGTCAAGACGATGTTGCAGACGAGGGGAACGGCCACTGATGCTGAGCTGAGGAATGTTAATAGTTTTATGGAGGGTTCGAAGCTGCTTTATCGGAGGGAGGGATTCAGGGGATTCTTCAAGGGAGTTCGACCAAGAGTTGTGACGACGATGCCGAGCACTGCTATTTGCTGGTCGGCTTATGAGGCTTGCAAGTAAGTTTTGATGGGATTCTCAAGCAGAAATATTGCTAATGGAACATCCAGGGCATACTTCATCAAGCAAAATGACACGATTGTCTAAAGCGCTGGATCCACCTGAGGATACTCTACAGATATTCGGATCGATCTCCCACTATCTTGTTGGAGACTACAGCCACACAGTCTATCTGCACCTCCTAATATAGATCGTCTGGTAGCTCTACCAAGCTCGATCCTTGGACCATCACGAGAGCTCTCCACACGTCACCGTTCTTCAGGATATCTCATCGCATCCTCCACCGACTCCGAATACCTTGCCAGTTCTTTTGCTGCCCTGGTGAATCTTCTCGACTCGATCTGTACATATTTCTCGTGGATTTTGTTAGCAGGTTGCGGGATAGCTTTTTGGTCATGAGGCGCCTTTAGCCATCTGAGTGCGTGGGTTCAACGGCGTTCGTAGCATTGCGTGGTATGGTCATGCACGCAAACCCTTAAAGCAGTCGTGTATTTATTAGGTGAGGCGGTGGGAGATGAAAAGCCTCTATGAAAAGCTCTCGATTGTTCATAACTGACTGCTCTACTTCCTTTTTCCGAAGGACTCATAATGGTGATAGTGAAACGAGAAGATGTTAAAATAAGTTAGGTAATTAGAAATGAAGCTCCGAAGCACAAATATTCATAACCTGTCAAAGCAAGTGGTTCAGTGATGATATCCAGTCATCAGCAGCGCAGCGTAACGCATGCCCGTCTCGGTCAAGTTGAGGCTCGCTTGTTTCGTCGCCCGCCTCCAAGCCACCAGCCACCAGCCACCTTGCCCCTCTGTCGGAAAAGATCGACCACTAAACAACCCTAAATCGTCGTCCTCAGTGCAAGCACCGCCCTCGTATCGTAAGACTGAACGTCTTGAATTCAAATCCAATTCCAGATTAAATCTACAAATTCACAGTCAATATCCAACTCCAAGGACCTCACGACCTCACGACTTCACATCCCCACGACAGGTTCACTACCGACGACAGTAGCACCGACCACACTCTCACCTTCATTCTTGTGTCTCAACGGCTCGCTACGTCACTCGAGGCCCCTAGCATATCAGAGCACATGAGCACGACAACAACATCTTTGGACGGAGATCTCGATAGACGTTCGCAGAATAGGATATTTATCTATGAGGACGCACAGGGCCAATTCCGGTCATGATGCGAAACAAGACTTCGTCGTCGCTGCAGAAGACGTACGATGAGTGCTATTTGATCTGCTCGACCGCTGTCTACTTTGAGGGTCAGGTAAGGCTGCAGCTGTTTCTTTGGGTTCAGTGAGGGCATGAGAGGATTATCGAGAGATTAATGACGGTCAAGGAAGAGTGGACATGTGAAAGCAATACTAATTGTTGAACCATAGGGTAATGAAACGGAAGCCCTGCGATCATGGCGCTCTGCCCTCGACCAAATATATTACCACAATGCCTACCGCGTGCCTGCTGGATACATTCCTAAATCTGAGACGGAGAAGGCGCTTAAAGATAGTCTGCGGGATATGGAGATGCAATGCAAGGAGCGTGTCGATCTGTTGGAAGCGTTGAAGGCATCACGACAGGAGAAGGCTTCGGGCAGTTCGACAGACGACACGAGTGGGAAACTCAGCAAGACGGCTTCGAAGACTCCGAGACGAAGCAGTGAGGAGACTGGTGGGGGTGAGAGGGGTTTTATTGGGAATGGCACGATTCCTGCCGTCAGTTATGAGGGGCTGAGTAGGCCGGGTCCGCCTCTACCTCAGCGTCCGGCTATGGTTACAAAGAATAGCTCTGAGAGGGCAGTGGTGGGACGGGTGACTTCGAATGAGCGTACTTATGCTCCTCCATATCCTCCTTCATCTTCGAGAACCGTTACGCCTGCTTTTTCTGCTACTCTAGCCCCGCCGATGAAGAAAACGTCCCGGAGCCCGAGTCCGGAGAAGAGAACTATGCTGCATACGCTGAGATCGGGGGATCGAAGTGGGAGGAAGCCGGTTCCTAGATCGCCTCGTTCATCGGGTGGTAAGAGGATGGAGAGCCAGGTCACGAACAAGGCTGCGTCTGTGGCATGGCAGACAACCAACAAGGCGAGTCGGGATAGACTCGGGAGAAGTCTAGATGTGGAACACGATAGCAGCAACCTTACGCTCTCCGATGCTGGACGCAAGAACAGCGAAAGTGGTCTTGCAAGACCAGGCTCGTCAGGTCAGGTGCGATATGACAGTCGAACACGAACGCTCGTTCCTGATGATCCGAGCCCCGCAAAGCCTCCTAGTCCCACCGACTTGTTGACTGGGAAGGCTGACTTCTATGGTGCTACCGCACGTTCGAATGGATACCCTTTCCCACCTACGGATCCTGGACAGCCTGGTGCTGTTCACGGATCTATGCTTACTGCTTCGGCTTTGCAAGATCTAGTTGATCTAGATATTTCGACGCCCGATATCCCTGAATCCAGCACAAGATCAAAGAAAACACCTCCGCCGCCTCCCCCCCATTCGAGGGGTACGGGGAAGCTTGAGCCACTTTCATATCCGACATATTTAAAAGAGTATCCTGAGACAACTGCGAAGAAAACAAAAGCTGATGCCGAATTGCCCCTGAGGCGGAAACTGGTAGCGAATGATGGGATTGATGGTGAAACAGGCTCTAGCAAGATTGCGAGGAAATCTGTAGCTGCGAACATGTCGTCCCCGAGACGTGATCGACATCTCGAAAACAACAGTGGGAGACGTACGCACAGAAGAGAAGCTCAAAAGCCTCGAGACGAGGATACTTCTTCTCAAAGCGTTGATGACGATACGAACAGCAGTGAAGGGCGTGCAGCGAAATCGAAGAGAAAGCAAAAGCAAAAGCAGAAGCAGAAAGAAGATCCAATTTTGGCTGATCCTTCAACCCCTACATCTGAAGACTCCGAGAAGGTCGAAGACGCAGCAAGAACCGCCTGGGAGATCAAAGTAGCTGCGTTGATGAAGAACCTACCAAAAGGAGTCGATGAAGGAGCTGCGAAGCAGATCTTCAACGAAATCGTGGTCCAAGGCGACGAAGTCCATTGGGATGATGTGGCTGGATTAGACATCGCCAAGAAAGCCTTGAAAGAAGCCGTCGTGTACCCTTTTCTTCGACCAGACCTGTTCATGGGTTTGCGGGAGCCGGCTCGGGGTATGCTTCTCTTTGGACCTCCTGGAACGGGAAAGACGATGTTGGCTCGAGCCGTGGCTACGGAATCCCGCTCAACTTTCTTCTCGATCTCTGCAAGTAGCTTGACGAGCAAATACCTTGGTGAATCCGAGAAGTTGGTTCGTGCACTGTTCTCGCTTGCCAAAGCTCTGGCTCCGAGTATCATCTTCGTGGATGAGATCGATTCGCTTCTCTCTTCGCGGTCTGGATCAGGCGAGCATGAAGCTACGAGACGTATTAAGACGGAGTTCCTGATTCAATGGAGTGATCTTCAACGTGCAGCAGCTGGTAGAGAACAGAGCGAGAGAGAGAAGGAAAAAGGAGATGCGAGTAGAGTGCTCGTGTTAGCGGCTACGAATCTACCATGGGCAATCGATGAAGCTGCGCGTAGACGGTTTGTAAGAAGACAGTACATCCCACTGCCAGAGGACGAGACGAGGGCGGTGCAATTGAAGACGTTGTTGGGCCATCAGAAACATAGCTTGAGCGAGGCGGATATTCAGAGGTTGGTTTCGTCGACTGATGGTATGTTATCTCCTCTTCTCACCGTTCTTTAATCGATCGTATGAGGCTGGATAAGAACGGGAATTGACAATAATAAGGTTTCTCCGGCTCCGACATCACAGCACTAGCTAAAGACGCTGCCATGGGCCCTCTTCGCTCACTAGGCGAAGCTCTACTCTACATGTCCATGGACGAAATCCGCCCTATCCAATTCGTAGACTTCGAGGCTAGTCTGGTCAATATCAGACCTTCTGTTAGCAAGCAGGGTCTCAAGGAATTCGAGGACTGGGCAAAGGAGTTTGGTGAGCGCGGTGGATAGGAGGGTTTTGCTTTGGGAAGGTTAGAGAGGGCAGATAGGATAGTCTGATAACGGGTGGCTCAGGGACAGAAGTGACCAGTAGCCATAAATCAATCCACTGTTCCTCTTATGAGAGTGCTGCCTATATCTTACAATCCCTCTAACACCCTATATACAACATCACATCCCCGAAACGCCAAAAATGCATTCACTCACACCTCATCATCTACTCTCTCTACTCTCCCTCTCCTCTCCCCTCCCACCCACCACCTCCTCCCTCTCCGCACTCCTCTTCCCCCTCCTCTCAGCCTTTCCCCTATATTTCGCCTCCCTCTCCGCAATCCTCTCCTCCTCACTCGGCACCCTAGGCCGCGCTTCAATCGGCTCCCCAAACGGCGCGATGATGGCGCTCACGACGTGATGCACATGTTTCGAAGCCCGCCAGCCGGACGTGATGGAGATTATGTCGCCCTCGCGCAGCGAGGAGCGCGGGTCGTGGACGAGGAGCTTGGAGGGGCGGGAGAATTTCTGTGGGGGGTGTGTTAGAGGAGGGCTGGGAATTGGATGGCGGGGGAGGAGACTTGCTTTGCGGATGTGCGAGTTCCATTGTTGGCTGCCGATGCGCACTTTTACTGTCTTTTGCATGAGGCCGGCCGAGATCACGACGGCGGGTATCTGGGGGCTTTTGTGGATCTGGCGCGTGATGGCCGTGGCTAGTTTCGGGGCTGACATCTTGCTTGTGCTGTCTGCGTCGATAGAGCTGAAGTTGGAGGAGGTCGAATCGAGATATAGATTTTGGAGATGCAGCACCCCTGTATGTATCGGGATTTGAGATTTTCCGCTCCGGGTACTAGCGTCGGCTGGAGGTTCCTCTTGAGATATTGGACTTCTGGGACGTGGATTGTCCAGTTTTTGGGGAGATCGTGGATGTTGAACATGTCGAGTGATTATTTCCTTGCGAGGAAAGCTTCTGGATTAAGTGATGGGGTGCGCTCGCCGACTTCACCGACCACGCCTCAAGCGTTGCGCAGCAATCCTCTGTCTTCGAAAGTCACGAGTGTCCTTTCAGCCTCGTACGCAGATTCTGATATTCGGGATGCCTTGAGTCTCTTGGATAAGAGGAACCTTGAGAATAATGCCGAGACCCGTCGACAGCTAAGATTGGATGTTCAAAAGGAGGTTATTGAAAGCAATGGCGATATCATTCGGGAATTTGGCCACGTCGCGGAGGCATGTAACCGACACCTGCTCAGAATGCTCATGTGCTTACCGCTGGTTTAGCAACTCAAGAGGATTGGCCTCACGATAGCGAACCTTAACCAAGGCTGTGAAGAGATGAAACGTCATATTTCGGCTGCTCACCAAGAGACTGCACCAGTCCTTGAAGAGGCTTCCGAGCTCCTGCAGCAGAAAAATCAAGTTGAATCTAAGCAGCAACTTCTAGATGCCTTCACTGCCCACTTTATCATGTCAGATGATGATATTGCTACTCTAACCTCGACTGCGGAGCCGGTGAATGATCGCTTCTTCGTCGTTCTCAGTAGAGCAAAGAGAATCCAGAGCGATTCGGAGATACTACTCGGCACCGAGAACCAACGCTTAGGATCTGAGATCATGGAGCAGGTATCTAAGAATCTCAATGGAGCTTTTCAAAAGCTGTACCGATGGATCCAACGCGAATTCAAGTCTCTCAATTTGGAGAATCCACAGATCAGCTCGGCGATCAGGAGAGCTCTTCGGGTCCTGGCGGAACGACCATCGTTGTTTCAGAGCTGTCTTGACTTCTTTGCTGAAGCGAGAGAGAACATTCTCTCGGATGCTTTCTATACGGCTCTGACGGGGACAGACGAGGGAGATTCTTCCATCAAACCGATAGAGCTGGTAGCGCATGATCCCTTGCGTTACGTGGGAGATATGCTAGCATGGACGCATTCTGCAACTGTCAGTGAGCGGGAGGCACTTGAGATTCTCTTCATTTCTGATGGGGATGAAATCGCTAAGGGGATTCAAGCTGGCCGGGATAATGAACCTTGGAATCGGCTCGTCAATGATGACGGGACGACCAGTTTTGACGGGCTCAAGGCTCTCAACGAGCTCGTTGATAGAGACGTGGCTGGCGTTGCGAGAGTTCTTCGCCAACGAATTGGGCAAGTCGTCCAAAGTCACGAGGAAACCATCATGGCGTACAAGATCGCCAACCTTCTCAATTTCTACCGAGTCACATTCTCCAAGCTGCTCGGCGACGATTCGCTTCTCCTAGAGTCACTGGCAACGCTCGAAGAATCAGCGCTGAGGCAATTCCGAGTCTTGATGCGTGATCATGTGGCTACCCTGCAAACTGACACACAAGCTGCACCCCAAGACTTAGGACCACCGGACTTCTTGCAAGACGGACTGAAGCAGCTTACTTCCATTATGCAAACCTATGAAACGTCGTTCACAGCTGCGGATAGCAGGGAAGCAGACTTCAAACCAATCTTACAAGAGGCGTTTGACCCATTGATGAAAGGCAGCGAGAAAATCGCTGAGGGGCTGGAAACGCCAGAAAAGGAAATTTTCACGATTAATTGTCTCCTCGCAGCTAGGACTGTCTTGGGACCTTTCGACTTCACCACCACTCGAGTCTCGCAGATGAACGACGAGATCCAGAAACATGCTACGGAACTCATTGAGTACCAATACTCATTCTTCCGAAGGAACTCCGGCCTTCAGCCTCTCCTTCTCGCCTTAGCGCCTCTGGTAGAGACAAGAGAAGATCTCGTCTCCATCCGCTCAATGGAATCCTTCCAACCCGAGGCATTAACTCAAGCAAGCCAGCTCCTGGACGACTTCTTACCTTCAGCGCTGATGGACGCCATGGAGAACCTGAAGGACCTGCAGAGTTCGAAGCTGGCGAGAGACGTCACGGAAGAGGCGGCGGATAGGTTTTGTGAGGACTTTGAGCGCATGGAGGATAAACTCGTTGCAGCGGATGAATTCTGGGAGCAGGATCAAGATGAGGAGACGCTGGCAAATACTCAGCCTTTGCAAGCGCTGTTCCCGAGGACCAGCGTGGAGATTAGAGTCCTGCTCTCGTGATCGGCGAGATAGAACCATATACGGTCAATCTGCAAATCTATCTTGCCAATATCCTCTTGCATATTTGAAGCTCTGATCATTATGCTCCTGTATACCTTTCAATATTGAGCTTTTTGAGGACGGGATTTATTATAATCACGTTCCCCACCCGCAGAGTTGTGGTCAAGCGGTACGAAATACATGTATTACGAGTGACTTCCTAGTGGAGTGGAAGGACTTCCTCCTGGCTGATTTGTGTGAAAGATGACTCTGTTTCTCCTTTCACTTTCGTTTTATTGTCAATGATTTACCATCTTTAGCTTCAGCTTATCGATCGTGGACGCTACTTTCCGTGTCAAAGATCTTCACTAAATCCAACGTTATTCGATGGATAGATATAGAACGCGACCTACTTAAAGCTCGTGCATATTGTGCACATTGAAGCCAAGTGAAGAGGCGGGGTCCTTGAAACAATAGATGCAATACCCGCTCGAATGGCCTGTTGCCGGCAGATAATGTACCAAGGCTATACCGTTATGACCTTCGAAGGCCGGCCCAGATGAAGACGTAGATGATGAGATCCCCAGTACATTTATGCTGTTTGATTTCAGGTCATATTTGCGAATCTAACCAAAGACATTCATTTATTGTCCTTTGGCTAGGATATCCTGATGATAATTATTTCCTGGGCGGTATCGTTCCAAGCGAATGAATATGAAACAGATATAATTTTTTGCGAGACGAAAGTGGCAGCGCTGTCTCAGCAGATCCAATCTTGGAGACTGACATTTGTTTATTTTATTATAATCACAAATTAAGAGGAGGCCTGAGATTTTGAGGTATTTGACCAACAAGTATTTTGGGCTGGACTGGAAACAGTGGAAAGTCCAGAGCTTCTGGCATTATTACGAATAATCACTAGATCTTACCCAGCCATCGCAAAGTATCTTCCTGATAAAGAACTGGTCAATCTGCCAAGGAATACTTCTATTCTGAGTATTTAGGGTAGGGAGAATCGTACCAGATTGAAATCAGAATTTCGGTCGCTGGGAAGCAAGGGACTTGTGTCTCCTCTAACGATGGATCATAAGCCCCAAAAGTTTATCAGATGCACTCCAAGCCAGCATGAGGATAAATAACGCCAAAGCAAGGAACTAGAATTCAAGACGTTTACTAACGGAACTATATATCCACACTGATAAAAAGAAATTGCGCACGAGATAAATCGCGCAAATGGACCAACAAAAGCCTACTCGTAGCTTTCAGAAAATACCGCACTTACGTGTCATTTGCGGCACGGCCAACATTGGATCAGCATCTCGATGAGCCTGACTTATTCCTTTACCCCGTGGGACTGAATTACTTCAATATCCACTCAAGAACATAAACATATACTGTCAGTGTAGGGAAAGCATTTTAGAAGAGGAAAAAGGAAGTTCCCAGGAACGAGGCTGAACGAGGCCGATCCTTGGCTTGGGATGTCTATTTTGGGAATGAGTCAGGGGAAAGGAGCCAAATCTGACAACTCATATCAGATCAAGGGAGACTCGATTGTCGAGGACCAGGTAGTTTACCACAACCAAGATGCAGCGAGTACATACAATTGTGGGGGGAATTCTAAGCTGGATTAGAGCTATTCCAGCCCGTTGCCCGTTGTGGCCAATAAGGTTGATTACGAATGTTCGAATGTCAGTAAATCGCGCATGAAGCTGTCAAATCTCCAATTGAGTGACCCAAAGGAGAGATATTAAGCTTCATTGAATGTGCCGTGTTGCTGGCTACGCCACCAATCATCTCCACAAGGGCATGGATCTAAAAGGGCGTCCTCACTCGAACTCCACCACCCATTGAAACTCATAACCCGGACGAACCCCACAAGATGTTCATTTCGCTCTTTGCTTCTCGTCACCGCGTAGGTAGGTAGCTGGTGGTAGGAAGAGAGCTATGCCAATAATTCATCGATTCCTGGGGAAAGATGATTTTATGACGCTGGCTGTAAGGAGAGAGGCACCCCATGATTTGGGGAAGGATGTGATATGGGGACTTGTCAATGGAGGCATCTCACTTGTCCTGGTGCTCTTGGGAGGGTTCTTCGCTGGGTTGACATTAGCGTATGTTACTCCTTTTGGGTTATATATCGCGCATTGGGACTTAAGCAAACACAGATTGATGGGCCAAGACGAAATTACCTTGCGAGTACTCTCCCTCTCTGGCGAGGAACCCCAAAAATCGCATGCGAAGAAAGTCCTTTTTCTCCTCCACAAAGGAAAGCATTGGGTCCTTGTGACCCTCCTGCTCGGAAATGTTATTGTCAACGAGGCACTGCCAGTATTCCTTGACCAAGAAATGATGGGTGGATGGGTTGCGGTTGTGGTCAGCGCCGGTTTGATCGTTATATTTGGCGAGATCATTCCACAGAGCATCTGCGCCAAATGGGGATTAAGTATTGGTGCTAAAAGTTCCACGTCAATATCTCCCAAGCGCGATGCCAGACCAAGATGCTGATTGTTTGCCTAGATTGGTCGTCTGGCTAATGTGGGCCCTGTCACCAATTGGACACCCCATTGCGTTACTTCTCGACAAAATGTTGGGAACATATCATGACCGGACCTTCTCCCGGGAAGGTCTCAAGACTCTGATAATGCTACATGAGGTCCCACGATCGCCATTTTCTCTAACGAACCACGAGAAACTGCACCCCGAAGAGGCGTCCACAGCCTGCAATCTTCTCTCACTATCCACTTCTCCGATTTTGGAAGCCATGACCCCTTTGGAGAATGTTCTCACTCTAACAACGGATACACTCCTCGATGACATGACCAAATATCACATTTTACAAAGTGGGCATGGAAGAATCCCAGTATTTAGCAAAGAGAGAGGAGATTTTATTGTTGGCATCCTGATTGTTCGATCGTTGATTGGGCTGGACTTTCAAGAACAACATGTGTTGGTAAAGGAGTTGGAACTAGAGAAAGTGAGGACCGTGAGTGTAGGCGCGTGCCTGATAGATATTATTGGTATCTTCAGAGATCGCCAGGCTGAAATGGTTGTTGTTACAGAAGGTGGAGGCATCCAAGATAAAGCAGTTGGAATTGTGACTTTCCGGGATGTGATGAAGGGAATTATCGGGAATGAGATGTGCTAACGGCTCCGAGGTGGGATACTGGATCAGGTTTTGTTGCATTGGCATGTTTGATGAGAGCATTGCTTCTATTATGCATGTTATGGCGTTCGGAGGCGCCCGGGGTCGATATTCTCAGTCTGGAATATACCAGTCTGCTGACTTCAAACCAATCAACCTATTTACCATCACACCTCGTACACGCTCAGATTTATTTGTTGCAATACATACTTCCTCGCCGCAAACATACGAACCATAGACTTAGATCAGAGCGTAATTGACTCGAAGTAGGCGTAGGGAAAAGTATAAAAAGGGGTTAAGCGAACACGTGCGAAGTAGCGAAGGAATATATATATAATTTATATACAGTATAGATCTCGGATTTTGGGTGTCATTTATTTTAGAGTAGTATTTGACTACTAATCATTTTTTTTAATTAGATATAATATCTTTTGATCGATAAAGTCAGCTCCGGGGCCGGGTTAATCGAGAAAAATCTGACGACAAAGATATTGACACGGGTTGAGATTGAAGACGTTAAAGGTAGTGAGGGATGCTCTAGACCCAAACCCTACAGCACAGCACGAAAATCTTGAGTGACAAATACTTCGAGGCAATCGCTATCGAGACACAAAGCTAGGAGCTTCGGAGCTACACACCTGTTAGTACGTATGATTAGAACATGATTGAGGATTTATATCTGCAGCAATATCTCTACCCTAGCTGTCCAAAGATAATTGTCATCCAGATGGATAATATGTGCACCCACTGGCGGTATTTGGTGCCATTGCTGTCTCATACCTCTTTAAACGATCGTAATTCCCAAGAAAGAAGATTTCGTTCATATTGTTCGTAATCTGGACTTGGGTTTATCTAGGTCATAGACCGCCTTGAATATTTGTTCATTATGTTCATGGTATAATAACTTGCAATTTCAGGGCTTCCCAAGGCTGAGGAAAAGCAATGCGTCTCAAATCTTCCCAGATGCGAAAGTCACGTGATATAACTATGTCAATATACCACTATCACTCCAAAAATTCATCCCCGTGCTTGGTATCTCTAGAAGCAAGCCAATAGCTTTCCATCAGTACTTTTATCAAATTGTTATCCTTTCTTTTATCGCCACCAAGTTTTTCGTGTTTCAGGGGCTTTCGCTTCATCAGAGTAGCTCACCAGCTCAACTCAATTACGTCACGAGATCAAGCGATCCTCGCAGAAGCCTCGGCGATGGACCACCTTCACATCTCAGAATCGTTTTATGTATATCCCTAGAAGCCTCCCGATTGGTAAGGATCTTCGCATATTATCAGTGTGTCAACGGCGATCATACTTAGCAAAGTTCTATTTGCTTCAATTTCGAAGTATGAAACGAAAAGCTGGGAGCAGCCTGGAGCCTTCCTCACGGAAGGCCTCGAAGGTAGATGATTACTGCAATGCTGAGCAAAGGAGCAGTGCACAGGGCCAATTCATATGGCCAGCTCCGGACATGCAGATAAATGCCGCTCGGGATTTCATCAGAGAATGGTGAGATTTTACAACCAAATGCTCTGGATTTCCTGCTGACCTGAATAGTGCCGCTGCCCAAAAGCAAACTCTCATTGTCCCAGACAAGGACGCCGATGGTTTGAGTGCGGGAGTTATTATCTTTAGAACTTTGACCAAACTGGGGCTAGATCAAAAGCATCTAGACGTCCATCTTGTCCAGAAAGGATCGAATATTCATGAAGAGGGTCAACGACAGCTTATGCTGGAGAAGAAGCCGAAATTCGTTATTGTTCTTGACCAAGGAGGTCGCGCAGGTCCTCCTGTCATAGATGATTCTGAGACCAAGTCTTTGATTATTGATCATCATCTAAGTGACGAGTTTCCAGAGGGTGCAACGGTGAGTCTACGCAAGTCACTCCCAGAATCTCTTCTCACTCAGTTATAGGTTGTCTCTGCGTGCCATTATCCGCCAGTAGCTACAACCTCTCTTCTCACCTATGAGATTTGCCGACAGCTCGACCAAGATATCGCATCCGAATGCGGATATCTGTGCGCAATTGGCACTCATGGAGACCTGGGAAACACACTGAAGTGGTTGCCGCCCTTCCCGGACATGAACGAGACTTTCAAAAAGCACACGAAGAAAGTCATAAATGATTGTGTTTCTTTCATCAATGCTCGTAAGTCGCAATCCCAAACTCCTCGCAAGATGCTAAACGTTTGAGAAGCTCGACGGACTGGAACGTATGATGTGATCACAGCTTGGAAAGCGCTTCTCGATGCGAAAGATCCGAAAGAAATTCTGAATAATAGACGGCTCGCTGAAGCCCGGCAAGAAATCAATTTAGAAGTAGAAAAGCGGACTCATACACCACCGAAATTTAGTAAGGATGGAAAAATCGCTGTGTTAAAGATTAACAGTACGGCACAAATACATCCGGTTATCGCAACGCGATGGGTATGTGAGACCCCACAATGCTTGATGCAAGCTGAACTATTGGACAGGCAAGCCACCTCAAATCAAAATCCTTGGAGATAGTCATGGTCGCCAACTACGGGTACTTACCCGGAAAAGTGAATTTTTCATGCAGGATAGCAAGGTGTGTTCGCGGGCGGATTCCGCCAGTCAATATCATCGAGTCCTTGAAAACCGTTGCCAATCTTGACAGTACTGATTTAGTTGAGCGATTGGGGGAGAATTTTGCGAAGGGTCATAAGGAGGCATCTGGAGGCATCGTCAATACTGCCGAGTTTGAGGAGTTGTGCTTATTGATGAAAGTGGGCGAGAAGCCAGACAAAATTCATGAAGAATCGCCGAAGAAGAAGTTGGACAAGTCCCCACAGAAGAACACTTTGCAGAACTACTTCAAGAAGACATGAAGCGACGATGGAGAGGAATATTGGGATCGGGGAGAACCAAAACGAGTGAACTTAAAAGTATCGTTGAGACTTAATAGTGAGAAACAAGTGATGTATTATTAGTCTCAGTGGAATTGCCGAACCATCTTCAAGCCCAGTCATCAGCAAACCTCACAAATTCCTCATTCTTCAGCATCCTCTCCATAGCGTTACTCTCCAATGCAACCATGACCTCCAATCCGCCATCTTCCAACCTTGGAAGAACAGCCATCGTGCCATCAGCCCCTTCATATGGCATACGGAACCCCTCCGGTTTTCCCAGCAAGCCCCAACTGGTATTCCTTGCACCAACGTCAGCCCAAGATGTTGAAGTCAAATCCGGTCCCAAGAAGCCTTGGAAAGCAAACTTGAAGTCCTGGGCGTTAGGTCGCGAGCTTAAGAGTCCGATGGCAAGTGGAACGCGATTTGGCTTGTTGGACTTATTGACTGCACTGCGCATTGCGGCAGCTGCTGCAATGAGCCCGTTGTCGGGGTCTGCGAGGCTGGCTACTGGGAGGCGTTGCGTGTTGCAGCCAAAAGATGCGTTTCCCAGGTAATTCGGAGGAAGCGGTGGACTTGTGCGGCCACGGACATTGATCGCGAAGCCTATACAAGATGTCTTATCTGCATCGATAGCATTACTGTCTGGATTTCGAGCCATTGTCATCTGGTGCCAAAAGAAGGCACAGACAGCATCGTTGGTAGAGTAGGCTTTTGCTGCCTTCTTCAAGTTCTCGAGTTTTTCCGGCGAGAAGTGGAATATCTTCGATATCATCGGAGGCAGTTGATAGTCGGCTGGCGGGCCCATCTGGGAGGCGGCGCTTGGCGGGGTAGGAGCCAGTACGTATTCTGGGAAATCTGCTATGGTTGCGGGCAATCCCTGGAAGAGTGGTTTGCGATCGTTGGAGATAGGATCCCACTCGCTGAAGCGCCTGGAGGTGGCGACAGCGCTGCTATTGAGAGCCCATGTTTCGAGAATAGACTCTAGTGCAACTGCGTCACAGACGGAGTGGTGTACTCCGGCTGTAAGGAGAAGCCCACCTTCAACGAAGTTCGCTTGCGCAGCCATGACTGGCTGAGTGGCCTGGAAAACTTGCAGCGGAGATGTCAGTGCAGTTGTAAGCTTTGAAAAAGGGAAATTGGCTTCTTTGAGTTGAGCATAGGACGGCAGAACACCAGTGAGGTCTTTGAATCTGCATAAGGACTGGTCAGCCTTACATCGCGGCATACTCTGAGAAGATCAAGACAAACCGGAATTCCACACCCCCTGCACCATCTACTACTTGAATCCGGTCGTGCTCTGGATCACTACCCTCTTCAGGTCCCTAAAGCATAACAGTCAGTCACACATTTGGATCGACCTTAAAGGTTCTTGAACTTACTATGTCGCCAGCGATCCAAGGAATAGAAGCGATTGTATGAGCTAATCCTTCTTTCAATGTCTCATACCTGCAAAGTTAGAGCTATCAAATTCGAGTGTGGCATAGAGAGCTCTCGCTAGGCCTTACACTTTAGTTTTGTCTGCATCGGCAGAAACAGGAAAGCACAGAATCCAGCGACTCCCATACAACCTCGGCATGTTCATATCGAGAGGTGTGAGCTTGAGTGTTGCTGAAGTTTTTGGAGATATGTCATAGTCCTCAACACGAACGAGATCTTTGGTTGAGCTTCCATTGATGCTTAGACCTTGAAGGTCACCTGTGATGGCACTCATGATGCAGATGCGGAATTATGGAGATGACAAGTGGTTGAGAGAAGTTCAATGAAGTGAATCTAAGTGTGGCAGAAGACCGAGCAGTTTCTCTTATACGTTAGTGGCCTTGGTCTAAAAAATATCCCTCCGAAGCTGTCTCATGCGACGAAACCCCAGGAGTTGCCAAGGTCTCAATCGATGGCTGGTTTACTTATTGGCTATCGTAACATTGACCGTATCCGAAGCCAATTTGATTGCAGAATATTGGTCAGTTGCTATTCATCTCTGGCATCTCGAGCGTTGATTGGCCGTCTCAACCATTTCCTGTTTGGGTTAGTAATATTCTACGAAGAATAGGAGAAGAGGCGCTACTATTTGTGATTGATCCCCACTTATATAGAAAGAGGAAAGGTCTGATCGTTCGAACTTTGCGTAGGGTACAGTTTTAGACGCAATCAAATCTGAAATTCTCGGGCCCGCCAAAAAGGGTCTGACTCTGAGCCCCAGAAGCAAGTCTGGCCTGTGGTTCGTCATGCTCAGCGATCCATCGTAGCTGTGCCCGCATCCAACCTCGCTGAGGTTCCGAAATTGATGATACACTGCAAGAAAGGTATAGCGGCCATACGAGAGAAAATCTACCAGTATATTCCGACTTCCCGACTTTGCTGGTTAGATTTTGCGGCCAAATGGACATGTTTTGAGAGTCGTTATTCGTGGACTGTCTCTTCAACTGTGAGAGATCACAGCCTAAGAGGAAAGGAACACTAGCACATATTTCGTTCACAAACAAGTTATTGAGCTTCTCAATATGGATTCTGTCGGGATGTTGATCGGCACTGGTCAAGCAGAAGCCGAGCCATGACGACGCTCGGAGAAGGATCGATTGAATAATAAGGCGTGAGACACGGTATCGATTCCAAACCCGTGCAACGTAGAAGTCTGGGTATCTATGAATCTCACTCGGTATGTAGTATGAAGATGAGTTTTCCGACTGAGATGTGGATTTGAGGTGCGTTGCCGCTGAGTAGCACCATCCGACAGGGACATTACATGCCCAATCTTCGAACTCACGGTCAAGGCTTTCGGCAGCTCGGATAATACTATTTATGTCATTTTCGGTGATATTCGAGTCCGGTTGGGAAAGGATCTCGTTGGCTAGAGACTGAAGTCGTGGTAATCGGACTGTTTTCGATAACAGTCGGTCTTCGGTGTTCTCAAATGATAACACTGATTGAGCCAGCTCATCAAATATTGGATCGACGGGCTGAGCAAGCTGAACGTGACTTTGAATCTGCATTTTCTTGGTAAGAAGAATCGTCACTATAGATGTAAAGAAAGTTCTTACGGCTTGTCTTCGAATGAAGAGGAACATATTGCATTGCAGTGGCGAATATAGGTTTTCCTTTCCACGAACTTTAATCAGTGCCGCAGCTCCATCCGTATGAGAGTCCCAAGCCGATAAGAGTTCTGTATCGAAAGTAATGGTCTGTGATAGATATAAGAGTTGGAACTGGAACCAGGCTTTGTCGCCCCTGTCGGTAGGAGAATGGGGTGTTTGTGAGGGGTAGAGATAGAACTAACTTCGTAACCACAAAGAAGGAGGACCGCATACAAAGTTTGATCACTCTTGACTTCGATTGGATCTCGAATCGCACTTTTCAATGCGGAGATTGATTGAATATAGCGCTTTCGCGCCACCCACAAAATATGAGGATCGCTGCCCATGGATTTTGCCCACTATGTAGTCACGTGTAAATAGTTGCTCAACGGCGTAAGATGAGAAGAGAGATTAGATAGCGTCCAAACTACCAAGACTCTGGAGATGATCGGCAAGAGTTTGGTTTCCCCAGATGATTGTAATTGAGATGTGACATACCACAGCATACGAAATTGCCTGAGCTGCCAAACACAAGGCGGAGCTATCCTCACTTTGTGACAAGAGCATAGGAAGCTGTAGGTGAAGGTATAAGGAATGATCCGACTCTGCCATAGTAGTAAAGGTAGATTGGTAAAAGTAACAAATGGTTTGATGATCCCTTGAAGGAAGCAGAGAGCGAGCTATGTCGAGAAGCAGAGATCGACGAGCTTTGAAGCTCTCAGGCTTTCGAAGCCTCCCATCACCGTTCGATTTTGATATTCCCTTCTCCATGCGGAATATGAGATCAGCTTCATCTCGATATCCTTTGCAGGCTCTTTTCAATCTCGCGCATCGTGAACAATGTGGACGCTTTTCATCACACTGTCACGAGTATCAGTGGGGAGTCATCTTAGGCCGCACATCCAGCGTACCTTTACATGAACCTTTCTATACCAAAACATCAATTAGTTGGGGACCATTAAGCGAAATAATGTACGATCTTCAGCTCACCTGCAAGCTTCGCATCCCCGACTGGGCCTCCCAGTAAAGGTCATCTTGAACGGGTATCTCCTCGCAACTAAGCCTGACACTCAGTGCTCCGATATTTTCTTTTGATAAGACGACGAGTCTTGAATACACGCAAAATATTAGAGCGAGGTAGTGGCGGAGCTACATATGCGAAATTAAGGGGCTTGTCACGTGTTGAGACCAATGCTTGGCTTGTGATGAGCTTTGATCCCCTAAAATTCTTGACATTAATGACTTCTATGATTAGGATTATAAAGGCTATGCAGAGGACGAGTGGGAAGATATGTCTAGAAAATTTGTGGAGGATGGGAGTAGGGGCGAATCTTGTCATTGTCAAAGACAAATCTCAAACATCAACGCATGTGTTCGCTGATTACCACAAGGGAAGAAAGTCTGGATCCCTCTTGGCTCCTGGCCGCCAACAGAGCAGAAAGTTACTGTCAATCTGTTGTCACAGAAGTCGCTCTTCCCATGACGCGTTCTCAACTCTTCACACCATTGCAACATAGACCTCAGCAGCTTGGTCCGTTACTAGAGGCAGAATGGACGAAGCGCTACAGTCAACGCATCTATGTCAGTTCTGAAAATATTTAGCTGCGCATGCTGCTGCAAAGAGGCCTGAGCATTAAGCCCGTCTTGTACTCTTCTAAGGATTGCCAAAAGAAGCACAGCGCACTCGGTCACAGGAAGAACTGCAAAGCTGTAGCTATCATCACGATGGTACAAAACAACTCCTGCGTTAGCCGGGATTGAAAGAAGCACCTTCAAAGAAAGAGGGTTCATCCTTGGGATCTTGTGTTACGGAAAGTCTTAGCCCTTTGATGGCCTGGAAACTGAGAGAAGGAGGCAGGGTCCGCGAGGCAGTTTCAACTAAAGCCTACTGCCAGATTAGAATATTTCTCGAGGAAGAAATTTAATATCTAACCAATATCAATGCTTCGGAACAGCGGCGAAGCTCGCTTCGGGTACAAACTGAAGCTTTGAGCAACTTGCGGACTTGCGACATTGAGGGAGTCTGCACTGCTCATGAAGTGAGTAGCCTTTGGAGAGTCAGCTCCGACAAGTCATCTAACACCAACACGATACTTGCGGCATTGAAAATATTATATCCTTTGATGTCCCCAAAGTCAGATGTGTTTTCGAATAATACTGGAGATAAAAATGGCCCATGAGAAGGGTCGAGCAAAACAGAAATATATTCGTTGGTTCTTGGACGGAATTGGCTTGCTCTGGAGGCAGCTTGATGGAATTTGTTCTAGTTGGTCTAAACTGGCTCAGGTACAGCGCCTGGACCCCAGATTTTTCAGCTTTAACAGCTTGACATTGCAGCTGAGCTTGACAGGCGAGATACACTCGCCTTCGGCGCAATGATTCTGGGATTTCAAGCATCCAAGTAGCAACCGTGTCGTTGCAGAGATGTCAAATTCAGCTGTCCAGACATCGGGTTTCTTCTTCCTTCCATCCTCGGATTTACCTCCCCAAAGGCCCTACTACGCTCTGAACCATGACTGCAACCTCTCTATCCCAGGCTCCGTCTCCCTTCCCCACCTTCCCACCCTGCAATGGCTGAACACCCTTCACGACACACTCCTTCACTGCAATTCCGACACTCGCTTTATTGCTTTTCAGTGTCCTAGCGCTCACACCACCTTTATTCATGATCTCAGTGACCTTTGTACTGAGACCCCCCGCTAATGTCCGCCAGAAATAACTCGCCAGCGAGCCAGTCTCTAGACTTTGTAAAAGTGGGTCAAGGAAATTTTTGGGCGAGGGGTAGGATGCGGGAAGCAGAGGGTGAGGAGGTGGTGATGTTGATTGGAGGAGTGTTTCGAGAGCGAGGATATTCTGGCAGCGTGCAGAAACCTCAAGGAGTGTGCGGTCAAGATTTGGAAGTGTTGAGAGTGATTTTGCCAGAGAGGCAAGAGACGATGTCAGTGCTGTGCGTAAATAGTCTTGCAATGCGCCAACCAATAATTCGGGTTCCCACTTCTCTTTTCTCATACTCGTCGCTGGTACTGAAGACAACAAATATAGAGAGAAAAGCGCTGAAGTCATGCGTGATTTCATATCCGAAGTCTGTGCATACGTCGTGGTATTCGTCCCTGAGCTCAACGAACTCATGCTAAATTCCCTAACAATCTGCTGTGCTTTCTGCAGGACCGTTCGTTCTGCAGGGCTCACTGTGCTGCCCTGCAACGTCCGCATGACCTCTACTCTCTCCAATCCAGCACCTCCATCTCCTGGCCCAGTTTTGGAAAACAGCTCTCGCAGACTGAGTAGAGTATTTGAACACCTGACGAGAGCTCGGTGATCCTCCTTTTGCGTTCCCTGGGATTTGATCACGCTTCCAGTACCACCAACCTCAACAAGCTGTATTTCCAGCTGCCGACCTAACTGCAAAGCTCGCCCTACGCTCCTCCCTAGCCGGACAGTCTCCCATAATCTCCCTGCTACAGCCCTGACTTCTTCGGCTGTCTCGTAGCGTACCAGAACCTCCTTCTCTAGCCTCTTGTACCCATCGTTCAGACTTTTGACTTGCTCATCGATCTCCTTCACAATCCTTTGACTCGACTGAGTCTGTTCTTGTGTATGAGACAGTAATGGCAGCGCAGATTTGGTAGTCAGAGCATCGATGTGGGTATTAATCTCTTGGTTATCGAAGAGTACTCTCGAGAGAGGAGTTGCGAGATCGAGGGGAGTATCGGAGGCATTATTGGTGTTGAGTACGAGGGTATTGGCGAATTGGGAGGGGGAAAATGTTGGGGATAGAAAGGTCTCGTAGTCGATGTAGGAGGTATCTTCTTCTTCTGTCATGGTGGGAGGGTTGGAGACCTTTGTTGTCTAGGCATTAGATGGTGCAAGATGTCGCACCGGACGGCGGGGTGAATGTATGTCGGAGCTTACAATATTCAAGGCTGTGGGGAAGATACAGCATCCTTGTTCGTCGGCCGGCTCGGCCAAAAAGGAAGAGCTTCTAAAACCAGCCAGACATTACAACAACAACATCTCCTCATGCCAATACATTCATGGTATTTTGCATGCAGTACCTATCCTCAATCTGCGACCATGACTTGATTATCCTGACAGTTGAGGGCATCTCAGAATGGCACTCATCGACACCCGCAATCCGCTCCCCTTCCCCGCCGGCGACAACAGCAGCGACACCTTGATCAACTTCGTCCATTACAATCTCACTACCCTGAAGCACTGGAACTATACCTACTACTCGAATGACACATTTTCTAATGGCTCCCGCTGCTATCTTCTCTTCGAACCTTACACACCGCACCTCCTCGAGAATGGCACATTCCGCAACTCAACATCATGCTACTCTCCCATTTCACCTATGGGCACGCGCTCCATTGTGGGTCTTGTCTACGGCTGCATATTCGCTCTCTCAGTTGTCTTCACACTTATGAACCTTCGAAAGCATGGCAGACTGTTCTTGCCTACGGAGAAGAGATTTAGACCAGTGGGAAGAAGGTGGCAGTGGTATTGGATGGTTGCTGTTGCGGTATTTGCCATAATAAGCAGTATTACCGGCGTCGACGTAGATCGATATTATTTGCCAGAGCTCCCAATTGTGCTCGCGAACTTCTTTTGGTTCCTGATGCTGCCAGCTACGATGGCGGCAGTGTGGGAAAGTGTGAGGCATTGGGGAAGTTGGCAAGAGAGGCAAATGGTAGATCCGAATCCTTTTCTCCTACGGCAGGACGATAGACGAAGCAAAGTCGAGTTCTATATACCTCTTGTATTCTACTTCTTTTTTTGGATGGTAAAATGCCCCTTCAACTGCTGTTTATGATAACATGCTAAGTTCCGATATAGAACTTCTTCATGGTAGTTCCCCGCGCCTGGTCACCCATCGAAAAACAACGCTCCCCCTCCCAGACCACTCTCATAGCCAAACCATCCGCAACAGACATACGGTTCAAGCTGGCAGCTTTCTTCCTCCTCTGTTCCTGGCTTACCACCGCTTATTCTCTCCGCCATTCTATAAAGTACTACAAACCACAAAACCGAGGTCTTTTTAATCGATTTTTCGGCTTCATGAAATACACACCTCCAAAGTTTATGCTCACCCTTTCTCTATCATTAGGAATGGTAGCCTACGCGATCGGATGCTCCTTCGATTTTTCGATCAGTCCATTGAACTTGGACGTAAATTTAGGGACGATGTACGGATGGGGCTGGGGAAGTGTCACGTTGATCTTGGCGGTTCATGAGATTGCAGGATACCTTGATCCCAATGAAGATCGGGAATTGATTCGGCAGAGGAGAATTAGAGGTGCTGAGATTGATCAAGAAATGGGCATAACTAAGAAGCCTCATTGGTGGTCTCGGTTACATGGCGATAATAGGGAGCTTGGAGTCCATGAACTGATTGCACGGAACGTAAGCGAACTTGGTGGTGGACAAGCCACTACTAGAGGTATTGAAAGCAATATCGAGATGGGGAATATGCCAGTGTCGAAGACAATGTCTGAGAGCATTGGAGAAAGGCCTGGGAAAGGAGAGCTGGATGCCGTGAGGTTGGCTGCGAATCTGCTCTTCCCTGCCGATAATGGGAGTCCGTCAAGTGAAAGAAGGGACCATTTCAGAGACAATCCGGAGAGAGGTCGAAGTCGTGGAGATCGAAGAACAAGAGCACCGAGTCATCCGACTACGGATTCAATGAATGATCGTAGGAACAGTACGGGGACACAGGCAAGCGGTTCTACGCTTGGAGCACCACCTCAAGAGATACGGTCAATGCTGGATGTGTAACGACATGATATGTATGGGATAATGGGAAAGGTTAGGACTTGGCGTTCAGGTTAGAGCATAAGGGATGGCTCTTGGAGAAACTTGGGACAATAAACTTCGACGGGGGGCGCTAGAAAATCTGCTTTTATGCCTGAATTCCAGAGCCTCAAGTTAGATGGCAGCGTATTTACATACTTAAATTAATTCTAGTGCAGTGCTTCAGTTGCTTGGCTATGTCGGCGTCTCTTTGTTTGATTTGAAGCCCGGGCCACCCGACGAAGTCCTTTTGCTTCTGTGACGCGTCAGGAGGCATGATATGTTTGAGTCCCCGATAACAGGATTGCAAACAAGGCTTTCTAGTGCTGCAAGATTGCTACTCGACAAGTGTCTGCGCATCACGTGCTAGTAGCCTCACTTACCTGGTCCTCAATCATGAGTCAACTGAGTCTTAGATCTCGTTTGACAAGTCGCTTAGCCATTGACCAATCATCACAACTCCGATGCCAAGCGAAGCGAGGCTGAGTAGGCTGAGTGGGTCGACTCAGCATGAGTCGAAATCCATCACTGTTCGCTTCGCTTTGTTGTTAAGCGTGCATGGGGAGAATGGGTCCAGGGATTGAAGTATAAGCATACTTCGATTTTCTGCTTGAAAGTTCTGGTTTTTTTACTTCATCAATCAAATCAATCAAACAAATCACCTTTGAGGTTTATCGCGAATCCCATCAAACGTCGAGTACATAAACTCAAGAGATCAATTAGCTTCATGCTAGGTGCAACAACTACTACGACTGGTACAAGCACGACTATGCTCGAAACAACAATTATGGTAAACACCACTACCTCAGCAACAAACATGGATTCCAATGCTCTTGAACTTACATGTCGGACTTGCCTTGCGACGTTTGAGAGTAAAGAGACGAAGAGAGTGCACATGCGAGATGAATGGCAGTGAGTCTCCCCCTCCAAATTCATAACATACAAATTGATTTTTATCTAGTGTATATAATCTCAAACGTCATATAGCCGACCTCAAACCCATCTCCGAGACCATCTTTCTAACACAAATCCGCCACTCTCCCTCCACCTCTTCCGAAGAAGAAGAGGAAGAAGAAGTCTCAGATACGAACTCTGAGCTCCACACACTGTCTCTTGGATCGATTTCAGAGGATGATGAACGGAGTCAGAGCAGCGAAGAGGACTCAGAACAAGAGGTGATCGAGGGGCGGGAGATACCCGGCACTGTGAGGATAGGCGACGACCTTTGCCTCAAATCTGGCAAAATTCTAGGCCACCGCTCTCATGCTCGTCAATCGCGGCAACATCACTACCACCAACGGCAACACCCTCAGCCTTCTCTCTCCTCTTCACCTCCACCCTCCACCTCATCACACCCCTCGACCGAAGCGAACAATCTCAACCTCTTACACCGCACCTCACATCCATCATCCCAAGAAAATCGCATGGAGCCACTATCCCACAACCTCGTGGTCAGGAAAGGGACAGAGACATCCCTGATTGGGATCCCAGAGAAACAGCAAAGAGCGTTGTTGTCAGTAGCGAAAAAGATGGAGGCCAGCGCCGGGAGGACAATGAATGAGTTCCGAGCAGGCATGGAGAGGAAAGGGAATTGTCAGAAGACCTTTAGAGTTAAGAGCATGGGGAAGAAGGCCGGGGGATTGGAGAAACGGCTTGGGTGAAAAGTTGATGAGATGGAAGGGAAAAGAAAAAAGAATTCCTAGGAATACCATCGTATTATATTGTGGATTGAGATGATTGCGAGGACGAGAAGCAATCAGTGAGGCCGTGAAGGAAAGTGCCTTGGAGTACTATATACCGGCTGGGGTTTGGAGAAAGGAGAAAGCAGAGGAATGGGTATCGAGAGATGAGAATTCTGGATGTGTACCAGCCTTGTTGTACTGTATCTACCTAGGTAGCAGTACTAGTCTCGACCCACAATATCTGAGAATCAGAGTGAACTACTCCAGAAAACCTTTGTTCCTAGGAGGGTGTGAGAGCAGTTGAAATTTTGAAATACCTGGAATGAAAGGTCCCGCTTTGTCCTAGCAGCTGTTTGATAGACTTCAGGGACGGTCAGAAATAAAAGAGATAAGCCACTAGAGCTGAAGGGAGTTTGGCTTTGAAGCAACTGCAAGTAAAATTAACTATTAATTCAATATCAGTTGCTGATGTCATTCGTAGCACATTCCCCTAGCCCAAAAACGTCACACAAGCATTGCTCCTCTTCGGGACAACTAAGATTAATATTAGCAGAAGTCTCACTCTAGTACGAGAAGCATCACTCACAACACTGCTTGCATCCCAAACCACAAGTGCCAAGTATACTCCAGCACTCGCCCACTGCTCCTCGAGTTCAACGGGGTCTCAACCAGCCACTTCCTCAGCGCCGTCCAAGTCTCCAGTGGCCTCCTCAAAATAGCCTCCTTAGAAACCGCGAATTGCGCACAACAAGGCGCCGCAATCTTCTTGGGAACAGGCATCTTTCTCCCCTCCTCATCACGCAGAAACTCATGCAGTACCGCAGAAATCTGCACGTCTCTCTCGGTGCCTTCCAAACCCCCCAATGGCGCTACGCTTCCCGATAGCTGGATGATGTTCTCGCACCCAGAGAGACAGCGCGGACTGACATAGCCTTGTTTCTGGACAGTGAGGGGTTTGAGATGCGAGAGCTCAAATGAAGACGAGAAGACCTGGTGCCAGGATTGGTGGTGGTCGTGGTGGAAGAAGACCACGTCGGGGAGATCTGAGTAGTGGTCGATGATGTAAGTGAGGTATACCATGGCTTCGTTGCCTTTGTTGATGGGAACGGTATACTGGGCGCTTGGGTCGTCTGCCACATAGAGGTGGGGCTTCCAATGCGACGCGGACGCCGACGGAAGCCATGTGATGTTGGATGACTTTGTCGAGGCTATGACGAGCGCTTTTGAGATGTTTGGGTGTGGGTTCTTGAACACTGTTTGCCGTGAAGTCCAATAGAAGATTAATGCGACAAATGATGCGGCCAGAAGAGGCTTCAGTAAAGATGTGAGCAGCCGTTGGATGCCGCCTCGACGCAAAGTTCTGGAACAGAAACCCATGGCGCGATCGATACTTCTGATACAATGAGGAACGTTGCCAAGGGAAGAGGAGACGATTTACATATTTTTGCATGCCATCTGGGCTTCTCAGATGCGAAAGTGGATTGTTTTCATCAAATCGGGTTGTAGACTATCGAAACGGTAGGGGCTTCGCGAATGCTGAAACGTGCATCAGATCACCCCTGCGCACGGATTTGGGAATGCCCTCAAACTTGTTTCCTCTTCTCAACTGTTTTACAGGATGGAAAGGAGATTAATTCGAGGCTTTCAAAATTGCGTCTAGCCATATGCCACCCTCCTTTCTATCCTATGAGCGTCATGGCAGGTATCTCGATTCCACATGATCGCATTCAACATTGCGATTCGATCTTCCGTGAACAGACGAAGTGCGGAGACCGACAAGAGTTTTCATAAGATATCACTTCTCAAAGAATATCTTAGGGAACCATATATGTATTCATTTTCATATGTGTACGATGTAGTCATCTCATGCTCGTCGCTTCATAATGCTCTTCCAAAACATAAAGAAAGTATGTACAAATATCATTGATCCGATCCTTATTAGGATATTCCATCTCCCGCAACTATGTTCCAAGAACGATCCCAAAGACGCTAAATTTCAAAAGAAGAACAGGAACACATGGCACAAATTCCAAACTCAATTCCTCATACGAAACGGCCAAGATAGTCTCCCCAGTCGTGAACTCCTTGGAGAATCTTCCGAATGAGAATGTTCGGGATCAGACTCTTCGGTATGGGAACTCGGATTTGCATCACTTCCTTCAACATTTACATCATAAGTGACATAGCTAGGACCCTCTCCCAATTCCAGCAGACTCTCGCGCCTAAAAGACCATTTAGGAGCGCGTGTACCAATAGTGACCGTTGTCTTTACTTGGGACCGGCTGAGCGCGGTTGCTGATAGCTGTGTCCTGTCACTGGCGCGCCGATGAGAGCTCTTCAAAGGGTGTTCAACCATGGATCTGCAAGTGCCAAACAGTGGCTTGAGTCCGGGAACTGAGAGCGCGATGAGCGTCCAACAGATTTCTGCGTTTTCGACGGCGAGCATAGGATCGTAGAACCAAGAGCCGTCTCTATTCCACTGACCTTGAACAACAAGGTAGAGACGGACGACGGAGATGACAACGACACTGTATAAAGGGGGTTCTTAGCATGCAGCATGATGTGAGTGGAGCGCTGTCTTACAGTAGTCCAGGGAGAAGGACGAGGTACAGCCGAAGCTTGAAGTTCCTCGCCAGCTTCAACCCACGAATCACAGCTACCGGAAATGCTAACATGAAGAAGTCGCACAGAAGTGACAAGACAGAATTGACCAAATAGACGAGGCCCCATGATAGGCAGACATAAGGTTCTGATTTTGCCTGCCACGAATACGGCCACAGCGCTGTGACTGGATGGCAGTGGAAGATTATCAGTGCGATCTGTGTCAAATACGCGGCAACGAGAAACACCCCCGTGCTCTTCATGACGATGGACAGATTTTTATATAGCTCGCAGAACCTGTCGTAGAATGCAAGGCCAGATAGACGACAGACAAAAAGCGCAGTGGTGTAGATGAGGTGAGCTGTGAAGTCTAAAACTTCCGTCTTCGCAACTCGACTCTCTGACATTACATACTGGATATATTCAATATGTCTTCCGGTGCCCTTGTCGATGTTTATAATCGAGAGTGTTGCGAAAGCAAGTTGGAGTATCTGGTGATGGTCAGTTGTTGCTCTTATGTGGTCATGCGGTCGAGCGAAGAGAGTCAATAACGATGGGCATACAAGAGATACCACAGCAAGAGCATCGTCACGTCCAAATTTCCTTACAAGGAAAAGACGCGAGACACATCTCAACACAACGAAAACAGCAGCGAGAGTCCACATGGCGATGATTCCGACATTTGCAGAATGATTTCGGCTCTGTTTTAGGTAGTCGACAGAGATAGATGCTGGTACGTTTCCGGAGGTAACAGCCGCAATGATAGCTGGTTCTATCATTGTGGATATGCTTTCCCATTTGAGACAAAATGTTGCTGTGATATTTCAAAGTATATACCGCAGCTTTGAAAGCAGGTATGTACGTGGAGTCAGGTTGCCATATAAATCGCTGTATCCCAAGGACAAGCTAAGTCTCCTGCCTAGCATCTATTTGATTTGCAAACGTCGCGGGATGCCGCTGCTCTGCAGGACGCAGGATAGAATTCCTCCATGGTTGTGCCGGTAGAAGCACGGTAGTGCAGAGGAGGCTGGTATGCATGGCATACATTGCTTGCGTCATTGGATCGATACAGTATGGGCAGAGCAAATGATGGGTATTTGTCAAGAGGATGTGACAGGGACAGGCAACTTTCGGGGGGTTAGATACTCCGTAGATATTAAAACTCCTTTCAATTCAACAGCTTCCAAAAGCGGCAGAGTCTGACACACGGAGTAGAGCAGTCATTGGACGCAGCCTTCGTAGTCAGAGTGACTAATACTACGACAGCAGGAACTAATGTAAGGGCAGGGCCAATTCCCAATCCGTGCCGCGGGTAACGCCACTCTTCTTCCAACGAAGGGGTTAGAGGCACCGTTGGACACTCAAAATAGCCCCTCCCCCACCAACACTTCCTCTATAAAATTCAACAATCAATTTCTTTTGCTCTCAAAACAGCACAAGAGTCAAAGCAACTTTAGCTTCGAAATACTTGTTCTCTATAGCTCAAGAGATTTACTCCCCTTAGTACTATAATTTAAAAATCCTTAATCGGCACCAAGGTAGCATTCTTCAATGATTGCTTGTTTGGTGTGCCAGTCAACTAACCGACCAGGAGCGTATACCAGAAGTTGGGATGCTCGGGCAATCATAGCCCATCCAAGTAGATCTCCGGTGTTGGAGCCCCCTATTAGCAAGGGTGTACGGAGTATTGTTCGGAAGGGAGTGTGGGGGAAGGGATGAGGCGCTTGAGGCGGTACCTCCCGGTGTACGCAATTATCCGCACACCAAAGAAGCGAAAACTAAAACGAGATGTCCTTTTATTTTTGCCACAAGAACATCAGTTCCGCGGTTAAGGAGCTTTCTTCACATGATTTCCCATGTGTTCTTCTCAAATAATTGATGGTTAATTTTACGCAGTCTGTCATCCGAGGCTAACTGTTGGATATGCGGATAAATACGTGGACCGGTGAGGGTACGAAGCAAAATGCAAAGGAACTTTAGTCTGCACTGGGTGTTTCTTTCTTGCTTATCTGACGAGAACACTTTTACCCTGCAAGCAAGAAACACCCAATACAGTACAGTACAGTACAGACTAAAGTTCCTTTAAATATGGTTTAACGTTCTTAAAGGCCGGCACCTCACTGGTCGAGACTATCGTACCATGACAGTATGTCGCCACCAGTGGGATGATCTGCGAGAGTGGACATACGAAAATTAGTCTATTACACATTGTAGAAGTCTGCCTCCGTATGACCGATTGATAGACGTTTCCCGCATTCAAGGCGCCTTGTTCCGAAGCTACGGTACTTGCCATTGAACAGCATCTAGACATGAAGCAGCAGTGGTGGCAGGTATTCGTAGCCTCGGACTCAGAGGCATCATGCTCACCCATACTATCCTGAACCAACGTGACTCTTGCGCCTAGCAGTCGAACCAAACTGGCCAACCGATGAGAGTACCATCTGTTGTCGCAGTGGTTTGCCCCTCTGCTTCAACAGGAAGAGGACTTGACCCTCAACACTCAGTCTTCAGAGCTCCAGCGAGAATACAGATTCGGTCGCCGTCAAATAAGGATTTAATAACTTTATCAAGAAAGAAATATCGACGTCAAGTGACGCTTTGAGTCTTTGGAGGCTGAGAGTTCGCCGTCCAAGTAAGCCGAGAAGTAACAGCAGCAATATACACTCGTATCCCCACGCCTGCTTTTTGCAAACTACTTCCATTTGAAGGTCTAGAAGGAATCTTCAGGATAACTTCAAGCTGTGATGGCGACGGTGACAGCGAGTGCGAGGGAAATATGGCACCGCTTGGTGGCCGTCAAAAATCGCATTACCTACTTACAGTGCCCTTGATGATCTCCAACCCCACTCTCGACGCTGGCCGAGACAAGCTGCAGCCTCCAGCCCAAAACTTGCATCGACACTCGACGATATCTCACTCCTACCCCTTCACCTATCGCCAACTCCTCAATCGACCGGCAATGGGTGTGATTCGCACCCTTCTCAACACCGCCGTTCTCGGCAGCGCTGGTGCAGCGGGAGGTTGGGCATTCTGGACGCGCAACTCGAAATTCATCCCCATCTCCACCAGCGACCCAATCTTCAGCACAGCTGCCTACCAACGAAACAATCCCAACCGCAATCCCGCAACACAGGATCTGTGCGTGCGCAAGGTGCCATTGAGCAAGATCAAGCCTCAGCTGCTGGAGAAGGAGGGGAGGTTAACTGAGGCGTTTTGCGCCGGGGTTTGGGGAGGCTTAGGTACGTGAGGGGAGGAGGAGAGGTGCTTGGTCAATGGGCATGATGACAGCGCTAATCGGGTGAGATAGGCTATGCGTATCAGCGATCCTACCTTGAGAAGAAATACAAAAACGATACCACGACCGCGCACCAGCTTTGGTCGCGCGACGAGCTCAAAGCCTCGAATTACGAGGTCGGAACGGAGATTACGGATCATTTCCAGGTGGTTTCAAAGACTCCCGATTCGATCATTGTGCGCTGTGGAGACTCGCCATTGAAAACTGGCGTGAGGGATTCGGATGGCTTGTTTGAGATGAGCACTTCGATCAATAGGGCGGAGGGCGTTGTGGAGTTTGGGTTAAAGAGCGTGTTTTATAAAGGAGTGGGAACTGCGACGGAAAAACCTATGCCGCCTCATGTTGAATTCGCACACCGGTTGTATACGAAACTGTGGATGGAGACTGCGGTACAGAATGTGGTAATGTGAGGTGGGGTACTGTCAAATGAGCAGCATTATCAATCTGGTGCAGCTGAGTGGGTGAACAGTGAAAGAAAGGGTCTGAAAGGTCATGTCTCGTTCAATTCATCTGTCCGTCTTTCTATCTGTTTTTATATACCCTTCTATAACGCCATGGAATCCTGGTCTGGACTCAGCACTTGAGTAGATCAAATGTCAAAATCGAAATACAAAACTCGTAACTTCAGATCGACGACCGTCTTGAGCTCATGCGCGTTAGTCCTTGGCCTATGAGCAGTCCAGAATGTGGTGGTGCGATGGTCGGACTGTGTTCATATCAGCAGCGATTGATGTGCGTTGAAGGATGGTTCACGTACGCTCTGCTTGTCCATCGATTCATGTCCTTCTCTTCCAATTCAGGTCCCCTTCTCCCTTCGTCTTTGAAGCTCCTTCCCTCGTCTCGAACACTTCTTTCTTCTATATCACTGTCATCCTCCTCTACCACCTCCTCATGGCTACCTGTGAGCTTAAACCAGGCTTGGCTCCAAACAGCCTGAAGTATCCAATTCAGAGCAGCGAACACCAGCACTGGAGTACCCAAAGCCACAGCCCAACTTGGCGTATGAACATCAGAAAGAGCGATCCACAGACTTAAGATGACTCCAAAGATAGCGATAATGCTTCCGACTTGCAAGAAACCCCAGAAGCTCCAGTACAGCACAATGAGATCCTCGCCATCGCAAAATTGTATGTTCAGCAAGGCGAAGACTTCAAATACAGCAGCAATGCCTGAAATGAGCCAGCATATTGCAACCAAGCCCAGGAAGCGTTTTCGAATTCTTCGAAGCCGCCTCTCATCTCGTTTGTCTCTGGCGGAATTAAGGTTCAAGGATCTAGCAGTCGATCAGAGAAGCTCGATACAAAGGCATGACACCACCGGAAGGGGGGGCTTACTTGTGGTGTATATTTGCACAAATACACAGCAAAATAAGGACGAACATGAAAAGACCCCAGTATACCCCGTTTGCTTGAGGTAGTGTAAGATCAGACATAAAGCGTGCGTAGAAGAGACACCGTTGCTTGTCTATGACGGAGAACTTCCCCGTCATTGTGCTCGAAGGGTACGCTAGGGCTGAAGAGATGAAGCGGAACAATGACAGGCAATGAAGACGGGATCTGGGAAGACGGGATGGTTAAAAGTTGCTGAGGAATGCGTCGCTAGATCATGAAGTCTACTTGACGTGAGATGCGGATTCGACCTTGAAGTCCAACTACTACAATGTCTAGACCCCGTTGGTAGCTCTGAAACACAATGTGTAGAGTGTATAGATTACATCTGACTCATAGAAAACCAGACCGTTCAAATCTAGGTCCAGCTAATGTCGTAGTAGGTGACGTCTCACGCTCCGGTCTTCTCTTCCCCGGTGCTTATCACTCGATATTTGGGCCCGATTTAGACGTTAGGAGCCACTGAACCTCCAAAGGCTGCCAATGCCGCTGTAGGGCGAGACTTTGAAATTTGACATATGAACACAGAAATAAAGTGATGCCAAGTTCTGAATTGTCATCTGGGCTTTTTTGTGCTCTCAAGTGCCGCGATGATCTCCCTCTTTGAGCTTGCGGAATGTCTCGTGCGAAGCAAACAAGTAGGCTCCCTTCTTCCAAGCCTACTTAGCTTCTATCTTCATTCGGTCAAATAATGGTAGTAGGAGCCAAGGTCTGGGCCAAGTAGATTTGACGGATCTGCGCAGGGCTTCGCCCCTTTGCCATGACCAGAATACCTTGATGGAGAATGGACTCCGAAGATTTCAAGCACTCGGGTAAGATCTTGCTGTGGCATTGCTTGTTGGCTTATCGCCGGCAGAAGTCGAAGATTTTTTCATGATGGGATATCGAATATGACCTCATTGTATTATTGTTGTTGTTGCTGTTGTTGAGCCTTTGTGGGAAGATAATAAGTATGACGTTACATCGAGGTCGGCAGTGAGAAAATATCCGAGATTTGGCGAGGGTTTGGATATCGAATTAAACGGCCCACTTCTTCTTGTCAATTACCTTCACCTTTCTTTTTCTTCTTTCACCGTGCTCAAGAAATAGGTGTCCTTATTATCGCCGTTATTAAGCGTGTTGGATGCGTGTACAGGCAGATCCTTACCTCACTTGTACTATGTTATCGAGGTGCTTTGTCGCGGCGTAGACTATTGACGCAAGTGCTCAGAAATCTGCTTACGGCTGTTAGTGCCTCCTGGGCATCTGGGCATGTATGCGAACTAACTGTATCTACTGGGCAATCACTACTTCTACTTAGATTCTGTTAAACGAGCTCACTGGTATTACCGGCCCCAGGATGCTGCTATCAAGGACAGTTTAGAGAAGATTGGGGGCGAAGGGTCGCACATCCTCGGCGATTGGGAGAAACGATCCACTGTCTTGAGACCTTTACGGTAGTCATGGGAGTCGATTCGAGGCTTCCGAGACTGCCGAGACGTCTCGAGAATAGGATGAAGATAAGGGAGCAAGGCTCATTGGGTTCGGAGCTAAGGCTCTGGATGATACTTTTCCCCTCAGACCTGATAGCTGCATTCCAAGACTGTATTTGAGGATAGGAGCATCATCATACTACTATCTCATGAGAGTGTCTGACAGTGGTCATACTAAGATCGACGAAGGCGATGGATATCGCGACAAGCTCAGTCCGCAATACTCAATTTCGCTTCGACATGATGGAATCGCATTTGACTTATGTTTATTACACTACCACTTGTTCGTGCGACTATCTCCAAGCCCCATCAAGTCTTAGCCTATCCAAATGATCTAGAAAGCGCTAATGAAAGCCGAAGCAGTCATCCTGTCAAGGCTCTGGATGGTGGGTTGAGATTGGGCATCTATCTCAGATTTTGTACTTATGGATCTCGCTGGTTATATTCGGCGTTCTTAAACATTTTTCATGATTCGTCTAAATATTACATGATATGCGTGTTATCAAGCTCCTTGGAGTTGGCAATTTGGCGATCAACTGACAAACTGCAAAGCCACGCCCTGTGGTGCACACATCACAACACACTAGCGTTGCATTTCGACTTCTTGAACACTTGAAATTGGGCATTGCTCAGACCGAGAACGAGACTTCCCTAGACCTCAATCAAAGTTACTTCAAATGTTTCTCTCATCTACGCATCCCTCTAGTCGAGCCGCTACTGACTTTTTATCCCACGATGCTGTCAACTAGTCTCCTATCGACAAAAACAATAAACAAGGAGAGCTTCGACTGCCAGGTCTCAATGATCTTGGTGGTTTCGCGGCTGGTCATAGCACCATCTTACAATATCGCCCCCAATATTCGCCAGATGGAACCTAGAACTGGGAGGTTATACGTGATGCTATTTGAAAGATACCGCCAACAAATAATTTCAAGCCACAGTCCTCGGTTCGATGTGCGAATAAAGTGTTGAGCTATTATTTTTGGATTGTTAAGATCATTGCGCGTGCCAACTTTAGCTCCAAAAGCCTTGGCAAGTGACCATGGCCGCATATCTCACTCTTCCTGCACATATTCGGGGAATGGAGAGGCTTTGCTGACAATTAGAAGCCCCCCGCTGCCAATGAAGCGAAAGGTTATCTGAACCACCGTTGTCTTTGTCAACCAGTCAAATGCGTGGGACGAGATGTGTGAAGTAGTGTCTGCTTGTGGCGGCCTTGTCATGCGACAAAAGTCACCTTATTCTGCACAAGAAATGTGATATACATCCAATAGGGAAGAGAGCTCTTGTTTCTGGTGCCATGTTGTGTTTCAATAAGAGACGCCTTCAAAACGTTTTTGGTTATCCTGGTTCGTTTTGTCTATTCTCACTCGTCCGTTGTTCAGCCCACGATGCCACAGCCCTGCGAGTGACCATTGTCCTCTAAATGGTGGCGCAAATTGTTCAATCGGCCGTTAGCTTGTAGGCAGACTAGTTTCAGCTTATGGATTAATTATTCCTCTTTAGAAATATTGAAAGGATTGAGCCTTGCCAGCGTGGGGCTGATGGTGGTATGGCAGCGCAAGGATACAGAAGATGAGCTCTATTCGAAATTTCGAGAGTCGCAGAGCAATGTTGCCCGGCTTTGTTTCACCACACATCGTTTCAATATCAGTCTGTTTCGTTTTCTATTAGTACACTTTGCTCCCACAGTAATCCTTCGCACTCTGTCTCACATTTCTTCTATTGAAATTCTCACGGCCAACGGCACAAGACTTTATTTTGATTTATTCCATTATCTTCAAAACTTTTGAATCAGCAATTTACAATGGCCAACATCCATGAGAACCTTTACTCTAGGAGAAGCACAGATGGCCGAACGCATATTCCGGCCCTCCCCTTCTGGGTTGCAATTATTAGGATTGTGCAACTTGTATGACCCCCCGCGTTCCCGATAGCTTCAAGCTGAGGAATACGCACTAATTGTACTTGTAGCTCTTTGCATTCCTGGTCCTCTGCTTGACTGCTTTTGCAGCTTCCGTTTTTGGATCGACCTTTGTGAGTTTCTGACTCTTTCTCAATGTCCAACACACCAATCACTCAAATTATTTTGAACGGTTCGAATATTCCCACAGAGTACAGCTGAAGCTTACATTTTAATTCAAACTCACATTAGTTCTAAAACTGATAGCTATCTCGCAGTTCGATGGCTATCCTATGAGCTGGTTTACTTTTATCTGGACGGTCGGATTTTTGGTCTACGTATGCGACCATGCCCCTCTCACAACGACATCGCATGTCTCTAACAAAAGGTTAGATCTTCGCTACGCCCTTTTTCGCTCCTCAAGTCTACCTCTACTGGGTCCACCTGTGAGTCTCCCATTATTCTATCATTTTCTCTCGCCCGCTGATCTCTAAAAGCGGACTCGAAATCCTCACCACGATCTTTTGGCTCACAACCTTTGCACTACTGGCGCAAGAATCCCAAGCCTGGAATGGCGCCCAGCACGTCGTCGACGAGCTGAACGGCCTTGAAGCTTCAGCGGGAGTCCACATCCATGTCTGGGCAAAGGGGGAATCCGCGATCAAAGCATCCAAAGCCGCTACTGCTTTCGCCGCCTTTGACTGGTTCCTATTCGTTGTCACACTATCGGCCTTTGGTACGTACAGTACATTCAGATCCACCCTTTGTTCCAAGGACATTTTGCTTTGAAATACCTATCAAGGATTGAGAAGAGTCACTGCTGACTTTGACCGATCAGGATACTTCCTTCACAAACACCGCGTAGCTAACGGAGCATCTGGCTTTGGTGGATTCGCGTCCCGATCTGCGGGTGGTGATGTTGAAATAGCTCAGAAGACGAACACTCAAGTCGGAGAGCAAGGAATTCAGCAACCAGAGAATCAACAGCCGGTATACCAGCAAGTACCTATTGCTCACTCTTCTAATTGAATCTATGAGCTATTGCACTCGAGAGCCATAGTTGTGCTGCGTGGTTATTGGGACCTGGGAGTACACGGTATCTGTCTGCCTGGAAGTCTGAACTTTGGTCGCTGAAGTAATACCCTTTTTTTTATCTCTTGGATGGTCCGATTCTTGGGTCACAGTAGTATTGTTGAATGAAATAACGAGCGGAGTGATAATTCAAATGCAAGTTGAAATCTGATCTCGTGCAAACTTGAGCAGGGCCTATGAGCACTTGCGCAGCACCCCGCCCAATATGAACTCACTGAACATCAATGGAGATCCTTCTTCTTTGGAAGACCAAGGAGGTATCTTTTTCTGTTGACGAAACACCAGAAGCTACCCTTTGTAGAAAATTTCCCCAGAACTATGTTGTAGCTTATTAAGTTCCCTAATTCTCTCTTTCGTGATATCTGATCACCTATAATTTGCAGCCTTCCCAATCCTCCTCCTCTCCCTCCTAAACTCACAACTCCACAAGATAGTACTCGAGTAATCCTCGGCTCCGACCTACTTCCCTCACAACCTTCAACAGCAGCAGCTTTCGAAGTTACCCTCCCACCAGACAGGCCTATGAACCAAACATCGAAAGCTTCATCGCACAATCCCAGCTCTGACTTCAGGACCTCGAGTGGATTGACAATGGAAGTATATCATCAGGAGTTGGGTTGTGAGCCAAGAATGGGGTTCAGCAAATTCAGACGCAGCTACTGCAGCGTTGATCCACCTTGAGAATCGTTCAAATCTCGGTCTCTTGCCTCGGGAGCAAGATCAATCCTCAACGACACCGAGATGCCTTCTGCGCCTGCGATTGAAGATATCAAAGCCCTAGCACCACCGCGAGATACTTCTGTGGTGGTGGCAAGTGCTGCTAGTGATGACAAGGACATTGCAATCGCTATCGTGGGAGAGGAACGACATGCCATCGACCCCGCCATGGAAGCTCGCGTCGTGCGGAAGGTCGACTGTTTTCTCATCCCAACGATGATGATTGGATATGGATTGGTATATTATGACAAGGTGATTATATTCATCCAGACAGTCACCAAAATACTGACTTTCCAGGCAATCCTAGGCTCTGCCGTACTCTTCGGAATGACCACCGATCTCTCCCTCGTCCAGATCGACCACTCGACCACGCCTCCTACCAGCGACACGTCCCGTCTCTCCTGGGCGACCTCGATGTTCTACTTCGGCATGCTTGCAGGGCTCTATCCAATGACCTTCGCTCTCCAACGATTCAACATGGGAAGAATACTTGGTGTGGCCGTATGTTTCTGGGCGTTAATCTGCATGTTGACTGCAACCGTGACGAGCTGGCAAGGTCTCTACGCTCAACGCTTCTTCCTTGGCTTTGCTGAGAGCATTATACCTACGACCTTCATGTGCATCGTCGCTTCGTACTACACGCAAAAGGAACAAGCGTTGCGACAGAGCTGGTGGTTCTCGTCGACAGGGCTGTTTACAATCATTGGCGGGGCTTTAAACTATGGCTTTGGGCAGATCAATGGAGGTTCGTTGAAACGCTGGCAATACATATACCTACTGGCTGGATCACTCACGTTCTTTTTTGGGCTATGTTGTTTTGCAGTTCCGAGCTCTCCGGTATCTGCGTGGTTCTTGACCACAGAGGAGCGGGTGATTGCGACCGAGCGTCTGAGGTACGGCCAGACTGGTGTAAGGTGTACAAAGTTTAAAACCTCCCAGATCCGAGAGGCATTTATGGACATCAAAGTGTGGCTTGTTGCTATCATGATGGCTTCAGCTTATACCGTCAATGGAGCTGTCAGTGGCTTCGGACCTCTGATCGTGTCGACTTTTGGCTATTCAACGCTGGACTCCATCCTTTTCCAATTTCCACTCGGCGGAATATGTTTTATTTTCATCCTCCTGACTGGGTTCCTATCCTCACGTATCCCGGATATCCGTCTGATACTCCTCGTTCTTTGCTGTCTTCCAGTCATAGCTGGGTGTGTCATGATCTGGAAATCCTCATGGCATCATCATGCCGCTACTCCAGTCGCAGGATATTCAATAATTGGCTTCTTCGGACCAGTTGTCAGTTTGATTATTTCTATTGGTATGGCTAACGTGGCTGGGCAAACGAAGAAGTGCTTCATGGCTGCAACTATTTTCGTCGCATATTGTGTGGGGAATATAGTTGGACCTCAACTGATCAAATCACAAACCAAGTCAAGGCATTACCCCGAGCTTTGGCTTGGTCTCATCATATGGTAAATAATATATCATCGACAGGGGCTCTGGCTAACATATCAGTTATTCCATTACAATCTCCGCAGCGGTTTGTCTGTATGTTGTGCTGGCTCTGGAGAACAGGCATCGAGCAAGGCTCGAATTGAATGATATCGACAGAGATAAGTTGGCATTTCAGGACTTGACGGATAAGGAGAACCCTTACTTCACCTACATGCTATGATATGGTAATGCTTTAGATGTCAATCGAACATATGTTACTATGCTAGAACCACGACTCTGTTACACCTCCTGATCCAAATCCCCCAATCTCGCTACAAATATGACTGCATTCCATCTGACCACCCTCTTGGTACCGGGTTTTCCCTTTCACATATATACCTCCTCTTTGGGGTTCCTTTTCTCTTCCGTATCGATGATCAAACAGTGATTCTGTACGGACCATAGCCTTTTGGGTACCTGGGAAGTGTTGGATGCTATGCCCCGTCATGAGAAATACATTTCAAGATTTGACTTCAGGCATGATAAGCGTTTTAAACTTAATTATCCCTTTCCGCTTTTCCTATCTCCTCCTACTATTCGCAACAAGCATGTCAATGCTAGAACAAATATTGCTTACAGATGAGCCGTCAATATCTTCCTCCCCCTCCCCCCCCACATAACGACAATTTGTATAGTTTCGAGTTATTCACAGCACTATCAGTTGGAATCCGAAATGAGGATCGAGCAATCGAGCGAATCTTGAAAGTATCTTTCTAGATGGCATTGCATAGCATTAAGTGTTCTTCAGATAATGTTCGATACAAAGCTTCGGGAATTCAGCCCAAGGTGTTCTTGAGGAATTATCTCTCACATGCAGTCATTCGACCTGACGTCCTACATTGTCTTTCCGCTTCTTTGCCAATCTCCTCTGATGGTCGAGTATCATATTATCATCCGGACACAGCATATAGCGGAAGGGGGCGAAAGAAGTCTCGGAATAGCGAGAGATAGTGATCCAGACATCTTCTCTGATATCAGATTAAAGATCTACGCAGGGCACTATCGAGAGCTAGAGCCGCGGTCAAGGATTTGTTCAAATTGAGAATAGCCCCGCCAATAGCACATATCCGTCTGTAGCTTTTGACACGATATCCGTTACTTCTATGATTACAAATTTCCATCCATCGCATTGAAAACTGTTTGTCCTCTAGTGAGTGAGGATCGACTTATGTTCACAACCGAGAACCAACACCTTCATCTGCTTTCACCTCCACGAGTAATTTCCCTTCTCGGTGTTAGCGACGTTGAATAATGACTACTTTAAGATGAATTGGAATGGTAAGCTGCTAACATACCTGTGTTGACACCCTTGTACAAATCCAAGAGCGCCTGCTCCGCAGCAGGTAAGCCGCCTTTGATGATGGTCTCCTTGCGTTGAAGCTTTCCTTCAGCGAGCCACTGTGCAATTTCTTTGCGAGCGGCTTGGAATTGAGATGCGTAGTCGAAGACGATGAAACCTTGCAACTTGATTCTCATGGCAATTATCATCGAGAAGTTCTGTCATATGTTAGTACTGAGTTTTGCAGGAGGCCATTCTTGAACTAACTTTTGGACCAACTGGTGCTGCTGAGTTGTATTGACTGATAGCTACATTTCCAATTGTCAGCAGAGTGAAAGAATGATGCAGTGATTACGAGAACTTACCTCCACACATGACGAATTTCGAATGTGGCTTCGCCCTGCTCAGAGCCAATTCCAAAATCTCACCCCCTACATTATCAAAGAAGACGTCGATTAAATTCTTCGTCGCAGCCTTGAAATTCTTCGCAAACTCTCCATCCTTGTAATTCAAAGCTTCATCACATCCCAGCTCTTTCAGCCACTGGACTTTGTCGTCACTTCCCGCAATACCCAGGACCTTTGCTCCCTTCAGCTTGGCAATCTGGCAAACTACACTTCCGGTAGCTCCAGCGGCTCCTGAAACAACGACGAAGTCCCCAGCTTTTACTTGGCCGACGTCAAGGATTCCAAAGTAAGCAGTTAAGCCTGTCATTCCCAGAACTCCCATTGAATCAGTTGGCTTGCCATTTGGTGGGACCTCAAGGAGGGTAGCATCTTTGGCGTTTACAATCGCCACTTCAGTCCACCCTGACACACAGGTAACATACGATCCGACTGAAAACTTTGTGGATTTCGAGACGAGCACTTTTCCGAGAACGGCCCCTCGCATGATCTCTCCAATTTGAACGGGAGGAATATATGATCTAGCATCTATGAATCTTGTCAGTGGCGCTCATCACGTGTGGAACCACATACCGTTCAACCAGCCCCTCATCGCAGGATCAAGACTCAAATACAGCGACTCGACCAAGATTTCGTCATCCTTAAGATCCTTTTCCGATATCATCGGGTTCGTCTTCAATTCAAACGTCTCACCCGGGACGATGAGAGATTTCGGACGTTTCGCCAGAACAACGGATTGATAAGATTGTTGAGCCATGATGTTTTTCGGTCTTTGATATGCTTTCCCCATCTTTGCTTTGCTGAGGCAACTCCCCTTATATATCTTGGACCTGAAATCGAGACGGAAAGGATCTATCAAACGATTGGTAATTTATCCCACAATTGTTAAACAGCCTACCGCGTTGTCGTTGTCGTTTGTTGTTTTAAAAGCTGGAATTGCCGTTCGAAGATTGACTCGTGCCTCGGCTTAGTCGGGGTTCTTTCTGTTTGCGGAAGCAGCGCCGACGCCTTCAGCGGGGAAGCTCCTTGACCGCGAAGTCTAAAAAACATCGAGATCAATTTTGTAATCCTATGTTGCTTGGTAATAGGGTTTCGAAGGAGGCGGCCTGACAGTTTGTCCGACTGTGGTCTGGGGCCACTCCGCGGCTAATTTTTATACCGCGGGCAAGGTTGCTCTCCCTTCGAGGCGCTTTCTCTGAGCTTTCGATAGGATTAGATTCGAGGTGGTTATATTTGTATGGTAAAAGTTTTAAATTGCCATAGGACGTAATAGTGACTGTCTTTTCTAAGCTATTTGTAAGAGCGGCCTTTCTAGTACTCACGTGATAATTATCACCTCTTATAGAACTCTATTCCCCCATGCCTCAATTTGAATTCTGTTAAGTAGATTGAGAAGATGCTGCTATTTTCATTGGCATCTTCTAGTATCATGTTGGTAGACTCGATCATGAATTCATATTTTGAGGCATTTAGACCATGGAAACCAAAATTGGCCATCACAAATTGAGATTTATTGGCAAGTTTTGCATTAGTTGTGGTTCATTTTGACATGTTAACCAGCTGAAGCAATTTTCTTGAACAAGTCACCTTTCCCGACTCATAAATTCTTAATCATGTGACAATCTCTCTCCACGATAGTTCATACTCCAAGTGTCGGCATTCAGGACACCTGGTGTAATCCAAATCCTTGGCGAAATTTATCAAGCTTGGTCGTTGCACATAATGTGCGGCCGGCTAGCTTATCGGCTATCTCCTGTATACGCTGGTTAGAGCTGATGCCGAACTGTTTGAGAAAAAACCGATCATTACCTTCATATCGGCGTTCCATTTTTAGGTCTCCTCGAACACAATTTGGGTCAAGTACCACGATCGTAATAACTTGTAAGATCCATATAAGGTGCACAATTCCCAATACCAATGCATCCCGGGATCATTCGAATTCGCTCCCGATCATTGATCGGAGTTTCAGTCTCCAGTCTTTGAGTTCTGCTTCCTTCTTCTGAACATCGTCTTTGAGCTTCGTATTATCATTTCTGAGCTCCGAAATGTTAATCTTCATCATAGCGGATTCCCCACGTTCCTTTAACAATTCCTTCCTCGTAGACTCCAATTCACGTGATGACAATAAAATCTGGCCTTCCTGCATTCGTATTTGCTGTTCTAAAGCTTGGATTTTGCTTTCAAGATTTCCTTCCGATTTCCCGAATCCAGCTGCATTTTCGAGCTCGGAGTAAATCACAGACAATGCTTTGTCCACTTCTTTCGAGAAAGCCGAGTACTTTGATTTCTTCAGAGGTGGCGATCCGCGTCGCGGTCTTCCTACCTGTCGACGGTTGATATTGCTGGCCGTTCTTGGCCTGGCCTTGGGTAGATTTTGCGTATTGCTTGGCGGCGTGGGTTGCTGAGTTACATTTGGCGGATCATCTCTTTCTTGTGGATAGATATTTGAAAGTTCCTTAAGTTTGTCGAAACTATAAATGTCCGTTTCGGTTACGAGAGGGGTATTTGTAGATGGGTCGGGGTTTGTCGAAAGGCTCTTTGATGAGGGGTACATCGGCAGGGATGACGGAAGCGGAGCGAAGAAATGCTCTTCAGAAGGCGGAATGTGTAATTCATTTCCAACACAATGGGGGCAGAACCAAAACGCAGGCACTTCATTTGGATCGAGTGAAGGAGTCATGCAATCGGCATGGTAGCAATTCTCGCAGGTCTGGCATTTGAAAAGCTCTTTCGGGCTCCCACAGACGTAACAGAATTCATCGTGGGGTCCTGAAAACATGAGTACTAAGTTTGAATCAATGGATCATAATTGCGTACCATCCCAGATCCTCTCGCCGCCCTTCCATTCAAGAAACTCCAAGGCGTGCATTTGCTGGATTGCAAGCTCATTGGGATCAATGGTGCTGTTGTCAACTGACTGTCCTATGGAAGGCTCGGCTATCTGATTCTGGTAATAGTCAAAATCTTATCATCTAGAGAGTTACTTGAACTACTCTTACAAAGTTCCCAATGTTATTGAGCATAGGATTCTTTAGAGGCATGACGCACGGGGTCTCGTGACTGGCCGCCATACCCAAGATCGAGACTTGAAGTCAAGTTGAATTGGTCATACAAAGCAGAGGATGGTTGGAATGAGCGTTACATGAGATGTTATATGAAATAGATGACGTTTCTTCTGAAGGTATGAGGTGTTGTTATACTGAGGTGGGTTTGAATTGATTGGAGCTGAACCTGAGATCGGCGGGACAATGCTCAAGCGAGGCTTGGCGTCTGATTACTTCAGCAATGCTCCCCGAATATTACGAGAGTCTCCCACCCCCCCTTTCTTGCCTCCCAATGGAGAACTGCGCGACGTTCGCTTTTACGTCAAGACCCGTTCAAGAGCCTCTTTCAGTCGGCTGTCGCGAATGCGGAATCTTATTCTACAATCAATTCACTGAAAATACCTGGAAAGGCAAGTATATGATTTCGGCCAATTTTGCAGTACGGAAGGACGCTTTCTATTTTCTATTCGAAGGAGTACCCATTCGGATTGTACAGAAGTTTGCGGGAATAGCCATATGTACGCCAATAATAATATGTGTGGATTCTAATTTCTACTGTTCTATATTGCCTCATTCTTTGATTCCATCGAAATTGCTATGCCAGCGCTTCTCTATGCTGGTGAGCTATTGCCATCCTTTCAAACACCCGCATTAACGCCATCTTCGTCTCCCCATCCTTCTCTCTCGTCCTTGGGAACTCGAACAAATAGCATGTCAATAATCAACGCTGCAGTACCAAGACCAATGGCACAGTACAAAGCTCCCCTATATCCGTCAAGGACTGCGTTCCCACCCTTATTTGTGTTCGCCTCGACAGTGCCTGCAAATCCCAGTCCGATGCTGGCACTGTACAGTAGCAGAAGCGACATTAACGACCCCGCAATCCCTTGTTCATGCCTCTTGACTGAATTGGTGGCAATAATCTGAGCTGCGGTAAAGACAAAGTCGGGGCAAAGCGCCATGAGAATCGTCGCCGGAAATACCTGCGCCCAGTATGACTGCTGTTCAGGCATAGTCGCCAAAAGCACCGCAGAAGCCACCACAGTGAGAGCACCAAAACAAAGGATCCACTGTGCTGCAAGCCGTGGAATCAGCCAAGCTGCAACTGGAGCTGCGCACCCTCCAAAAATGGCATGAGGGACTAATCCTGCTGCAAATCTCAGAACACTCCAATGCCGAATTAACTGTTGCCAGGCCACCAAGTACCACAATGCGATTCCGTAAGCCATGATGGTGAACATGACAACAATAATGAGTGCGAAGAACGACGGTGCAGTCCAGATGTCGAGTGGCATTATTGGTTGTCTTGCAATTTTGTGTTCCCAAAAGCCGAAAAGTGCGAAGAGAAGGAATGAGGCAACGAGGAGCGCGATTTCGTACGGTGTTGACCATCCGACTGCTGGAGCTTGGCTATCGAATGCTTTAACACCCATATTTTGGACGGTTAGGAGCGATTGTGACTTACTTCCATACGAAATTGAACAGTACCAACGCACTCAATCCCAACATCGCACCGAACCAGTCAATACTTCCCTTCCTATCAACCGGTGACTCGGGGGGTAGCACGAAGCAAAGGGCGGCGTAAATTATTATGCCAAGTAGTGCCCTAGAAGCTCGATCAGCCACGAATCAAAGTTTTCAGCAACTTATATTTCTCACAATGTGAAGAAGAAGTACCTCCATTCAGTCCATTGAATGAATATCCCCATTAGCACACACCCCAACGTCCCACCAACCGGCGCCCCAAAGCCAAAGAATCCCAACGTCAGATTCCGCTTCTTGCCTGGTGGGAAAGTTATCCCAATGATGCCGACAATATTGGGCATGACCATAGCGGCACCGATGCCACTAAAAGCTCTAGCGATGGTGAAGGTAATGATGCTTTTAGTGCAGAATCCTGTGACCAGCGTCCACAGTATCCACCATGCGCCGCCGAGAAACAAGATGTTTTTGTGACCGTAAACGGCACCGATGCGGCCTGTAACTAGCACGAACGCGCCTTGGGTCAGGGGATATGAGGCTGCTATCCAAGCTGCTGTTGTTGGATCGTCAACGCCGAATGACCTCCCGATTGCGAATCCCCCCCCTATTGTGCTGCCGAAAGAAAAAAACTGGACATCTATTAGCTCTCATTCAGTTGTGTTTGGCTTTTGGATTATTTACAAGCATGCTGTTAGCGAATATCAGGAAAGTTGCCACCAGCCGCTCTCGTCCCGGTGTTGTCTGAGGAATGACCGATTCTTCTCCTTTCTTCTCTATATTTTCTGGTCTCAGAATTGGTCTCGGGAGGATGATATCCTCAGAGTCTGGATCATCGCTTTCTTTAGGTGATACATTTGCCATTTTAGAAATGAGAAGGAACTACAACGCAGGCTTGAAAGGAGGTAAAGCTGGAAGGCGAAGACTCTTTTATTATAGCTCACCGCTGTAATTGACAACGATGAGCTCCACCATCATCCAAAGCATGCCTTAAAACCCAAATTTGGAAGTTCTGTCCTCACATTTCCTGATTGCGATACTTTCCGGGGCATATTGATACCCTACCAAACGCACACCTCAATATGGAAAACCATCCCGTAGAAACCAACAGAACCACCAGGAACGAGAGCTTCGGCTTACATAATAATTGAGATTCTCTCCTCGCGTAATGTTCTTCCCCAAGTACTTACGCGAGCTCCTCAAGAGCTGATGTTCAACGAATCAAAGCACGCTCTTAATTGAGGACCAGGGAAGGAAATGCAATGCGGAGAAAAGTGATCGAGTTATTGATAGATTAGGATGACTGGCAAAACTAATAATTTTTCGGAACTAACTTTTCCGTTCCGGAGAAGCTAGGCTTGCTGTAGGTACAGGAAACTGACCTGTTAGAGAGACTTTTGGAACAGCTTGGAAGATTTTTGACACAAGATTTATGAACAAGAGTTCAACAGTACCTCCTCCAGTCTAAGTACCATGTAGCTCACCGCGAATTTGCACAACCATGCATTTTATCACGTGTCTTTCAAATGGCTCCAAGTATCCTTGATCTTGGAGCTTTCATATCGTATCATACCTGATACCACCCGCTCAATTGAACGAAAACAATATATGTGGAGTCTTGTGCTTGACATTACTAGATCAGTTTCAATTCTCAATAGTGGCCAAGAGAGGGAGAGGGGGAAGCATAAATCAGATGGCTTTCATCACTATCGTGACAACGCACTGCAGCTACGACCAGGTGGGGTGTTTTGCTTAGCAGAAATGGGTTGAAAGTATGAGTCTTACAGTCAATGGCGACCTGCAATAGGTAACGATTTGCGGTGAAACCTGCAGAGTGGAGCCAGAATTTCCCCCCAGAGGATGGCCAGTTCGTTGCGATGCAAAGCAAAGCCCGTGTCATGCGCTGTCAAAGGTGTGTGTCCCTTAGGTTGACCTTGATAGATGAATAACATCTCTCCTAAGATGAACGTCCTACAACGGAGATAACCTGCTCGAGGAGTTGCTGTCACGTGATATACGGGGAACATGATTAGAAATGCAGATCTCAAGTCGACATTGAGAATTCAGAAATGAGTCAGATAGAATGGAGATCCATAAAGACTTGGGTCAAGAGACCATCTTGTCTAGCTAAGCCACAAGTTCCTACCAATGAAAGAGGTCCACTATAGCAAAACCGAAGAATCAGCCAACACTACTACGGAATTTTCGGGTCAGCTTGTGCAATAGAAGGAGGAGTACTCAAAATGAACCAATAATTTATTGCGTAAGCATGAGAAGTTCCAATCATAAGAAGCGTATATTTCGAATGTAAACAATGACGTTGCTCGACATCATACGATGAATGATGATCATAACCGATCATCAACACATGTCTTCCCCTCTCGACTTCGAAAGATGTTTAAATAGCCTTTGGCACACTCCCAACAAGCCGAAACATACCTAGAAGTTAAGACTTTTCAACATGAGTGAGAAAGACACTCTATTGTATCGTCTTCCACCTCGAAGTAATCCTCCTCTCCAGCAGGGGCCATTTCCAACAATGGCGAGGTCAACCATGGGTGGCATGACAGCTCCCATACTTCCATCTGTCAAATTCACAGATGACACTATAATGCACGTCATCGTGAGAGTGGGAAATGAAAATGAACGTGCGATAAGAAGATCGTCAGTCAACCTTGAGCTCCTGAACATCGATCGCAAGGACCTTGCTGATACCGCATCCTGTCTGTAGACAATCAAAACTCTCGTACAAGCTCAGATCATTCAAGAGCAGAGTAATGGGGCGAGGCAAATTCCTCTCTTGCAGTGATGTGAGGGTTGTGCGAATGCCACGAAGGGAATACTTCAAGTACTTTGCGCGGGACAGGAACAACGCGTATATTGGGACAGAAAGGGAAAGGGTCTGGACGGATGAGGAGTTGGAATTGATGTTTGGGAAATACAGGGGATTGGAGAGGCCAAAATGGATCGTTGGAAGGGATGCAGGAAGAGTTTATACGATGGAGGACGATGATGAGGCTAAGTGGATGAAATATTCGAGAGATGAGAAACTTTAGAGTGTTTTGGAAATGAAGGGCCCATCCTGTGAGTATCACATGACTACACTAGCCCGAATTAGGCAAGCACATGTATTTAGGTAGCAGAACCTTCCCCATAAACCAGCTGTATTGCTCCTCAAAGAGGGAGCTTGATACGGCGGGTAGAGGCTTTGGTAGATCCATAAGTTTACCCACCACCGTTATTGGAGTGGTAGGGAATCGGTGTTCTGAGATGATCTTCCGAAACAAGTGGCGAGCAACGTACTTGTATCTACAGTCCTCGGCGGATTCGATTGCATCATCGCGTTGTATGGATAGATGGGCGAGATCGGTATTAGCAAGGGTATCGAAGTAAGAGGATGCGGACTCGAACGTAGTGGACGGTAGTACATTTGGTGGGAGGTTACCAACTGAGACGAGCTGATTCATGTTCATGGTTAAGGGCCGGTGGACGACCGACCAACTATCTCAAGCTGTTCAATTGACCCAATCCGAGGGAAAGAGGACCGAGAAAGTTGAAGCAACACATTCGCCATTTCACCGTATGCAAATTTGAGAGTCATTTCAGATATGTGAGGGTCTAGGATAGGCCTGTCCTCTTGCTTGAGCCCTAATAAATCCATTAACAGTCATTACTTTTCCGAGGTAGGTTTAGACAATACACCGGGAGTGTTGAGAACCTCGCTCATGGAACGTGCGTGGTGAATGTATTCCATGAGAATGAAAGGACTAATTCCAGCTGGCCCTTCATCGGACATGCCATAGCGTAGAACAAACAGCACCAGTATGGCGGTGAAGTCGGAGATATATCGCATCAGGTCACTTCCCTACGAATCTTCTCTTCGGGAAATCTGACGATGGCTGGCTGAGGAAAACGGATCAAAAGCGATCTGCCGTGTTCAAAATTCATTTGTAAACATGCATTGAATCCCCCTGCTTGAGGAATCTTAAGCTCTGTCGCCAACCCCCCTCCACTTTCCTTTACCATGAAGTTACTGATGGGATGCAATGTCTCTTCCAGTAACAACTTTTTACACCAAGTATCATACGCAGCATCGCTCCTTGCCCAAGCAAGGGAGTCGAATTGCACGCCGCGCATTTTGATGACGAGGATGGAAATGTAAACTTTCTGAGGATACCACAATAGAGGATTTGGAAAGCAGCTGATGTGAAAACCACGAATTCTGAAGAATCGCCAATATAGTATTAAGCAAAGGGTGTCAACGTCAAAATGGAAAGGGAATGCATGTCGTCTTGGACTCTTGTTTCTAATTTAGTCGTTGCGCCCAAGAGCCCCATTAAATGCACTTAAAGAGACAGGCGGCCCATCAGGCATTCTCCATCCACCTCATATGATCGCAGATTCTTGTGATCGTAATACAATATGGCACCGGATTTCAGCTAAAGATTCCAGATACGTCTTTTGTCTTTGCGATCTATCAGGTTCAAATATTATAGTCGAACCTATGAAACTCAAGATCGTCGCGATTCTCGATTGAGAGTTCAGTGGATTTTACCCGCAAGAACATGCTCAGCGAAGATACTTTCCTCAAATTTTTAAGCTGATCAAGCAATTCTGCGAGGATCCTATTTGTCTTGAGAGAACTGATCAATACACCAATTTGAATTGAACGTACGTGTTATTGCTCAGTATGATTGATAAGATCGAAAGCATCAAAGTTATCTTTTACCACTACCTTGATTCCTATCAGACTATTATAATTTTCTGTTATCAGTAATTATAAATCCAGATATATATGTTGGACATATTTAGTACCCCAAAAAAAATGTTTTTCTCAGCACATAGGGTTTCTTGCTATATAGGGAGGGAGGTTAGTCAAATACTGAGCAGGACTCAGATCACATGGTCCTCAACAGCCGAGACGTACAACCGAGACAAAAAGATGCAATATGAAGCAAGCAAGAGAGAGAGAGATTTATAAATCCAGCTGATATTTTTGATATTCCCATCCTATTTCATCATCATACTAATCATGCTTCGTAAGTCCGACCTTTATATGTAATTTTCCCGTTCCTCCAAGCCTCATGATCTACCCCGCACAAATGCAACAAGCCTTCCCTATTATCGCGCATCTATGTACCACCGCCTTGGCACTTCTTTTCAACGCAAAGTATCCAAAAGCCTCATCTAAACACCGTCTAAAACGCGTTCAAGATATCGTTCAGTTCACAACTTCCTCTTCTCCAAAAGCAACTTCCCGCTCGGAACACCGCCCTTCCCTACAAAGCCGCCATTCGAGCCTCCTCTTTGGAAAACTTTACTTCCCCTGACCCATGTCTCCTTAACGACGCCCCTCATAGTCTTGCCTTGATACGGAGATACTTTATTGCGGAATAGCATCTGTTCCCTGCCAACCACAAACGTGCCTTCATCGTCGAAGACGCAGATATCAGCATCCATACCGGGTCTCAACATGCCCTTCTTATGGGAAAGACCAACTTGTTTAGCGGTATTGATAGCGCAGAGGCGAACGACGTCCAGGATTGAGATGTCGGACGGGGAATGAGAGGAAGATCGCGAGGTGGCTTCTGTCCACAAGATAGGCAGCCCCAAACCAACAGACGAGATCCCACCCCAAGAGGCGAAGAAATCGCCCTTCTCTTTCTCCTCTGCCTCCTCTTTGCTCAAGACTTCACCATTCACGCCCTTGACACCATGGCCTAGCGAGGCTCCGCACCCATGACTTAGATGCTCAGGAAGTAGTTTGAGTTCTGGCGTGCAAGGAGAGTGATCTGAGACAATCGTTTGGATAACGGAGTTCTCATTCGCGAGTTCCTTCCACAATCCCTCGCGATTCAGCGACGAGCGGATGGGCGGACAGCATTTATGTCTCGTGTCACCCTCGGCCACGTCTTCCGCTGCGAGGGCTAGGTAATGGAAACATGTTTCTGCTGTGATCTTGACGCCTCGTTCCCGGGCAGCGCGGAGGAGAGGGATCGCCTCTATGGCGGAGAGATGTACTATGTGGAGTTGCAGCTCGGGTGCTAGGTGTGCGAGAGAAAGGACTTCTTCGATGGCGTAAGTTTCAAAAGCTGGCGGTCGGGAGGAAAGAAATGTCGAGTAAGAGGTTAGGGGGCCGGATGGGGAGAGCGGAGGGAGCGACACTTGTACGTCGTCGCCCACGGAGTCGGTTATGGGTGGGATCATCTCTGCGTGGAACATGAGCGTTGTGGGGGTCTGGGAGAGGGTTGTCATTGCGAGTGCTACGTCTGACGAGGAGACTGCGGGAAATTCATCAACCTGCTGTTATCAGTCTCATGATTGAGAATATGGGGGTTGGGGTCCTACGCCGGATTCTATCAGAAAGCCTTTGAATCCTCGGACTCCTGCATCCACCAACGGCAACAACTCAGAAGCGTTACCGGGAATTATACCGCCATAAAATCCAACATCCACCCAGCATTTCCCTTGCGCTGCGGCAATCTTCTCCTTCAGTCCTGATACTGTTGTCGTAGGTGGGATGGCATTCAATGGCATGTCAATGACGGTCGTTACTCCGCCAGATGCAGCGGCTTTTGTGCCGGTCTCGAAACCCTCCCATTCTGTTCTGCCAGGTTCATTCAAGTGGACATGTGCGTCGACGAGGCCTGGTATCAGGATGTGTGGTGAATGGTCGATGTAGACTGTATTTGGGGGGAAACTCGAGGCGGGGAGGATGGTTGGGAGGATCGAGATGATCGTTCCGGTCTGCGGAGAGATGGTTACAGTGGCCGGTGAGACGACGAGGTTGTTCTCATTATCGAATATGACTGCTCGTGTTGAGACGAGGGCTGTAAGTGGGATGTTCGAGTCGTGAGGTGGGGTGGAAGCGGGTGTTGGGTAAGGAAACTGGGTGGTGCTGTCGCTGCGGTTCATTGTGAGAGCGTTTCTGGGTCGATTTGGAAAAGGAAAGTCGTGGGAGGTACGTAAGAGCCCAGAAAAGGAGTTTTCGGACGTGGGAGAGTCAATTTCGAAAGGCAATGTGCTTATCGTGGCGTTGAGAGGTTGTCGAGATAAGGATTCGTCTTGAGTCGACGACTGATAATGGGATACAAAGAGCAAGTGTTTTTCTTTGTACCCGAAAACTTGAAGTGAGGGATAGGAGACGAAGAGACGGAAGAGAATATGTTCGGCATCTTACTCGATTTCCCTTGTCAGGATCAACTGTGGGGTGCAGCGATTTGGATGCACCCTGCTTCGATACCCACCAAATGCTTATCTCGTTATCTCGTGTGGCTATCCGACACCAGCGATAGTCTCCAATGGCCATCTCAGAGACCCATAAATGGCCTCAGGGACCAACAGCCGGACTGTGGGACGGACTAACCTTACCTCTAACGAGTTTCTATCGAGTAAACGTTTCTTCCTGTAGCCCACACGGCTAGCCGGCGAGTATGTTGAAAGTATCCATACTGTGCATGGCGTCCGTTGGCATTGCGGGAGAAATCGGCCCATGAAACCGCTCCGATATTTGGTGAATATGGTAGTAATCAATCGAGTAGAGAAACTCTCCAGATACTGTGCAACATCAGATCCTATCTGGTGTAAACAAATTACTGGTTCTGGTGAAATGGTTGAAGATCAAGGCTTGAAGTTGTAGTCCCAGTGAATTGACAATAGGCGAGCTCCGGAAACATGAGTAAGGAAAGCCTAGATGCATTTCCCGAAGACAAGCCGATGAGGTCAAAGGCCGAAATCTTACTCGATAATTACTCAACCAAAACCTCTCTCCCTATCATCCATGCCAGCTTTTCTATGCTATTATGCATCTATTCGTCAGCGAAGTACAGTAGTCCCGTGCTCGGTTCCGCGATATCCAGAGATTGATCTGCTAAAGGTCTGGCACAAAGAATCCTTTGAAACTTTCAGCTTTGTCATGTGACCGGTATTGGCCTTTTCAATTTCTTCTTGTTGACCTGACTTAAGATTCTAGCTCACATTTCCAATCTTAGCAAGTGCTTCTCAGACAAACAGATCTTACTGTAGACCATTGTCCCGTTCTTCTTTACCTTCGTAGTCAGAATATCAATTCTCAATAGCGGAACCAAAAATCCCTACAAGCACAACCAAATTTTCAACAAGTTCCATAGTGGCCATATGCGATCGTTATCTCGATAGTTTTTTTTCCCCTGCGTCTTCTTAGCTGGCGAGAATAAAAGGCTGTCAGAATGAGAGGTTGTTAAAGCACTCGACCGTGACGGAATGGCTACAAGGAGGCCATTGCCAAAAAAAAGAACTGCATATGAGGCACTCCGTTCCCATAGTGAGGCTGAGTTGAGTGGGAAGGAGAGACCTCATGAATTGAATAGCTCGACGGAATAACAAGCTTATAAGCTGTGTGGCAACGAGCAAAATTCTACGGACCTGAAATGACGCAAAGGACGTTATATTTCTTACACTAGAACTCTGTGAATCTATCCTTACTCTCGCGTGAATTCAAGCCCCTAGGGGCTTTCAGAAAGTTTAAGCCTTGATTCCTGCCATTTGAGACTCGACGTTTACGCTGTCTCAATTCTTGCTGCCACTTGCTTTGTAATACCTCCAACGATCATCACATGACCAGACTCAATCTATTGGAACTGAGCGTGCGATACCCTTCTAAGCTCCTTAGCTGAAATGATTATTGTCTTGTGGAGAGGAAGTTCGTACATTTGGAATTTCACTAGTAGTGTCAGTACATTGTAACTTTGCGGAGCCTTGCCGCGCTGATTAGATTGAGAATTGAAGGAACAAGCTGGTTTCAAGTTGCGCTGTACTCTCATCCGTACATTGCTAGATGTACGAAGCTACTCGTGACTTGGTGTGCTTTCGTCAAGTGGAAATCGCTCTTCTAGATACTATCGCAGCCTTGTTCAATTTCTCACACTGAGTGGTTCTTCCCATCGATCGCGCTAGTGATCAAATTAGGCCTATGTATTGACAGAATTGGTTTGAATCATCATGATTATGACGTGCTTAGCCTCTCTGTCATATTTCAAACCTGCTGAGGAACAGACCATCTGCTGAATGGATTGGAAAAAAACCGAAATGTGGGTGTCAGGTTCATTCACGAACTAGAGCTGCAGTCGAGGCTTTTGAATGCACGCCATAGAACGAAACTGTTTTGACTGCGGATCTCTTGATCATTAAATGATATATCATTACTGATGATTAAGCCGTTGCCTATTCTACTTAAACCATCCTCTCCTGATTACTCCTTCCACGGCCATTTCTTTCCGGGATACTCGCCAACCCATTCCTTGACCTGCGACACGATCTGTGCCTGAATTTTCGCACATCCAGCATTCGCAACGCCGTTGGCAGTGACAAGATCACTTGTGTGGTATCCTCCTGGAACATCCAGAACAGGGCGACCTGGCAGAGATGGTTGAGGGCCACCGGGTCTTAGAGAAGAGGTGACTTGGCTTGTTCTCCAAGGATCGTTCGTGCCGGACACAAAGATGAGACGAGTGGACGAGAATTCGAATCCGAACCAGCCACCAGTATAAAGATTGGCCGTGTTGTAAGTGGCACCATCATTGAGGGGGTAGGTGTAGCCATTCTCGGTGGGGAACCATTGTGCACATTGTCTGGTCCAGTAAGGGTTCTGAACTAATCGAGAAACAATCGTCTCCTGTCCCTTGGGGGCACCGTTTTGCCACCTAGAAGAGCAAACAATATTAGCCTCTGCAACGATTGACAGGGAACAATTCTACGTACCACCCGAAACCTGAGCACAGGAAATAATCCCACTGTCGATCGTACGCATTATCAACCGAGAGGTCGGCATATGTAGGCAAAGACGCATTATAGGTATCAAAGCAGAGCACGTTGTAGGTGCCAGCGAACTCCGGATAACCGAATGATTCACAGTAACCGGGGAGTAATGATGTTGTAAACCAGCTTGCATACCCAGCCAGGGCTTTTTGCAAGCCGACTCCATTGGCTCCTGGGAGACTGGTGCTGTTGCTATCAACGCCCTCAACGGCATCACAGAAATCAAAGAATCCGGTGTTCTCGTAGAATTGATTGCCTTGCCATAGGTATGGTCCATTTGCAAGCGCACTGAAAGGTCGTTATTTTAAGATCAAGGGTGGTGGGTCAGGGTAACTTACTCCATGAAGTCATCGTAGTGAGGAACTCCCTCGAGTCCAAACAATTTCTTCGCAGCCGTCTGCTCCTTGGCTGAACCAGTCTCTCCAATTGTGTCTAGGTACTCAATTACCCGCGAGATATCTGTGCTGCAATTTTTTGGCATATTCTCGGTTTCTGGGAGGAAGTAAGACCAGTAATTCCCAATTGTTTCCACCACAGCCGAAGATGCATAGTATGCCCACATAACTGATGGCTTAGTTGTTGCTTCGGTCCAGGCAGTCAAAGCTCCAGAGTAAGATCCGCCGACCAATACCCAAGGCGCCTTGTCAGCATTGGTTTGACCTGTAGTATCGAAGGGTAGCTTTGCTGTCAACGCAAAATGGTTGAGATCTGCGATGGCGTTCTCCAAAGTCTGGTACTGCAGGTTCTCCGTCGTCAACTCGGCGAACGGGGAAGAAAATCCCCAGTATCTGTGCTCAAGGACAATGACTGCAGCACCAATCTCCTGAGCAATAACACCGCTAGTTCTATTCGTGGTGGCATAGCTTTGATAACCAACGACGGCAATCTCTCCAGGGGTAAAAAAGACCTGGAAAGGAAGCATCAGTATATTTGAACATATATTTGTACATATTTTCTGATAGAGGCATTTGCGCTCTGAGTATGGGGCTACTGACGACTGGGCTTCCTGGTCCTTTGTAGTATTCGGTAGAATAGTAATAAAATTGACTGAACGTGCCGAGAGAAGGGTTCTTGTGGTCGATCAATTGCTGAAATGTTGAGTTCTGGATTGTCGAAGCTGTGAGTGCCGCATCTCCTGGGGCAGCAGGTGGAGCAGCACGAGAGATGCCATTGCGGAAATTATGCACCTGATGACGAGTCATGGCGAACGCAGCGTCCGTGAAGACACTGCACGCAAGCGCGAGCTTCGCGAGAGTCGGCATGCTTGAGAGCTTCATGGTGACGAGGTTCAGAAGCTATACAACGAAGGTAGCAATCCGGTCAAGAAGCACCCTGCACCACTGTCTCTCTCCTCGGGGCATGTTAAACTGTTTATACGGCTTGCGGGGGAGCAGTTCAAGCTTTGGAGATAACCGAAGCACAGCGGCGCCATCTCACAATGGCAAGTCGTTGGCGATCGAATTGCTGACTTTGTCGATTCTTCCATATGTGCAAGGTACAAGAAATTAAAATTATGTGCTTACCTTCCTGGTTAGGACCTGGCCACCAGTTGGCACCCGTCAACCCTCTTCCGAGATGCAGGTCCATCTTGGCCTGCCTATCGGGGTCTAGTTTCATGACCAACGGATTGGTATCGCCGTCCTTTCCGTATATTTGAACTTCAAAAACTTCGAACATCGAGACATGCTTCCATAGTAAGATCCTGAGCCCGAGCAGAATGAATTGGTTTGGGAATTGAGATTTGGTATAGTTAGGATATTGTGGTTCACGGATATGAGGGGACCTAATACTTAGCACTGGAAGACCCCTGCTCAACGGGTTCTCGGTTAGTAAGGGGCAATCGCTTGATTTGCCACTGAACACTGCCTCAACAGAGACGAGGCCAGGTCTGCGGCTGACCCCGCATGTTCTCGTCTCTTCAATGCCGTTCATGAAAGACGGGAGGGATTCCGAAGACTGAGCTGTTGAGAGACGCATCTTATTCGCTGGACGGTGAGACGCCTTCTCGTTTGGTAGCACCACATGCGAGGTTTCTCTTGTCTTGTATCGCCGTTATGTGTCAGTCAGCAAGCAACTGAAGCTTTTTCTCAATTCTACAGTTGACTTTCTCCAACCCTCTAAGCATATAATATGTTTGCTTCTTTTAGACTCAACAGTCAACCTCAAATAACGAAGTCCTTAGTAACGATCTGGTCTAGTGAATTCAGATCTCTTTTACTACGAATTATTTTCGCCGTGCCAAACTCCAAATTGGTGTAATCCCTAAATAGCAGTCATACGAGACTTACGCACAGCATCATTTTCCTTGCCAAGGTATCGGTCAGACTTGTAGCTACACACATAGCAATCAGACCGCCAATTCAGACTTGCAACCATAACTCGTTGGGTTACAGAGTTGTATATCTAAACTGTTCCTTCAAAAGCTTCTCCTAAATTTGGGAGCTTGGATTGAGCGAGAAAGAAGTCTCAGCTGTCTCAATTTCTTTCCAGACTCGACGAAAGTCATCCTTTGCCGCACTTCAAGTTGCTGTTCTCGTTCCCCTTCGGGACCTTTTTATCGCTGGTCAGATGTACATAAGCTTGTGTAGCAACATTGCATTCCATCCAAGGTTGCCACCCGCTTAAAGGTTCATGCCAAGTTTTCGAGCATCTTACTTTGATTGGCTACTTGCCACTGCATAATCAAATTGCTGATGGCATGAGCTTGTGTCGAGGTCATCATTAGAGAATGATTCAAAGATCAAAGGATGAAATGTTTCTTCGTGCCCGTGCTACACTTAGAAGTAATCTTTAATATCATCACTCAGATCTTACTCAGCAAGCAAATACTCAGAGATCTGGATCGATGAGATAAGACTTTGTTTATCGCTTACATCCATAGAATCAGTCGAAATAGCAATTACAATCAACTATGCACCTAAAAAGCTTCGTCTGTGATCGTATACTCCATAATTGAAACTTATCTCCTTGAAACCATGACAGACCATGGAGTGAAAGTTATCCACAAAAATTCCTTCCCATCCATCTCCATCCCAACCAAGTCTCCGTTCATAACTTCTTGTAGACGTTCGAGTGATCCCTCTTAGGAAACTGCTCTCTCATACTTGCCAACTCTGCGCCTTGTCCAAGTAGTGCGTAGTAGTCAGAGCCGGTAGCCATAAAGCTCCGTCCTCTCCCCAAAGCTGCCTTCATCTCTGTAGGTCCAAATGCAAGCCCTGAGGCAGGCTTGTTATGCTTTGCCAGTGTGCTCTCATACAACGCAACAGCCTCCAACCATTCCGGTTCATTGCCCAAGATCCCGCCAGCCCCGAGATCCATAGAAACTCTGGCATCCAAGGAGCCAAGCCACACACTATCGATGTGTTCTCCGACTGCTGTCAGAATAGCGTCTAGATTGTGAATTCCTTCTAAGGACTCAATTTGTATGATAACCGCAGATTGCTTGTTGACGCTCTGGTGCACAGTCAGGCCGGGGAACAAAGGCGTGTCCGACAGGCCGGGCATCAGCCTCGCTGGAGGAGCCGAGCGACCGCCACCAATCTTTGCGCCATACTTGGCGGCGGCCACGACTTCTCGTGCTTGTTCGACAGTATTAACTTGTGGGACTATGATACTAGCACCGGCATCAAGAGCGTAACCGATTGCGGCGTGATCAGTCCCGGGAACACTGGGGCAGTCAGTCATGTTTTGTAGCTCAAGATGCTTGAAGGGAAACTTACCGAACGAAAGCCATTGACTTCCCTTCACTAATGAATTGAACGTCGTGGACCATCTTTGAAACTCTATTAGTATTGGGAGAATGTCATCATAGATGTTGCCTGCTCACTTGTGTCATCGTCTCGACACCCATAGACGAGTGCTCCCAATCAACCAGCATTATATCCCAGCCACATTGGGCCACGACCTTAACAATAGGAGGACAAGCAAGTCCACAGAAGAACCCGATTAGAGGTGGGATCCTCCCGGCGTGTGCATCAGCCAGAGCTTCACGAGCCCGGTGGGGTTGGAAGAGCGATGACGCCCGATAGGCTGCCATCCCTCGAGTTGGATGGAGAGTCCATGGCTCTGGGGCGGCATTTGATACATCGCTTGCTGCCATTTTAGAGGAAGGACAGTGAAGTACGGCAGCTACTGAACGCAAGAGAGAACGGATTTGATTTGGGAGAACTACTTGTAGCTTGGCGGAAAGAAACGTTGGAAACTCATCTTTATTTAAAACCTCGAAGAAAAGGCCCGTAATCGACGAGCTGACTCATTTCAGAAGAATTAGCAAGCACGACCAGACTTTCCTGAACGCGAACGCGAACAGGCGCAGATATCACAGCGGTCAAGCATGCATCCCTGTCGTGGAGTGAGCTTCAGATATCAAACTGTGGGTAGTGCTGATGCGACATGCGAACTTTTACTAAAAGGAAACTCTTGCTTTGCAATTACTTCCCCACTACGGAGGTAGCTATGGTACTGATAGACAATAGATAACAGCTTGGACCAGAGGTAACGTGTCTAAAGACAAACCGAGGTTTACCGTTACCCGGAGCGCTGATACTTTCTAGGGTGTACGACAGTGTAGCCCGGCATTTATCCACACACCAAAATGTCATCACCAAAATGTCATCACCAAAATCGTATTAGAACAACTACTCTTGATACTGTAAAATAGCGCAATGAATATAATTCGTTAGTCTCATTGCCAGTTCTTCTGCCTTGATAATTAATAACTCTTTGGAACTTTCCTGGTATGGAACCAACCCGATTAAACTCCTACTAGGCCTCCAAAATGAGGCCTTTTTATGGCCTCGCTGTCCCAACGAGCTATTTATCTGATATTTTTTTTTTCGAGAGAATAGCCAGCTATTCTCTAAAAGGGAGAGATCTGGCGATTTAGCATAGTTTTTATAGGTCTCGAATTCGTTCTCTTGCTTCCAGCGTGTGACCTTGTCATCGGTATCATTCTTACTATCTATTATCACGGGGTAATGGCAAGAAATACGTTGCAAATAGATAGTCGTAGTAAAAGAAGAACTAACTTAAGAGGAGTACGAAAGGGTCATCTGGCAGGTCCCCTTGAAGCTTCGTCGTTCGAGCCGAGATCAGCATTACATATATCGCACTTTAATCACGGATTATTGCGAACATCCTACGAGGTATCTACTAGGCTGCTACATGGGTACCCAAATGGGTACCCATGGGCCTGTGCCATCCCTGAAGTTTTAGCGATATTGAGGGTCTGAATATTAAAACTCGTTAAAATTGCGAATAGCTTTAAACACCATTTCTAGCTCGACCGCATTTTAAAATTGTAAGCGAGAATTGATAAAAGTGCACGGTCTACAACCCATGTAGCAGCCTAGTATCTACATATGATGCCAACTCATATCACGTGGCCATAACTGAACGAGAACTCAAGTAGGAAGGCCATTGCCTCGTAGATTCAGAGTATGGAATTCCCACTACGACTCGCAAGGGTTACGGGTTAGGTTCAGAAGTGTATACAAGACTTCTCCTTGCCTACCTTTAGAAGGTGTATTCTTTAATTCCTTCGTACTAGACGTATAGGCTTGGAGGAGTGATTTTCTGATCCATTGGGACATTCATAGTATAAAAATCATGAGAATTGATCAAGTGGCTGATTTGTTATTGAATTTACAGTGAGTGGTGGTAGTGTAGGAAGGCATTTTGGGGTATGGATAATTCTATATGTGGGGGGCTAAGCTTTGGTGGCTTTAGATAATCGGTGCGTGGTACATAAAGTAGTGCCCTGCCATAGGGCTTAGAGGTGTCATTGAGTGAGGCACAACTGAACAACGTGGGCAGGGAATAGTATATATTTCCCTCACGTTGGAAACCTCACCAGTGATATAATTTACCAAATGTGATCTTTGATAGTGATCTGGATACAGATGAAGCATACACTCGTTCTCCGCAACTTGATTGTGGCAGGGTATGCAATTGTGATTACATTGGGAATGCAAAGATCTATATTGGACCGCTAAACCGGGGTATGTGGTGGTTCAGAAGCTATTACCCAGTGATGATCTGAGGAGGGCGACTAGAACAGCAGATGCAACATAACTCGTCAAGAGCCTTCCCTCTTTCCAACCAACATGTCTTGGACTCAGAAAGCACACGACGCCTCTGTTGGAGCCAGTCAAAGAGGAGAGTGCGGACTGATCTGCCAGACCTCGAGTTGGTGGCTGGCTCATAATGAAACAGGTGATGCGTCGAGATAAAGTAATTACTGTGCTTCTCACCCATGGTAATTACCCCTCCAATATGACAAGCATGAGTAGGCTGCTTCTCTCCACCACAACCGTCAAAAGCCAGGATGTCTCAGCGATGGTCCCCCTGCAAACTCTGTCGAACTCTGTCGCAGAATCTACTGCAACAATGTTCTGAAGCAAATGGAGGACCATTAATGTGTGGGAAATTCCCAGAATAGCTGCCGGTGCAGTGAAGCGGCGTTGCGACAAGGGATTAAAGTATGTTCAGGGAATATCTTCGTAATCTACTCTTCTTGGACAATTCGGCCCCCAATATAAGCAAGCGGACACTCCGCGGACTTTCCACGGCCTCTCAAACCGTACAATTATTCTTATTTATATCAACCCCCAGCCCTACGGGACCGACAGGTTTGCGCCGCAAACAGATTCGGGTTTGAGGCTACCTGCAAGGCCCCCGAAAGTGTCTGGAATAGCTTGTTCCTGGTTATCTCGGGGCCGATTGAACCTGTAAGTTGAGAGATCACCGCGATGAAACCGTGCAGCTCGCAGCAGTTGGAATATAAGTTAAGACGTGCTCTCATTCTCTCTTGTCATCTTTCAATCCATCTTCGTCTCATTTCATATCGAACAAACATCCAACTTCAATCACAATCACACGGAATAACGTAGAGAACATGCCAGCACCAAAGATAGCAATTATCGGCGCGGGTCCTGGAGGACTTACCCTTGCCCGACTCCTACAAAAGCACGACATTGCATGCACAGTCTACGAGGCTGAAATCAGTCGAGAAGTCCGGAATCAAGGCGGAACCCTCGATTTGCATCCCCGGGCCGGACAGCGAGCACTCAAGGAAGCCGGACTGATCGAGGAGTTCAGAAAATACTCTCGCCCAGAAGGCATGTGCACGAAGCTCATCAAGCACGATGGATCTGTGCTCTGGGACGAGAACGAAATGGGCAACAGTCGCCCTGATGAGTTTGCGGATCGACCCGAGATTGACAGGATTCGCTTGAGAGATATCTTGCTAGACTCGATCCCGCCGAACTCCATCAAGTGGAACCAGAAACTCGCCCGTGTGGAAGCGGATCCCAGGAGTAAAGATCACTATAACTTGCACTTCGCCGACGGGAGCGTGGAGACGGGTTTCGACCTCGTTGTCGGCGCTGACGGTGCTTGGTCGAAAGTTCGAGCATTGCTTACGCCCGAGAAGCCATTCTACAGTGGGATCTCTACGGTCGAACTATGGGCATTGGACGTTGATGAGAAGAATCCGTGGCTTTCCAAGTACATCGGCAACGGGAGCTGTTTCATGTTTGATGAAGGACGGGCTCTGTTATGCCAGCGCAATGGAAACGGCTCCATTCGAGGTAAGTTCCCTGCAGCAGAATGCGATTGAAGTCGTACTGACCACAAAACAGCTTATGCGTCTGTCCGCCAGCCGGAGAATTGGCTTGAGGATTGCGGTATAGACTTCACGGCTCCCAACGCGCGCGAGATCCTCGTCGAGCGCTACTTCGCCGATTGCGCTCCCGAAATCAAGAGAGTGATCCTGGAATCCAGAGATGAGCTGATCCCGCGAAAGATGTGGATGTTGCCCGTCGGCGTCACATGGGAGTCTTGTCCTGGCGTCACGCTCCTAGGCGATGCGGCTCATCTCATGACGCCTTTCGCTGGTGTCGGGGTCAACGTCGCCATGGCAGATGCGTTAGAACTTGCGAAGGCACTGATAGAGAAGAAACACAGCTGGGTCGCCAAGGCATTCAGCGATGGCAAGAATATTGCGCTGGCGCTAAAGCAATATGAGAAAAGCATGTTTGAGAGGGGAGAGCAGAATGCTCAGAAGACGGCTGATAATATGGCGCTCCACTTCAGCAAGGATGGAGGTGAGGAGCGAGCTGGGAAATTGAAGAGACATTATGAGATGGAGAAGGCTGAGGGACAGAAGGCTGGAAAGTGATTATTGGTTTTGATCATTCTTAATGTTGGTGAAATATGTACCTGTAGCGATTTAGCGAGTATGGACATTTGTTCAAAATTTTGATTCCAGATCCAGTGCTAAGACTGGGAAATTGTTTTGCTACTCCTGCTTTTTCCCTTTCCGATTCTCGCCAGACTTTGAACCCTAAAACTCAACGAAATGAAAACACCAAGTACGGATGATAGTTAGAACCCTAGAATCCAATGAAATGAAGATACCAAGTACGAATGACAGTTTTATATCGTCAACAGCGGCAGGACGTGAATTGAGACCGAAGCTAAAGATTACGTACAAACCCACGAATGGAAGTTGGCTCTCATTCTCAAGATATTCCACGGCCCGTTTGTTCTTTCTCGGCCAGGTAGAGGGGCGTTCAATTCCGCGAGAGAATTCGGAATAACGAGATAGTGTTTCTTTGGCTGTCTCAGCAATCACTTGAAGTTGCTCAAAGGGCCGATCTGCCTGGTCCTTAGCCTGATGATGAATGTCTAGGAGAATGGTAGTTGCAAAGGCCAGCCAAATTGGGATTTCTTTCGCAAAGTACATTTTCACAAGTCCACGAGTTAGTCCATCGTTAGCGAAGGCATCGACATTGTACTTCGCTAGAAAAGCGAATTCAGGCTAGCAGAAGGATTAAGTCCTGATGATTCCTCTCGGTGTCGTTCATGGTCGTTCGATCTGCCCGGGCGTTATAGACTCCCAAATGACCTCGTTTCATAACCGGAACCTGACCTGTATAAAACATCAGTGATTATCCAATGAAATGAATGACCAGTATTGAATCCAAAAGATATGTGAAAGTATCTCCGGATACGCTTACCTGGCTGCAAGACGTCGCAGAAGCTATTCAGAATGCTGTGGGCTGGAATATAAAAATATGCGGCGTAATCTATTTCCAGCAGGGGCTCCGCTTCGACGCCCGTTGAAGTTTCTTTTTCTTGTTCTTTTAGTACTTCTGATAGCCCCCACAGAACGTCTTTAAAGCTGCCAGGCTCAGGATATGCTACAAGTATCTCATCCTGGATACGGATCGCAAAGTGGAAAGCTGTATTTATTGTCACAGCAGCAGCCATCAAGTCGATCTTATCCGACGAATATTCTCCCCAGAGCTTCATCAAGAACAGCCTCATCCAGGAAACGGCCTGCGAATACCTTCTGACAGTATTTTGAGTGGGGGGTAGTGAAAGACTTCAGAATCTGCGTCCGATTTGGAAGAGTCGAGGCTGTGTTCAGGTGCAGTATTAAGGTTGGCTGCTATAGTCGGAGATCGACGATATTTCAGTGTGGTAGGGATGAGAGAAGGTGGAGAATAGTATAATGGGATTCGCATGGGACTGAAAGACTTCGGCTGTTAGCAAGGTGAAGTATTCACTGAACTCAATGGGGATGAGAGAACCAATGACTAGCAGCATAAAGTAATAATCGTACAACACATCATACAATACAATATCGTACACCAACCTCATGCTCGTTAATCACGGTCATCACTCAGCTTTCTCCTCCAAAATAACCTCAGTAACTTTCTCTCCTCTTCTCTCCCCATCCTTCAACAGAAACTTGTACTTCCCACCAAGGACTAAGTCTTTCGCAACGATTTCCCTCGTCCGCCCTAAACTCTCGATATCATTAATACGCTGTAACGTCTTCTCCAAATGGTCGTCAAAACCCTCCTCTCCGCAAATTTCTCTGAACGCTCTTTGCATCGGTACGGAATCTGCTCGGACAAAGGCGTCGCTTGTAATGGTAAAGAGATTTATATGGTCGTAAGGTTTGATGAAATCCGCGCGGGTCATAATCTGTCGGGCTTTGTGGAGGGGTATTTGCGGAATGTTATGGGAGCCATCCTCGAGGGACTGGCTTGGGAGTTCCTTTTCGAGAGCTACGAGAGCTTGTGCCAGAACCATGGCTGCTGACTTCAAGAAGTTGTAGCTTCGCCATGAAGAGAGAGGGATGGAAAACTTACAGCATACTTTTGTTGATCCATTACGTCGTCGTCCATTTCCATACCCAAGATCCAACATTGATTCAAGAACCATCGACGCTCAACATCCATGATCACGTCACAGGTCTTGAGCATATCTTTGGACTTTGCGACCCGGTTCAGAAATGTGAGACGTCCACCGACTCGATTGTAGACCTCTGCAAGAATTTCTGAGCTAGGCTCTTCTTTGAAGTATTTCGCGCGGTATCTAGCAAGTGCGGACATTGCTGGGGCCTTGGGTAGGTCGGTGATGGATGTGACTTCCATCCGAGTAGCGAGTTGCTTCAAGCGTTCGTAGACCCAGTAATCGTCGCTGTTCAAGACTATGGTGACAAGATTGCTTGCAGCCCATTGTTCAGCTCGCTGCTGTAACAGTTCAAGCAAGTCTCTTCCATCTTCGTCGTCTCGGACCAGATGGACAGCGTTAATGATCAGCACCAGCGGTCGGCCAACTTTTTTTCTTCGTTTCAGCGCCACTTTCTCCAGCTTGTTGAAGGCCCGCTCAATATCCAGTAAAGCAGTGGTGTCTCGCGGCCCTCTTTCTGAGAAGTAGCTTCCGATATAATCCTCATGGAACTCGAAATCCAGACATTTCCCAAGTCTCACTCTGAAGATCTCCAAATCTGCATGTGCTTCAAACATGCTGACCCCCTCCCCATCAACCTTCTGCATGGCTTCGAGTAACATACTCGACTTCCCTGTTCCCTTCTCCCCAATGAGTAGATGATAGTGCCCTCGATCGTGACCGCTCACAATTCGATCAATCTTTGCCTGCTCATCTCGCTGAATCCAATGGTCGTCGTCTTCGGGATCTTTCCCAGAAGCTATTATATTTGGCATTTGTTTCCCAAGTGCAGCAAGTTCGAGCACCGGATCGCCAGGCTTGAAAGCACGCTCCATCTTGTAAATAACTAGCCATTTGTAGAAATTATGATAAAGGTAACCGCCAAGGCCGAAACCTGTTCCGAGCACTATAATGGATGCGAAAGCTGTCGCCGCTGCTTCGACCATTCTTGAGAGAAGAGAAGGCGCATCGTTCTGACTGGAGCGTCTCTCCGACTTTGCTTGCCCACTAGCTGAGTGTGGTGATCCTTTTTCTGCTGTTCGAATTATCAGCCCAGGCTCCGAGACACTTGTGTTCAAAGTGAAAGTTGTTGTAAATGGAATGTCACGATATTTTCACGTGAATCTTCTGGCCACTTGGCGTACCAGTCGGACCTCAAGTAAACCATTCTGACAGCCGTGAATGCATGAAATTCTCCGAGTAATAATCTCTAGACAGGATAAAAGTCTCCACTCAATCTGTTTCTGACAGAGCTGCATATTTCGCGATGCATGAATCCGACACGCGACTCCATACGGCGAAATCCAACCAATTTTCTGGGAGAAGGAACGAAAGTGGGAATTGTCATCGACAGCTACTGGCTTCATGGAACGCATGAGTATGAGAAGAACTTACACGCTTCCTTCTGACCTCCATCCTCTCTGGTCTGAGTGGTAACTACACCTCTCCTTCCTTCGAAAGGCCGTCTCAGTTGTGGCCATTGCCGCGACGAGGTGACACGTGAGCGCCGTACTATTGGATGTATACGCCGGGGCTGCAATACCTGCCTCATTCTCCTCAATTCAAGGAAAGGTCTCAAAAGTTTGCACGGGAAGAATGTTGGGAAGAATATTGAACTGGGTCGTCTCGATCATTGGAGTCACTGTCTCGTAGAATGTCATGGCCGAGCTGAGTATTCGAGTTTTCCGTCGTCAACAGCGGCTGGACACCAGAGCATTGGCGCAGCTTGGCGGGAAAGCCCCTATAGATATCGGGAGAGCAAAATCGTCTCGAAAAAACCCCCTTCCCCTTTTTTGGCAACATTATTGGTGTAAACAAACGATTCATATCATTCCGAACGAGTTACCTTTTATCTTCATTAATGAACCGATCGAGGATTGGGATGGTGGGATGTTGGGATGTTGGGTGCCAGCAGAAGAGCGGGAAAGACCAAACAGGCTGCCAAAGGAGCCTTCTTTGCGTGTGCCTCCTACAAACATACCACAATCCCACCTTGTCATCCTGTCATCACGACCTTGAGAAACGACCTTGAGAGTAAAGTACACAACCACCATTGAAGGTCCGATGGGCGTCTACACTAGTCGAAAATCGGCACCTTTACTCCTCCCGTTGCAAATGGCAACTCGGTTTGGATATAATGGATCTTCTTCGATCTCAAGCCAGTGTTTTTCGATACCAGCTCGTCCGGAGTTTCATCTTCTATCCCTAGCTGTTAAAAGGTACACATGCAAGCTTGAATTGGATCGATATTGGAGAGTTTGGGGTGGCGCATACTCCATACATCTAGCAAGGTCGAGAGTCCAGCAGATCTCAAATCCTAGATTCAACCATCCAGTCGACACTGCAGTCAAGCAGCTGACAGCGGAACTATCAGCGCTGGCATTGTTCCTCACAGGCGTTACAGTACTGCAGCAGAAGTAGCTGACTCTGTGGATTTCGGGGCTAACTAAAACCTGATCCATCTGATGCGCTCTGACCTCAGGGAGAGAGACGTACTTTCATCGTGGTACTTCTTCAGCTACACCGGGACAATATTGATAACGGAAGACAAATAACTAACATGGCTGTTACAGCCATTATAATTGGAAGTCTCTGCATAAGTTTTGCCGTGCAGAAATCTTTGCAACCCTTGATCGAATTGCACAGTAGTCATTTTGATTCTAACTCGCTTGGGATGACAAGCGTCGGCCTTTGTAGTGGCTTGGGATGTTTTCTTGCATGATCATCTTGTCTCCGAAGATAACACATGAGAATGCTCAAATTCAGTAGACACAAGGGTCTCCTAAATTATCAAGTATCCAGCAGCTTTGTGTGGCAAAGTAACCTCTTTGCATACTTAAAAGAGCGGCTGCCATAGTAGGCAATTAAGCTAGACTGAGTTTCCATCACTGTATATTTACATTTGTCATTTTTGAACCACCAGAACTTTATCTGCTAATTGGATGTGCTTTGTCTTGCATCCCACTCATTTCCCCAACCACGTTTGCACACTCCAATAATCCTCACTTGTTCTTGAGTATGACAAAAGGGTTGTGAGAGGTTAAGTGTTGAACCAAGACTACCGTAAAACCCGGGCACGCTTTTGAAACCCCTCAGCTGTCTGATTTTCACTGCGGCGTGATCTCCAGTCTTGTCTACGCTCACCGAATGCACATACTTATGTCGCTTGCAGCTGGACGGGCAGCAGGCCCTATTCTGTCAGGACTTGTGCTCCTGGTAACGGGGCTTTGGGCAAACAGCTTTAGCTCAAGTTGATCTACATTAAAAGAAGCCGGACACACCTAAAATATTAAATAAAAGTTATTGGTATCACAGGCCAACAAGGTAGTTCAAGATCAACTGGAGAGAGTTTGGAGGAAGTCAAAGTCTTACTACTGCCAGTAGCAAAAGACACAGCTCTTGTTATCGTCCGGTCGTTTGAAGGACTAGCGCCATTACCGCGTGGTGTAGCTTCGTTAGCCGGACCATTTGTTCACAACTTGTGTCCAAAAATGTCTTCCGTCACTTCACCTTTAACGGTTTCCATTCATTAAATCATTCGTTAATGGCAAATTCAGTTGACACTAACACCACTTGTCAAAACTGAACCTTACTCGAAAATTCGTAACCCAAGTCCAACATTGACAGCACCTCTACGACAAGCCATTCCAACAGTCTACCCTGGATCTTATATAGTATTCTCGGTTACAGACTGACATTAGAGCTGCCGCTGCATATCATGTTCGCGTGTAATTCGGGTACGGTGTTTGGTCCAAGCTCCAGCTGCAGTAAGATTTTGAAGCTAACATTATCACTGCAGGGCAGAGACTGCCAACCCTGAGACAAGTTCACCAGTGGTGGAGGAACGGGCAGCAAGGGAAGCTCATTGTCAAGTTCCTGTCATCTCAGGGAAAGATCACTCCGTGCTTGGATGATGTCGCCATCGAAGACCTCCAAGGCCCAGCTTGTGGCCCAACAGAGGCTATCAACCCAGACCATCATCCGATGGACAGATTTATGGATCTTGGGAACGAGGCTTTACTCAACTTTCGTTTCTTGGGCTTAGGGGAAGACCAACCCCAAGGTGATGGTTTGCCAATGTCATTCATACAAGAATGGTGTCTTAATCAAGCTTTTACTGAAGACTATGAAAACGCGAACTTCGACATGGCGCTCTCCGCTCTCGACTACATTAGAAATCTTGAGGCCACTAGACGGGCGGCGCTGCAAAACGCTGCCCGAAGATTGGATATCACGGAGGAGAGCTGGAGAGACGTTCTTGCCACAGACCCAGATGCAAAGAGATGGGTCGAAAATATGCAAACCCTAGAAGCTGACATCGCGACCTATTACGCAAGTATTTTTGTGAACCTCCGAATCTGGGTAAGCTTGACAGATTTCCTACGATTGCGCCTTTTGACTGACCCTGAGACAGACCATGATCGCTGAGCTCAAATGCGCAAAGGTCTGTAAGCTGAACCTACTAGCCATGCTCAACACACTCTTTCCGCCTTCGGTAAAGGAGCTGCCAAACGACAAATTCGACAAAAGCGTTTTACACAAGCACCGAGCTCACCTCTACAGATGTGTTTTGGAAAGAGAGAAGGACGGTCCCTCGGCCCTCAAGCATTTCGTCGAAGACCTTCTAAAACCAGGAACAAAGCATAGCTGGCCAGAAACACGGTACAATCTTGAGCAATATTTCGAACGAGCTTTAAATATGATTGAGGCGTCAAGAGCTATACCTGACATCAGTTTCTTTCGCGACCCTGCAACCAACTATACACCACCTCTATCATTTAGCGGCTGGCCTGCTACTGGGGAGAGTGGTAGCTCCATAATCAGTGGTCAATACGGCCGCGCGAGCCAAGAATCAACATGTTCCACCGCACCAAGATCGAATTTTGATATCAGTAAGTCGAGACAGGGAACCTTCGGTCGACGCAAGCTCAGCACTCCGGAAGATTTTCAATTCCTTCGTGATTCAACTGAATCACCCTGGGCTTCTCAAGAATCATTCCGTAACTATGTGAACTTGGCACAGAGTTTTGGTGGGGAGTCAGTACATGCCTCCCGACCTGTCACGCAAGAAGGATATTCAAGCCCGTTACTCGCCGGCCGTCATGGAAGGGGTGCTTTTCGATCCGTCACTTCTAAAACATCTACAAGTTCATTAAGAAGTTATATCCGTGCCGAATCACGTCCAGAAAGCCCTCTTCTCGTGCAGAACTCCGAGGCTGCACAGCATGAGAGCTTTACCAGACCTATTACTCCATATGTAGATAAGCGCCAAGAAGTCATTAATCGCAGAGAAACCATCTCAAGTCGTTCCTTACCTTTCGAACCCAGCCGGATACCTTTAGGTACTCCGAAGATGCCATCTCCTGATCTGAGCCGAGCAGCTTCATGTACCCCAGAGCTAGGAAACCACTACAATCCGCGACTTGGATCCAGGGTTCGCAAGTCATCGGCTTTATCTAGGCCGCCTTTGATCAATGATAACCTCGAATTCCTGAAACGCCCGTATGAGCCGCCACCAACTAGTCCTATTCCTTCTATACCTTCCATGACAGCTTTGAAGAAGGTGTCAAGCATCGGCAACATGTTCGTTCGCAAAAAGGCTTCTGCTGCATCTATATCTACTACTCATGATAACGTCAATGCATGCAACGAGAATGCACTTGGTATCCAAATGGAACCTCAGATTTCGAGAGCTAGTGGAACGACAGAGACATTCCCAAGCTTCTCCCAGGACATAGGACATGAACTAAAGACAGTGAGGAAGCAGAAGAGCTATGGCTCACTTGAGCGAACCCTCCCAGGACCAATGATGCATCCATTTCGTCCTCGCACCACGTCTGGCCTCTGTCATTCAGCACCACTCCAATCAGTAGAAGAATTTCCAAGATTCTCGCAGGACTCACAAACCAGACCCCGAAGCCTTAGAAAAATGACTAGTCACAGCATTCTCGAACGATCCGCGTCCAGAACAACATTCAACTCTCAGGCCCCCACAAACTTCACCCAGTTGACACTTCAAGAGATCGTAGAAGATACCAAAGAGCTCGAGCGGATGCTAAAGCCAATGTCTAGCATGCCAACCCTGCGTTCAAAGCGATTCTACGAGAAGACAGATGATGGAGGGACTGACCACTTCTTTGTGGGCACCGGAGACGAATATGAACGCTACCTTCATGTGCCCGTTCAACGTCCAGCTCCAGCTGGAATCGCTGAGAAGGAAGAAACTAAGAAAGAAGTCCGCAAAGCTAAGTCCTTTGCATCGGTGAGATCGGGGGCAGCGAATGATACGAAACAGAGGATTCAACCACACAAATCATCGCTCCTCCGCCGCGAACCTGAAGAAGGTGATCAGATTCGAGGAAAGATGATCAGCGAGCCGTTCCCCATGCATCTACAAAAAAGCCCAGCCCTACTTGATCCGGAGAGTCGCTCAAAGGAATACACACGCAAATGGCTCCTCGAGAAAGAACGTGCCCGACGATATGACCTCACACCGCCTACAGGAGATCCGATCAATGATGAGATCATGGCCGAGCGCCCCGAAAATAACAAGCTTCCTTATTTTCTGATGAAGATATTGGGTAGACAGGAGTTGGTAGAGGTGGAGAAGGAGTTTGAGATGCCGAGAGCGGTACCGAAACCTCTTGTGCGACCTGAGAGACAGCGATGGGACTCCATCTTCCCAAGACGTGCACCGCCAAGATCAAAGAAGGAGGAGCCTAAAAAGCACATTGAGATTGATCTAGACAAGTACCGGAACTATGCTGGAAAGTCGATCTGAGGTAGAATGGGGATATTTGTATTGTCGTTACAATGTTTGAATAGAGTGCAGGTGGATACAAAGGACCATCTGCTGCTGATTGCTCACTGCTGATATTTCCAGCGCCAGCATTAAATATCATAGAAAAATGCTAGTCCTTCAATAGCATGTCAATTGTCCACCGATTTCACCCCTCCACTCTCGTAATCGGGAATGGGCAAATGACATCTTCTACCATCTCCTTTAACTCGTGATTGATTTGCTTCCGCTTTTTCTTCTTCGCCTATAAAAACAGACTTTTGAAAATTAAATCGAAAATCTTAATAAAATAAAATCTTTACGTTTGTGAAAATCTGTAAGAGAGGAAGTACTCCCAGCTAAGAGGGAGGGGCAAGTGGGGCATTTAATTTACCTTGAAGCCTTATATCCAAGGCACAAATTTAATATGTGAATTTCAGTTGGCGCGTGCTTTGGGGTTTCGCGATCGCGAATTAAGCTCACGTTGTGGAAGAGAGACGATACTCAACATATGCGCACATCATGGCATTGAGGATTTTTAATCGCCTCTTCAACTCACATGGAGACCCTCAAATCAAGGTGGAGGTACACAGCGACGAACCAGGTGAGTAAACTGCCTTCGTGGGGTGGGAAGTTCACAAGGCTCTAGGTGCTAACCTCCATATCTTTTTAGCTCCGTTCGGAGAGAACAGTACACATATTACGCATGAAGTAGACGAGATGCGAGAACAAGAGGCAGGAGGAGAAACTCCAGATCAGACCGATTGGGAGGGGTTTGCAGATGAGGAACCTTTGGAGGAAAAGCCTGCGAGCGCTACGATGCCTGCGGAGAAATTGAAGAAGAAGAAAAAAAAAAAAAAGAAGAAGAAAAGAAATAGCGATCATATGGTAGAAGATCTCAAGGAGGAGACGTCACAGTTTGGCAGCTCTCCAAAATTTATCTCATCTCTTGACATGGTTGACGAATCTGCAACGAACGGCCACCTCGAAGAACCCTCTACGCATGAAGAGTCTATGGTGGAGAATTTGCCTGTGACGAACCACTCCAGGAAACGTAATAGTACAGGATCCAAGAGAAGAAAAACGTCGAAGTCGAAAGCGGCGGTACTACTAGAAGAGGCTGCCGCAGAAGAGCACGAAGAAGGCAAAGGTTTTGCTGGTTCTCCGGATCGAACAAGCCCAGTGATATCTGCCAAAATCTCCAAGGCAAGGAAACCCAAAGACGCAATTCTCGATCCTGAGCATGCAGAGGCTGAGACCCTGGACAACATCGATGTGGAATTCATGACTCAAGATATACCAACATCGAAGTCACCAGAACCCTCACAGGAGAGTAAAAAAGCGAAGAAGGGTCGGAAAAGCAGAGTTTTAGATGAGCCAGTCCTAGAGCCGGCAGAAAACAGCAGTGTTTCGTCTGATATAATACAACCTCTCTCTACTACGCCCATCTCCCAAATCAAGCTAGCCAGCCCTGGTACATCATCTCAACTCCGGAAAGATGTTAGCTCGATATCTCATCTTGGATCTGACAGCGGCGGCGACGATGCGGAGGAAACAGAACTAAAGAGCCCTTCCAAGAAATCACTCGGCAAGAGAAAAGCCATAGATGGCCCGCCACTGCCAAACTCCAATAAGAAGCCAAAGAAGCGGAAGTATAAAGATTCCCCAGGCCAAGACTTGAGAACCTTTGGTTTTCTATACTCCGATGAAGACTCACATTCACGGCGTGGATCAGCTACTTCGAACCTGCCTCCTACTCTCCTCACTGATATTGCGGGTAAAGTTTGGGAAGACAACGATCGGCAATCACAGGAACAGGAGCTGCCTTCTAACTCCCAGATAAGCATCAAGTCGCCTCGATCTTCATGGAGCGCAATCAATTACTCTGTGGAGCCTGACGATGAGGATGATACCAATCGGTCCCTTTTTGTTTCCAATCAAGAACCCAAGAAGGATCTAAAACCTGAAGGCTCCGCAGCAAATATGAGTGGCAGGAATCGCAGTGTGCCTGTTGTTGAGATCTGGCCTATGAAATCTACACCAAGCTTGAAAGCCCGTCCTACACCTATTAAATCAGCATCGAAGACGCTCAAAACACCGAAGAGCAAAGTTCTTGAGACCGGCCCAACACCAAATTCGAAAGGGAAACTTTCAACAAATGAATTCCAAGCACTTACAGCTGCCGTCGAATCCTACCGAGAAAATTACGAGTTAACAAAATTTCAGCTCAACGACCGCATTCATACCGACGCGAAGGACAAATCTGCTTCACAAATGTGGAAGGAAATATGTGACGAGATGCCGGATATCCCCCGGCGAAACGTCATGAACACATGCAGAAGAACGTACTACAATTTTCACAGAGGACCCTGGATACCCGCAGAAGATGAAGAGCTCAAGCGTGCACATGATGAGAATCCGGGCAAATGGAAGTTGATCGGCGAGATTATGAATCGCTTCCCTGAAGACGTACGGGATCGTTGGCGGAATCACTTGGTCTGTGGAGATACTCTGAAGAGTGCTTGTTGGGAGCTAGAGGAAGAGAAACGTCTCCGTGTTGTTGTCAACCAATACATACAAGAGGCTCGGCAGCAGAAGCGCCATGGCAATGACCGTACCCTGGACGAGGAAAGTCTCATCGATTGGGGTAAGGTATCTGCACTGATGGACCGCACACGAAGTAGACCTCAATGCCGTGATAAGTGGATGAAGCTCAAGGAACGAGAGGATGCTGCTGCGGACGACTCGATTGCGAAAGCTCCAATCTGCGAGACGTGGCGAATAGAAGCCGCTGCTCTGACAGCAAGACTTTTTTCTGCCAAAGAAAAGCTGACACTTCTGAGAGCGATTCGAGATACTGGGGCTGCAGGTGAAGGCAAGATACCGTGGCAAACCCTTAGAAATGAGCTCAAAGGTAAAGGAAAACAGATGGCGTGGAAGTACTGTTTGCGAAAACTCATAGAGGCTGTGCCCGATCAACGCATGGACTTTACAGATATGGTCATTTACTTAGTTGATGCTTTTGAGAGAGCAGCTCCGAATGAGCCGAATAGCCTCAAATTACCCATTGAGATCTTTGCTACGTCACAAACAAACGGGAAAAGGAAAACTCGCCGTCGAGACCGTGTGTTGGAAGATGACGGAGCGCCCCAAAGCTCGTCGGCGAAGAAGGTAGCATGGAGACGGCAGCAAGCACAAAAAGAGAATCTCACAGATAGTGACGCCGCGCCTGTCTCGAGTGCCGGAAAACAAAACCTTCGGGATCGCATGTTGAAGGAAGACGATTCGCAAGCAACTTCATTCAGCCATCGCAGGAGTGTAAGTTCCAATATTGTCGAGGATGTTGCGCAGGGCTTTGAGTCGATCAAGCGTACACCGAAATCAGCAAGAAAGCTCGTTATCCGGAATTCCAAGCGCAACCACCATCTCAGCAAGGAGAAAGTTATTGAGGACGATAGCGATGATGAGAACTCGGCTGTGAGTGGGGTCAATGGAGACGAAATGGATTTGGATCAGGAAGAAGACCACAACGCCGACGGTGACCTTGCCGTACTTGATGAGAGTGACGGTGTAGACCTTCCTGAGAGTATTACGACTGGTTCCGCCGAGGGCTATTCTGACGTCGATGAGGCAGAGAGTCCTGAGCAGTCGGAGGATGATGAAGAGTTCGACTTGCGTGCTGCTCGAAATGCCGAGGGAAGCCCAGACCTTGATACTCCCGTTCCTGGAGCCTCATTCAAGTTGAAGCTTGCCTCGCCCATTCCTCTTGATAACTTCTATGACGAAGAGGTCGAAGAAGACGAAGAGGACGAAGATGATGAAGAGGATGAAGAAGACGAAGAGGATGAAGAAGACGAAGAGGATGAAGAAGACGAAGAGGATGAAGAAGACGAAGAGGATGAAGAAGACGAAGAGGACGGAGAAGACGAAGAGCACGCGGAGGACGCGGAGGGAAGCCCAGACCTTGATACTCCCGTTCCTAGGGCTTCATTCAAGTGGAAGCTTGCCTCGCCCATTCCGCTTAATAGCTCCTATGACGAAGAGGACGAAAAAGACGAAGAAGACGAAGGGGACGAAGTCGTGAGTTCTGACGGTGATATGTCCGATATCCCTGCCGTCAGACGACCTAGAGAAGCGAGTGTTGAGCTTTGATTTTACTAATATCTGCACATTGATCAACCCGCACATTTCACGACGACACGCATATGATACGGCCGGGGTAGCTATGTGGACTATTATTGGTAGCTATAATCAAAAACATGCTATTATTACGAACAGACAGCAAGGTGTACTGGCGTAGCATAGTTCTGCTGGGAAGTATATGCGTATTGCATTGCGTCGAGCAGATATTGCCTTAAAAGCGAAAATATATGTATGTATGAACATGACTTGTTGCCACTCTCTTTCCTGCTTCCCATATGAATTCAATGCCTTAGACGAACAGTGTCATCTAAGGCTCTATGCATCTGTGACGATGCTGCCTGGGACAGGATACACCATTCCTATCCCATCTACGCCCATAAAATGGAAAGCGCATTGAAGGCCTAGCTCAAGCTTCTCTCGCCTTTTGGATAATCGACTTCGATACACGAGAGTAAGACTTTGCTGGGAATATGGAGTGTGCATGATTACACTGCATGCTCGCCTTCCTCGTGGAGCGAGTTTGTAGTGGTCTTGTGATTTAGATCCTCCTTCCCATATAGCTACGAGAGATCTTTAGATTGAATCTGGTTGATCGCTTTCTTGCTGCTTAGTGGATCTCTCGATCTTTGGCTATGTAACCTGCGCTTTATATTTATTTTCGTATGCCAATATCATTTCATTTCTCATGCTTATCTTGATTTCTTTATACTTAGGCCTGCTATAATTATAATACCCAAGAAACATTTGAACTTAACCCCGACAATGCTGTGTAAATAGCAATGGAGGTGCATTCAATGCTTAGGAAGCTCCGACCTAGTACCTATTCTCTGAGAACCCATACATTCCAAAATATCCTTCGCGATACTTATCGTTACGTCTTGCCTCACGCATCCAGCGGTGCTCCTGTATCATGTCAAGCTCGTATTTCTTCGCTTCCTCCATTCCAATCAGCCAATCATCAGCTCGACTATCAATATCAGTCGATATTTCGTTTGGGTATGAAGTCACCAGGTACCGGCGATGTCTGCGTCAGCCCTGTTTTAAGAAAGCTGTGATAGGTGACAGCGAAACGAATCGCTGAGACGATCCAAGAGAACGGAAATGGTCTACGAGCGCGGGTCAGGCCATCAATTATTCCACTTGAGTATGGCAGGTAGGTGGGTACAGAAAATCATGTGTATAGTGTGGGGTCTGTGAGTGCGTTGGCAAACGAAGTCACGATGGTCATAGCCAGCCCATTGATACCCAATATGGTTCGCATATCTTGAAAGTAGTTGCCTCGCAAGTTACTGATAGAAAATTTCACACGGCATATTTTTGCCTTACGATGGAATGTAGAACCGCCTTCAGAAAGTTCTGCTAGATCGATATATTGATGATACGGAATGAGTGATTGTGCTGTGCGTATTTTTATGGAGAAAACGACCGTGGCGATACAGTGCTGATCAAAATACAGGAATGAAGATTCTCAGCCGGTCATGATCCCAGGTTCATGGGCCCAGGCTTCGACAGAAAACAACGGTAAATACGAACATAATTTCAAGACACCACTAGTCGATCAAAGAAAGAACAATCCAGATCAACAGCAATGTGTGGATCCGAAACCACCATCGAGACAACTGCTCCTACAGCATCCAATCTTCAGAGCCAAGCGCGACCACAAATGTCGCAAAAATGAGAGCTATGAATATGATCATATACATGAAATCCTTCTTACACCAACATCGTATCATCGCGATATATCATGTCATTCAAAAGGGACCGTCTCAAGGAACTCGTACACTAGCAAGGTCGTTCTGCTTCGTCCCGCTGCCGGCTGGTACGGCTACGGTAACGATCTGTCGATGTTTGATACACGTCTATGCGTGTCTTACTGCTTGGCGTTTGCAGTCTTGTGGGTATCTTGGGCAGAGGAGTAAGCTTTTCCTCTGCGGCCTTGGCAAATGAGAATGATTCTCTTCAGGTCGACATCGGACCAATGGGGGAACGAGGTTCTGAGATTATCCATGGTGAGGGTATGGTCTTCACCTCGTGGTATTTTGCTGAGCATATCAACAACCACTGGGTCTCCGGAGGGGTCCATAATTCGGGATGAAAGAGGAGTTTGGGTCCCGGTTGACGCCCGTCGTTGACTCCTGTGACTTCCGTTGGCTGGCGGAGGAGGAGCATGAGTGTAGACCGCGCAAGAATTATCATCTGGCGGCGATTTTTCTTTTGAATTGCGATTATCTGCAGAGCCACTGTTGAGGAAATTGTCAGTTGACTAGCAAATCGGGGTTTGAAGGGTGATGCACTTCTCGGTCCCTACTGCAACGTCAGAGACATCGGTTTCAACGCCTTCGCTGTCGGCGGATATATTCGATGTCCGTGAACGGTCACCTTGGGTTTTCAAAGTTGCGTCTTTACCCTCCCCATTTGGATCGCTGCACCCTTCGGAAGTAGTCTCGACTACCCTAAACCAACCGTTTCTGTCCGGATACTTTTGGCCTGTCATATTTCTTACGAGACAAAAGTCGACCAACTTTCGGGAAAAGGACAGAGAGAAAGTTACGAGATGGAGGATATTCGCGTTCGTACAATAGGAGGGTACGCATTCTACCCCCTGACACGATAAGTCCCTTCGATATATACTTCCACCACCATCTCTCATAAGTGGGGCCCCACTTTCATGGCACTATACACGTGGTCTAGTTTCGCCCCAACAGGCAAAAGACAGTGGCAGAATACATGATCTACCATGCTGACATTAACAAGCAGCTCAAAAGTAGATCGAGTAACAGAATATGCACCAGCCATTCTCTTGCTCGCCCTGGATTTCTGAGGATATCAACTCCTTCGTCTACCTATAGATCATGTGACAGTGACGCGTCCCACATGTTCTAGGTGTGTAGGAAAGACCAGAATAAAGCCTTCCAAAGCGACGAGTATGAGGCAGACACGTTCAAAATGCTACCAAGGCATACCCATCGCTAATAGGACAATGTGAAGCCATTGAGGGAAAGAGATATCCGAAAGGCGCTCTGAATGAGGGCTGCACAATTGAGGCAAGGAAAGGCTTCGTCTTTAAGTATGTACATGCGAGAGAACTCAAATAGATGGACAAGGATATACGGCCTCACAATTGACTCGCACTGGGACTTCGACAGCGTTTGAAAATGGCCATTTGATGGTCAGCCTTGACAAGGCGTGCGAATGAATATAGATCAACAACTTGCGGACTATCTGCCTTGCCGGCTGCCTTGCGCTTGCGACTAACTTTCCTCGTCAGCTTCATTATGAGGCTAGAAAATCTACTCGGTGTCAAGTACCTGCTGGAGATTCAATAGCCAAGGGGCTACGGAGGTGTCAATCCAAGTAGGGACCGGTATTCTTCAGTTGTCACTTACATTATCCCCCTGGCTTGAAAGGGTTCACTCGTCTTCCCACATAGACCTCAATCAATCGCTTGTGACAAGGCAGTCGAGTCTCAAGCAGCAACGCCATGTAAATCTTTGGGCATTGATCGGCGACAGACTGAATGATGGAAATAAGGGTATTAGGTATCTTGGAGAACAGAGCATAGGAGTTAGTCCAAGAGTCCCACGCACTCTAAAATGTGACAGTTGCATCGGCTCTATCGATTGGACGAATACTTCTGTCGCAGCAACACTTCGTATTCAAAGCGGTGGCTGCCTAGACGGTCGATTAGTGATGCCAATGCTTCGAGAGATCAACGTAAATTCCAGCCAACTGTTGTGGAAAGCATAATCGGGTGTTGCTGATAGAAGTTGGGCGTTGAAAAGAAGTTATTGACATCGTCTCGAGTCAAGTAGATTCCACGTGACTACTATGAACAATCTTGACATCGGTCCCAGTTCAATATCTCTCTCAAATCCTCTACGGGGTCTACATAACTCCTCTATACTAAAAATTACATCGTAAGTAGACTGGATATCAATCAATCCAATGAAAGCCAACAAGCCGTTCGGAAAGGACCCCGCCATCACGTGCCGTCAGCGACCCCTTTACTCCCAAGACCACCCAAAGTCGTTTGTTGCACGTCTGAAATCCGCCCTTTTTTACCCTTTTCCGCCTTTTCCGCCTTCTCCGCCTTCTCCGCCGTCGCCCTCTTTCATCAAGGGCACAACGGCGAGTCAAAGGGCTGAAGGGCGTTCGAAAGGCGGGATTAGAAAGCACCTCTAAGTTCAGATGAAATTGTACAACCAGGTAGGATCTGAATATTGATGCAGTACTAATCGCAGAGTGAGGACGGAGACTGGGGAAAGATCTCACAGCGAGTCCTGGAAAAGGGCGTTGTCAATAAATGGAGAGAGCCTCGAGGCGGGAGGGCGAATATGCAGCAGGAGGGCGAGGCGTGGATTTCTCATCATTGCCCAATCATCAGGCTTCTGTGCGATTTTGTTGCACGTCGCAATATTCGGCATATGCTGATCATAGATTATGCTGATCGAAGGGTGGTAATTAGGCATTGTGATGCTCTGTCTTTGTTCCGCTCGCCAATTGTGGGGATCAAGAATCCCGCAGGTCAAGAACTAGAGTGGGCAAAGTTCATCGTAGTGGGGAATCGAGACGGCCAAGATTCTGGGTCGCGATTAGATTCCTTGATCCATGATTCTGCATTGCGGTCCAGACAAAGGAGAGGTCTTTGTATTCGCACGTCTGGAAGTGATCATGTGAGTCGTGAGAAGTCCAGCATATCACTTCACGGGACAGTCCATTAGATTATAGCCATGCAGAAAGGCTTTGTTCAATTCAGCTGTAAACACTTTTGACCCGAGATTCCCTTAATTACGCATGGTTGGTATCAACACCATTACTTGTCTCCGCGGATCGGTACAATCAACCGTTGCCTGCCCGAAACGCCTTCCTAGAACCCAGTCTAAACACATGATGTCGTGATAACGGAGAGCGTCACTTTCCTCCGCTAGTCTTGCGTCTCTTCGACGTTTGCTGATTCGCTGGTTTCTCGAGTAGGTACGCAATCCGTTCATGACGCTCCTGAGTGTTTGCCCATTGCTCGAGTGCGAATGGATGACAAGCGGAGATCTCCATGGAGTATCTGTGTGGTGCCTTGTGCTCATTCTCGTGAACAGGATGATACAGCGTCTTACTCATCCGCCTGTGGTTTCGATGCATGCTTGCCGAAGATGCTTTCTCGATGTGTGTCGTACTCTTGTTCAGAGCACCGATGTGAATTGAACCGTGATTTGCCTTGTTGGAAGCAACCATGTCCGCATAGAAAGGGTCAAATTGAAGACTTGACTTGTATTCAAAGTTTGAAGGAGGAACTTGGTCATTGTCAAAAGGCATATCGATGTTGCGTGCTTCAAAAGAGTCGATGTCGTTCGAGAAATATCCGCTGTCGTCTCCAAGGCTTTCCGCAATAGCGTCTATATCCGCGTCGAAGTCTCCCTCATAAACAGGGTCAGAAGATATTCTTCCTTGAAATGCCCAGTGATTCACAGAATTCGCCGTCGTGTCGGCGGGAGAGAGTTCGCTCCTGTTGTAGGAAGCCATGGTGGGAGAGATTCTAGGCACCGATGGTCATTGAAAGTAAACTTCTAACCAGGACGTGAACCACTAACCTGCTGGATATGTGAATTCGTTTGAAGATGTATCGTGTTCCGTCTTTTCTCAAGCGGGAACAATTATTTCACAAGGGAGAATAGCCTATTGGGGAGTTGTTCTGTCGATTGTGGTGGAAATGATTCTCGAGTTTGGAGGGGGAGCTCGGACTCGAAGTGCGAAGCGGAGAGGGACAATAGTGAAAATTGACCTACCATACTTCCTCACGTGTAAGCTTGGTAGCAACTTACCTGTTTCGAAAAGGCATGATTCGACGTCTGTTCGACATAATCATGGGCAGATACTGTACCGCAATAATCAACCCCGCTATGAGTTGATGTTGCTCCTAATTGAAAGACACTCCACGTGATTCGCGCGTGCCATGGCCATTGATGATGGCTTGGCATTCGTGCTCAGCGTGTGTCGAAATCCTCGGTGGAGAAAGATGTGGAAGCCAAAACTGGCCAATAAAGAGCCGTCCTTAGCTCTTGTGATCCTCCGAGGACTGGAGTGTGCCTTTGGGTGCAGCTGCACGAACAGCGCATGAAATGGAGAAGTCAGCGATCAGGCAGAAGCCGGCATTTAGAAGTCGAAAGAATTCAAAATGAGCGCCTCCTCATCGTCGAGAGTACGGAAATCCCGTAAAATGTGTTTTCCACACAGCGGCCACGAGGACTCCTTATACCCTTTCTTCACCCCTTTTTCAGATGTTATGCGCTACAAGGATTGAACAGCGACCCTAACAAGGTTATGGTGAGTACAAACCCACCAAGAATCCCGGCGTCCAGCCACTGCAAACAGTGATTCGACTGGAATTATCGGCACACCGCTAGGGAGCCGATCGCATGATAGAACTTGCCAGGGTTCTTTTAAATGGCGCAGTCTGACGCTGACAGCCTCTTCAGGCAGAAGCAAATTGGGGCGAGACTGGTAGCAAACGGAACGGCAGGATGCATGCAAGAGTGCTGGTTGTCGAATTACGTGGGCTTGTTTCACCGTGCTCCTCCTGGTGGCGTCCGAGCCAACTGGATTGCGGAAAGCCATCACTTGACTGGTGATGCGCAACTTTTTTGGCCTGTTGACTATCGATTCCCAGAAGGTTTGAAATCGAATAGATATGTAGGAGATGCCGTGGAGGATCTCACTTGAAAGCCTCAAACGGTCATCGGAGAGGCTGATGGAATGGACTCTCATCTATTCCTAGGTGCTTGGACTGATACGCTTGTATGCCTTACACCTGTGACAGTACCCGAACGTTGCATTTGTCATTGCGACTTGAGGAAGCCTGCAGCCTGCAGCGTTCCACTTTCAGTCAATCAAACTCTTCGTGCTGCTGCTTGGCTCGTATCATGGATGAAGCGCCCAGCGGAGCCAGATGTCAAGGGAGCGTTCACTTTTTGACCACGTGACGCAGTCAATAGATGATAGTTATACCCCCTGGGTATCTAAACTGTGCCCCAATTCCCACTCTCTCTTATCAAAAGCATACTCCTCCGTAATCGTCGTCACGACCACATCGAAATTTTGGATAAAACAATTATACAAAATATAGTACCTTGGAGAGTACAGTCATCCAATTCCCACTACACCATATCGGTGTCCATAGTCCCAAACTTCTGTCCCACTTCCCCTCTTTAAATCGGCTGCTTTGACTCGTGGAGAAAAGTCTTCCGTGGACCAACACTCATTCAAATGCCCTCTTTCTCCAATTGCTGTTCTCGATTTCATGGACCTGCATTAGTCGAGCGCTGAAAATGTAGAGACAGATCCCTGTGGGAAATCATCTTTCTGGGGAAGCTGGCGAGAAGAAAGTGCACTTCTTTACGGCTCGTCTTCTCATTGCTCTTGGCTTCGTTTCCTTCAGGAAGATCTACATAATGGTCCGGGATGAGTGTATTCTTCCGCGCGGCATACCATGTCAAAGTTTTTCCGATGCAAGTCCAAGAATCTTCATAAGAGCCTCGAAATTTATAAGGACAAGATGCAGAAGGCTTCAATGAGTATTGCTTCTTTCTTGCCTATCACTCCCATCTGATTTCCACCTAATTAGAGAGTTGCAAAAATGCGAGCCTTTATCACCCTCACGTCGTTGTTGACGGTCGTATCTGCCGTCCAGAATGTCGAAAGAAGAAACTGCAGCCACGACAATTGCCTGCGCGCATTCATCGGATCTTCAGTGGACGCTGCGAACTTTTGCGCAACATATACAACGATCGTGCGCACTGAACCAACTGGCCTACCCAATTACGCTACTCAATGCTCGAATCTCCCATCGAGAGTATCAACCGCGTGTTCGTGTCTCTTCCCTGCACATTCCACCACTTCTAGTCCCAGTTCAGCATCTAGATCCATTAGCAGCAGTTTCTCGATCACAACGATTTCCTCAGTCTCGAGTTCCGCATCTATTCCGACAACAACCTCGACGGGAACAACATGTACTGCAACAATCTATTCACAAATTGGTCCAGCTGTTGCTGCATGTACAGCCATAACTTTAGATGGGATCGCCGTACCTACCAATAGCAGTATTAATCTTGCAAGCCTGAAGGCCAATTCTGTTGTCACGTTTGCGGGCATGACCACATTCGCATTTACGAACTCATCAACGTTTAATCCCATGACTTTCGGTGGGGAAAACGTGACAATTACCTCCATCCCCGGAGCAATTATTGATGGAAATGGGCAAGCATATTGGGATGGCCAGGGATCAAACGGTGGAGTTCCAAAGTTTGTCACATCTTATCATCGGTGAAAAAGAATTGTACCTCCAGCTCACCAACTTAGGCCCGATCACTTCATCGTAGTCAACAAAATGACAGCAGGCTCAGTGATTGAGAATCTGCATATTCAGAACTGGCCAACGCACCTCTTCAGTATATCGAGCTGTTCAAATTTGACCATGCGGAATATGCTTCTGGACAACAGCGCGGGAGATGCGCCGAATGCAATGAGTGGCGGGTTCCCAGCAGCTCATAACTCAGATGGGTTCGATGTGAGCACCACAAGTGATTCGATGATTTATGACAATACCGTCTACAATCAAGATGACTGTGTGGCCATCACAAGTGGAAACAACATCACAGTGGACAATATGTACTGCTCTGGTGGCCACGGTCTGAGCATTGGATCTGTGGGAGGTAAAAGCAACAACAACGTAACGAATATCTTGGTGAGTGGATCAGACCTTCTTTTGTTGGAGCGAGATTTACATCTTGAAGTTCTCAAATAGTATTGTCGTCAACTCCCAGAATGGAGCTCGCATCAAGTCCAACTACAACACTACAGGCTTCATCTCAAACATCACGTACAGCAACATATTCCTGAGCGAGATCTCAATATACGGCATCGATGTGCAGGAAGATTATTTGAATGGAGGGTAAAAGAACTTCTTTTTTCCGAGAAAAGCCGATGCTGACGCAAAGAACAGACCTACTGGAATTCCCAGCAATGGAGTCATCATCCAGAACCTCCTCTTTCAAGACATAACCGGTACAGCTATTGCTGGGGCGGATGACTACTATATCCTCTGCGGAGATGGTAGCTGTAGCAACTTTGTGTTCGATGGAGTAGACATTACAGGGGGTACTGTTCCTTCGTCTTGTAATTACCCTCCAAGTGGATGTCCTGGGCCGTGATAGGCACATGAACATCAAATGAAATTACCGATTGAGTACACACATATTGCTAGAATCAGCCCGTTAGCTTCATCCAGTCGCCGGAGACGATAAGAACAAACATTCCCGGAACGGCCTATCAACGTCAACAAAATGTAGGTCTCTGCGTGGTAGACGGCTATATCTCGATGCCTGAACATCGAACCGTCATTTTGGGTGCGCTGCACTCTATATCGTGACTGAGAGACCAGGGAGGTAAAGACACGAAGCCAAAGGCGACTGTTACTATCGTGAGGCACAAAGAAGAAGAGGCTATCAACTTCAACGCAGGAACTCGGATGGGAAGTTTTGAGTGTGTAGTAAAGATGCGAGATGAGGTTGCCTCGAAGCCGAATCATGATGACTTTCGATAATTTTGAAGCTTGAGTGGAAAACTTCGGGAGGAAGATCCGACCTCTGATGAAAAGCCATGCTAAGGCTCAAGCTGGCATGAATCGAGCGTGACACTTTGGAATGAATGACATGCGCCTCAGTTTACGTGAGTTGAGCCATGAAAAGAATACAATAATTCTTATTTGAGGAGAGTGCCTCTATTATGTGATCCGCAGCACAGTTCCTATCTTGCAACGCTAGCTCACCCAGATATGATGCCGGTCGCTATTAAGTTTCAATTTAATATTTTGAAACCAAGTCGCCGATCGGACTTTCGAAGCGTCTCCAAAGTTACCCTTGAGCCCCTAATCCTACAGTACTGACTTCGTTTTACCAGACAGTGCATCAATCTCCTTCTGGTATAGAGCAACAATATGCCTCCGATTCAACTTCTGAGCAGGAGTCAACATTCCCTTTCAAAGTCAGCAGTGCATACTGTAATCCCGCTCCAAAAAAAACCCACATTCTGCGAAGACCACTCTGAATCACTCAGAATAACTCCCTCAATGATTTCAAAAGGAGCGAGCCCCGCTTTGCGTCCCGTACTTTGCAGCTCTTTCAAAACCAGAGCTTTGATTTGCTCATTGCGAACCAGATCTTCATAATTTCTGATCAAACCATTTCCTTCTGCCAAATTCTCGAGTAGCTTTTGTGTTGGGATGACAATAGCGATAGGTTTCGCCCGGTTAGAGGCAGCGTAAACGCAGATATTCGATACGATGTTGGCGGATCGATAAATTGACTCAAGCTATTCTCATCAGTAATGCCTAGTGCTGAAGTTATATCCATACCTTTTCAAGCGCAATATACTCTCCATTCAGCGTCTTTACTAAATTCTTCTTCCGATCAATAATTCTCAAGTGACCACTATCAGCCCACTCTCCAATATCACCGGTTCGGAACCATCCTCCTGGAGCCATGGCATCTGCAGTTTCGGCGTCATTCATATAATAGCCATCCATGACTGCATCGCCACGAATCAGGATCTCCCCCTGAGGTGGCTTGTTAGTAGAGAAGTACCCGGCGTCTGGAAAGTCGACAAGCTTGATTTCGATACAGCCCGGAATGTCCCCCAGTGTGTCGTCTGTCCACTCAAGTGGGTCTTGGAGAGCGCCCATGCTATTCAACTTAGCTTAAATGAATGATAAAGAAGCAGAAGACTCACGCAGTAGTCTCTGTGAGTCCATAACCACTAATTAGAGGCACTACGGCAAGGGAAATGAATCTCCTCGTATCCTTTCCTAATGGCCCAGCGCCATTAAAACATGCCCTCAAACGTCCGCCTGTCTCATTCTTCACTGTATCAAAGACCAAAGAATCAAGTATCCCTGGACCGGGTAGTTTCCACTCGCAAAGGAAACCCTTTAGCAATAAAGCACTCCAGAAGAGGTTACTGGCTAGCAAGCCTTGTTTGATGACCTTTTCCTCAATCCCCTTTCTGATCGTCTCCCACACAGCAGGGACACCAATGAGAATGGTTGGACGAAATTCCTTGATATCACCTTTACAATTTCTCATCGACGTATCAGAGAGAGTACGTGGATTTCCATATCCCATTTTGATCCCCCAAAATAGACAGGCGTTTTCGAAGGCGAATTCGAAACTGTGGGCTAGAGGAAGGTATGCGAGGACTGAATCTGCTGGACCTATATATTCACTGAAGATTGATTCCAGACCGGCAACTACTGGGAGGTCAGTGGAATGTCAAAATTCCGTGCTGAAGGGGCACAGACTGGCTGCAACGATATTTCGGTGTTTGAGAGGTACTCCTTTTGGGGATCCGGTTGTTCCTGGAAAAGAATTCAGAATCTGAATGAGGAAAGACTGGAAATATCTCAAGCTCTCTTGGTTTTGCCTTACCTGACGTATACATGATACAGCATAAGTCCTCAGGTGCTGGGGGAACAGGTTCGACTGGATTCATCTCGCCCAACTTTCTCAATTCCTCCAAAGTTATGACAGCAATATGCGGATGCAAAACCTTTAATCTGTCCAAATCCTCTTGGTGAACATCTAGATTGTCATTATAAACGATGAACCTGACATTAGGGGCTTTATACAAAGGCCTTGCAAGCTTGCTCAGAAGATCCGGATCGACGAAAATAGCTTTCGCATGGCTTTGTGCCAGGGATGTCAAAAGCCCCTCTTCACCCAGAGTAGCGTATGAAGTAACAATCGGCATTGACTGAGTGACAGCAGCTAGTAAAACCCGTCAGAAATAGACAGTGGGCACGTGTTGAATAACTTGCCATGTGAGCAAGCAAGCCAGTTCGAACTACATTCATCAGCATCACACTATTCAAATCCAGACCAGTGGCTTGCCTCGTTGCAGCAAAAATATGAATCCGATCGCCTCTCACCAGTCCCATTTTCCTAAACCCAGCTCCTATGTGGAACGCCAAATCGACATATTGCCTATATGTCAAGAACCTGAACTCCGCCATCTCGAAAAAGGTCCATTTCTTCTCTGTCTCCACTTGCTTCCCTTCGATGTCCTTGATTAATTTTCGACTCTCCGTATGTGTTTTTATGAGTTTTCTCGTTCCCGTGGCATCGAAGTTTGAGAATTTCTCTCTGCTACGAACAAGGACATCGAACAAAGTAGCGATTCCCTCATCGGGTCGGCTGATTAAACCATTAACAAATCCTGGATTTCGCCTTGGGATGGTTTCGCCGTCTATTTTGGAGATGCCGGGAACTTCGAGGCTGAAGGGAGGCGATTTGAACATGCCCGGTTGGACGATTACTGTTTTGAGAGACATGGCTGATATCAGGAATGGAGGAATGGTTCATTGGCAGTTAGAACGTCACTGTTCAAGACAAATTGAAGATGCCCATTGAAGTATTGTATAATTCTAGATAGCTCCAGTGGCCGGTTCCTATAGAACGTAAGTAGACATTGGGAAAGAAGGTGGCGTGATGAGAATCATGCAACCTGATCACGTGTCGTCTTAAAGAGGGGGGCGGAGGAAGTAACGCAACTCACGATTTGAGCTTAAATATATAGAATCAAGAGACTAATGGCTTTTACCTCGGCGTGAGAGTCTAGAAACTCTACAAGGTGTTCGATGTATGACCTGCAAGATGGAAAAAATAATTGCAAATGTATAATTGTAATGGAATGTCATAAAGCTTTCGACATAGACCCCAACGCCAATAATGTGACACAGATCCAGGTATATTCTTCCTCTTTATATCTTTATACAGACCTCTTTGTTGTTCCCCATATCTCACACAATGTACCTCCGCCTCGACCCAACACCCAATACCCAACCTCTCGGACTCCGCATCGCTCACAATAGATACCCTACACTGCTCTAGGAACTAAAATTCCTTTTACTCTCGAACCTCTGCACTCCATCCAGATGAGTTGGCACTGCCAGCATTTGCGACATCACGGGATTCATGTGGCCATGTACATTACTTGACCTGCTCGATTCCTGAATCAATATCCCTCCCACAGGCCCTTTCCTCGGACCAATCATATTCACGCCTCACACCTCCGGCGTGCGATTGACTCCCTCCCTTGCGATTCGCTCGAGACTATCCTGATGCAACAATGGATGTCTAGGAATAGGTGCCACGATCGGAAGATCAGGCGTAGAGCCCAGGTTTTGGAGAGCAATGTCTGATGTATGAACGGGGAGGCCCATGGTTTCTCGCTCGCGAGAAGTGTGGGGTAACATGAGCGGGTTCTGGGCCATGATTGGGAGGTTACCGTCTGTCGTTTGCGGCAATACACCAGCTAGTGTTGTTTGCATCCCGCCTGGATAACGCACGCTGTTCGAGGAGATGGTGGTGTTTGTTCTAGATCGGGAATGTGGTGTGCTCAGTTGTCCTTGAGAGCGTACTCCACCTGGTAGCATGCCTGCTTGGCTTTCTGCATAGGTGGGTAGGCAATAATCGCCGTTATCACGCTCGAAATCTTCGTGGCCGTCTCCCCCTCGGATTCCTACCTCGCCGTGGTGGGAAGTGGTGGTAAAAGCTGCTTGCTGTGGGAAAAGGTTGGCCCGCTGGCTGCTGTAGTTTGAAGGGATGAGCGGAATGCCAGCGAAGGAGTTGTTAAAACTGGAATAGGTGATGGGTTGAGAGCTCCCTCGTTTCTCGATTATGCGTCTCTTTTCTCGGCGATTGAGCACGTATATTGTGAGGAGGGTGATGATCAGGAGGCCGGCGATTGCACCTATGACGCCTCCTATTACGGCTTTCTTGTGGATTACGGATGCCGACGATGAGGCGGATGTTGAGGTTGAGGTCATTGCGTGGAGGGCGTTTGCTGTTGCGGTTTGGGTACTCGTTGTTGGAGTAGTGAATCCATTGGACAGATCAGAGCCTGCTCCACCTTGTCCTCCTCGCCCAGAGTCTGCAGCATTCATCTTTGTCCTTTGTAAAGAGATTGGTTCTGAAGAGCTCACTTTCTCTTCTTAAGTGTAGAAGCAAAATATTTGCAAAACGAGCGTATCAATATACTGTAACAGGAATGGAAATGACAGTAAAAAAGAGAGGACGGTAATGGTATATTCCAAAGAGTCGTCAACGCCATCGTGAGACGCGCATGCCTTGCCAATCCACTTCATTTCTAGTGAGGCTTTCAGCCACGCGGATGAGGCCCCGCATCAAGCTTTGTATGATGAGACTGGCTGAATGGAGAAAAGTGGACGTTATATTTGTATGGACGCGTGGACTAACTTTGAACTGACTTTTTCAGAGTGGAGTGTCACGTGATGATCACAGCCTCTACACAGAACACTATGTACTGCTGATAAAAGAGATAAGAATGAGATTGGGAGAATTGGTGGCTTGAGTTGTTTCCGCATGCTTCTGTAGTCTCTCTTGGGGGAGATGTCTCGAGTGCCAATGCCCTTCTAACAAGCAGAAGGAAAATTCAAAGAGGCAACTAAGTCGACATGAATAGTCAAGTAATAAGGTCCGAGTGATTGAATATCGGATTGGCTTCAATTCTCTAGGCTGGAGGATCTTCACTCAAGTGTGGAGAGAAAACCGTCAACAGGAGAGGAAGAGAGTGAAAGTGGAAAATGGGAAATAGGAGTTGGACGTTCGTTTAGCACAAGCAAGAAACGCTCCCACATATTCGTTCAGCCAATGGCGATCTCAACATCTGGAATCCTCAAAGAGAGCGAGCGGCTGAGAACTTGGAATCCTGCTGACACGACCAAAGAACAAGAAGAGAGATCCAACAACAGACAAAGAGGTCGAGTCGAAGTCCGTGGAAGTATCACCATCGCCATCATCTCCACTTCCAGTTCTATCCACGGAATCTATCCTCTGCTACAGCCTCGTCCCCCGCTTGTTATCTCTCACCAAGAATCACCACCACCAACCGACCTGGTGGGCTGTCAGCTCCGAGCCCAGAATCCTTCTCAATCTCGCCTTATCGCCCTGCGTTGACTGCTGACATTTACCTGTCAACCTCCTCCTCGACTCAACCTCACCTCCACGAATCCACATATACAGATCTCGAGCCCCGGATGAGCAGGTCACAATGAGTTACTCCAACCCCTCCGACGGCAAGCCGCAGATACAAGCATGCCGCTACAAGACAGGAAAGACGTTGGGCGCAGGCTCATACTCGGTGGTGAAGGAGTGCGTACATATTGACACCGGTCGCTATTATGCTGCGAAGGTCATCAACAAGAGATTGATGGCTGGCAGAGAACACATGGTACCCCTCCCACCCCCGTGCTTGTTTATATATCTCTAACCCCGCACACGCAGGTGCGCAATGAAATCGCAGTCCTAAAACGAGTCTCTATGGGACATCAAAACATCCTCACACTCGTCGATTACTTCGAAACCCTCAACAACCTCTACCTCGTGACCGACCTTGCCCTCGGCGGCGAACTGTTCGACCGCATCTGCCGCAAAGGCTCCTACTATGAATCCGATGCCGCGGACCTCATCCGCGCCACCTTATCTGCTGTAGCATACCTCCATGATCATGGAATCGTACATCGAGATCTCAAGCCAGAGAATCTGCTATTCCGAACCCCAGAAGACAATGCCGATCTACTTATCGCAGATTTCGGCCTGTCCCGCATCATGGACGAGGAGCAGTTTCACGTCTTGACAACTACCTGCGGCACACCCGGATACATGGCTCCTGAAATCTTCAAGAAGACGGGACACGGCAAGCCAGTGGATATATGGGCCATCGGTGTCATCACATACTTCCTCTTATGCGGCTACACTCCCTTTGATCGAGATTCGAACTTGGAGGAAATGCAAGCTATCCTGATCGCAGACTACAGCTTCACACCGATCGAATATTGGAGGGGTGTGAGTACGAGCGCCAGGGAATTCATCAAGAAATGTCTAACCATCGACCCCACGCAACGCATGACCGCTCACGAAGCGCTGAGCCATCCATTTGTAGCCGGTGTGGAAGCAGGCAAAGATGGCAAGGATGGAAAAGGGAGCGATTTGTTGCCGGTTGTGAAGAAGAACTTCAATGCCCGGAGAACGTTGCATGCTGCTATCGATACGGTGCGCGCTATCAACAAACTGAGGGAAGGTCAGGGAGGCATGATGGATGGGATTGTATCTCATGATCCTGCAAGAGGCGCGAAGCCTTTGCCGACGACGCATACGAATAATGATTCTGGAATTGGTGGCATGGGCTTGGGAGAAGATGGTGCGATGGACACCAGCGATTCTGGATACGGAACGGGAGGCGTGGGTTCTGGTTCTGGGGGACCCGGCGACACTCATATGAGAGGCATAGATCGCTATTCTGGACAGGGACAGACGGACTCACAGATCGAGGCTCAAACGAGGAAGATCGCAGAGACAACCAAGGGGTTATGGAGTGCTTCAACAGCAAAAATCACAGGCCGCTAGTGGCGGCTCTGTGAAGGAAACGGCATTGACGGACAAAATTCCTTGGGATCCGGTTTTATTTACGCACTGATGTTTCTTGAGCGTTTGTTACACTGCACACATGTGCTCGTTTCCATTTTCCATATGGATGAGGTTCATTGCGTTACTTTCACCTGACAGTCCAGGGACCGTTGGGAAGGGATTGGGAAGCTTGGATGATTCGGATGTATCATGAACTTGTGGCTCTATAGAAACGAGATGGATGGATAACCGGACAGGCTAGGCGATTGAAAATTGGCATTGAAAATTGAACGGACGTGGATTCCAACCGCTGTGCTTGATCTTGACTTTGAAGCCTCGTCCTTTGCTGCTCCTCCACATCCCAACAGCAGCTTAATAACGACAAGTCCTCGTAAACTAAGCACAACCTCCTCATCCTCCAATAAATAACACTCAATCATCAATCATCACCCTCGCACAAGGCAGGGTAGCGTCCGGACGAACGCGTCGTAGACATACTCAACACCACCACCATCCCCTCGTAGCGCTCTACAGCCCAACCAGCAGCTTGTGAAATCATCCACACTTCACAACCCATCCTCCGTCTGCGTCCCCCCGTCTACCGTTCGATAAACCCGGTATACAGCCCTCGGGGGTACAGTAAAAGCTCACCAGTCCCAGCCAGCGAGTCCTACGCCCCCTCCCCCTCCCACTCCCCCCCAAGCCCAACTATATCGCGGCCGACGCCATTTCTGCATCAAGCAAGCAAGCAAGCGAGTAAGGGTTCTACTGCAGATATTTCGTGATGCTTATTGCTGTTTGTAGGTGTCTCTCGATGTTGGCAAGAAAAGCTGTTGAGCGGTCTCGATCTTCTTCTAGGTTGGAGGATGGATGGCTTGTCTGTCTTTTGGGTGGGGTGGAGAAGTATGGTGCTTTATGTGAGCGATCTGTCTTTGGATCCAGCACTTGCTGTCAGGTTATATGATTCAGGTCACGCGAGTAGCAGGAGTTGTTCTTGTTCAGTTCTTCATTAGTCCCATTGTGACTACGTCTTGTCCACTCCTGCAATCATCTACCCCGCCCTCTCGTCAATCAGAGCGGGTCTATAGTGACAGTCCCATCCCTCTAATGCACATGCATATCAGGCGCCATACCCAAGATGAACACCCAGCCGTTTCAGCCCCGAAATCATGCCCGAATCTATATTCAGCGAAAGTCTGATGGCCCCTCTCAGGGCCAAAGAAACATAAACAGCGAGCCCAGCCCTCCTCTCCCTTCTACAGAGTAGGCGGTTACTCTAGCGATCGTGGTATTTTATTCACAGCGTACAAAAATATTCATCCTTCCCAGAGGGAGGAGAAGAAGCGAATGTAGAATCGAAAGCCGTTGATCGCTCCGTCCCGTTAGCGTAAACGGCACAATTGGCGGTCGAATCGATCATGGCAGGTATTAACATTAATATGTATTTGAAGGCTCCTCGGAGTGGTGTCTGGACGAAGGAGGTGGAGAGCTTATATACAAGTCGGAGAGGATCCAGAGGTCGAGTTTGAGGAGGTTAAGCGTAATATCGCATGTGCTAAATGCTGTATCATGATGTTGCCGTAAAATCATGACTTGGACTATCAACGGAGCTCGTTGTCGAGTTGAGATGGATTTCTGAGCAGCTGGAGCGGTGTGAAGATTACCGGACAACGACTTCACTCAGTTCTGTGTCCGATGCCTGCGAGGCTAGAGTCTCGCCTTCCCAAGAAGATTGGCTTTCGTCGACTGGACTTCTTGATCCCGAGGAGATGGAGGACGAAGACCCCATCGTCCACTCATCACCACTGTCATGGCGGAAGTCGCTGTCTAGAACTGTCAGGCCGTACTCATATCCTCCTTCGGGCGCATCTCCTCGCTCCACGTAGTCGTAATCCCACCGGAACATCTTGTCCATTTGTATCCTTGGTAGGAAATTTGTCTTTGCAATGTAGAAGGCGATCGCGGCCATGAAGCCTCCCGCGACCAAATCAACCGCGTAGTGGTGTGATAAGTACATCGTAGCCCACCACATCCACATAGCGTATGCGATTACCACAGGTCGGAGTTTTGGGAAAACGTGGCTCATGAAGAGAGCTTCCAAGACTGCATTTCCAGAATGCAGAGATGGGAAAGCTCCAAACACCAAGGGAGATGCGGTAAAATTCGTGGTATACATATCGAAGCCAAAGAGCGCGTCGATTCTTGCAAGTCCCGCCGGTGAACCCTCCATGGCGTAGTTTGCTGGCGCCAGACCAAACTTATTCTCGTACCACGGCGGTGAGCATGGAAATATCAACTGAATAGCCACACCAGTGATGTTTAGATATCCGAATGTCCGCGCAAAGACTGGGATCGTCCCGGGAGGCCCGAAAAGGAACATCAGCGCAGCCCAGCAGAACGGACCTCCGAAATGTAATATCCCATATGGGAACCACGCCAGCACATCGAGGACCGCATGTTGATGGGCGGAGAGGATGTTGCTCAAATTCGCTCCATAGAATATATTTTCAAGAGCAGGCAAAACCTTGACCCAGATATGCGGTCTGTATTCGGCGGGAATGAAGCTATCGTGACTATCAGCGAGTGTTTGAAGATCTGCATTTTGCGGGCACGTCGTGCACTAGGCATGTGCCGAACGCGGGAAAATGCAAAATCTTCATAAAACATACCGAGCATTAAAAAAGAACAGCAGCCATGTGAAAATGGGCAGAACTGGCAAGAAGAATTGTCTTGTGACCGGCATAAGCAGTGCCAGCATAAGCAACGACGCAGCGCCCGTCTTGACCAGGGGTCCTGGAGCTTGACTGATAGAGAGAGAGAAAACCGCCAGTATCATCAGTATGATATATTGTCCGTCATAATACGACCATTTGTGTGCGCGTAGAGCTCGAATGGAGTCTGAGGGGTTGAAAGAGGTCTCGATCGAGGCGATAGATGAGGTGGGAGATTGCCCAGACCGGAACTTCGAGCGTAACCGCCTTCGCATGCGTCTGGGGATGGGATTGGGTATTGAAGGCCATGAGAAGGGCATCTTTGTCTTCGTAAAGGTACTGGCGGGGCTCGAGGCGTATTTGTAAGGTTTGGACATTGTCGCCGTATATTCCGGATCAGGACTCTCAGACGGGAATCGGGGAGGGTTTCAGTCGGCGGCGGTGGATGGGAGAGAATGGAGGGAAAAGAAGATAGAAGATGGATGTTGAATATTGCCTATCGAGTATGCTATGATGTGCACATAGAGTCGATATTGTGTCGAAAGGATGTCGGGGAGGAGAGAGAGGAGAGTCGGGAGGAGGATGTGTAAGAAAGAGGTGAAAGCGGATAGTTCGGGGTTTTGGTGATGGTGAAGATGATGTTAGACTTTTGCGGCCAGTCGCTGGAGGGCTTGGCATTTTTGGTGTGAAATTGCAGCACTCTCAGACCCCAGCCATAGCCACAGCCACAGCCACAGCTATTTCTGACTAAGCGAAGCTGACGCGAGTGCTTCTACTTCGTACACTATGATCATCTAGATATTGATGGTCTTACATACAGTCTGTACTGTATGGACTGGATCTCGAATGGTGATGAAGTCACAATCTGTCTCATCAACCTCGCATGTCAACATTCACACCCAAGATTCTGACAGCTGCTGCCTCCTGGCCTCTCTCAACTCGTTGCACATCCGCTCTCTTTCTACAGGGTCACGGTCAACTCATGATTTCAAGCCCCTGCTGGTCCCAAACAACCTCTCCTCTCCCTCTCCTCTCCCCTTGCCCTTGGTCTTTTCCTCGCGGGTATGGACCAAGACGCACTGGCCGAATCCAGATCCAGATCCGCACATGGAAATTAGGGCAAACGACTGGCTGAGCGCGGTCCCGAGAGCAGAGTGCAGCCTTATGTACGCCGCCATTACCATCTTACGTGAGATCGCAATGTTTACGAGCTAGGAGGGAAGAGAAGATATGTTTGGAAGCCTTTCAGTTTGAAGCCCAGCATTGATTGATATCCTCAATCCCCAAGAAGAATGCAGAGGATGTCCAGCTGCGGTAACAGTCGTCATCCGCTCTATCACGCTCATCATTCTTGCGTCGTGCATCGAACACACGCAGGCCGCGTTGGCCTGTCTGACCCTCCCGTGTGCTCTCAGCCACACAACTCTTCAGGACCATGTCGACCCTTGATGTTGCACCGCACCTCAGCGCGTGCCTCGCCTGCAACGCTTCTCTGCAACGCTCATGTCCACTGAAGGATCAATCCGCAGGGCTGAGCAGCATGGCCTCTTCACTCAGTCTCTCAGTCTCGCAGTCTGAAACCATGTCTTTGCATCCTACAGACCGTATATCGCATACCAACCAAAGAAGAACAACCAAAAAAACCAGAAAAGGAAGAAAAGGAGAAACTACCACCCCTACAAGCTCTCCCAGATCCCATCAAACATTTCCCCTTCCAATCATCCCACGCTCTGATCTTCCAACCCCCCCCCCCCCCCCCCCCCCCCCCCCCCCCCCACCCCCCCCCCCCCCCC